>JAAAKM020006971.1:17283030-17298262 GCA_010016025.2 Alatinidae sp. Z8VKAUB7J3 | reverse complement strand
GCAAAGAGTAACGCAACAATTCAAGAAGTTGAGTAAGTGTTTATGGGTGAACATCAAGTGTTTACGCCAAATATCAAAAAGGGAATTAACAGTAACGAGAAGCAGCAAATCAATGACGAAAAGTTAGTTCATTGGTGAAAAAACACTTCAAAAGTACAGTATCTTGTTTCATTTGGTCTTCGAAAAAACCCCAACTTAATGTACCATGTTGATGCAACTGCATGAATTTGTGAAATGTTCTAAACTACCTAGTTGACCTCTTACTCAAAAGTGAAAACCCTATACCCAGCAGCACTCCTCTACATAGCTTCTTAATTTCATATTTTAAAAACACACCACAAAGTTATAATTTCCTTCTATACCTACACACGTTTTTTGTTTCCCTGAAATCATAACCCCCTTTATATCAACTAGTCATCAACCAGTATAATGGAAATAAATAAATAAAACAACGCCGTATTTCTATAAACGAAAATTGATGTACATGCAAATGTTACAAATATGACCATCAAAATCATCCCCTCCCCTCCATTATTTGTACCTGCCCTTAAAGCTGCTTGGTACCTCGATAATAACTATTTCTTTGCAAAAACCTACACTTCTATACCGCTTGTTGCTGCTTACCAAAACCTGTCCAGAATTGTTCCGTTTTAATCTTAATCAACACCAGATAAACTCACCCTTCCATCAAAATAAACACTTTAAGTTTCATCACCAAGTTATTTTACGTTTGAAATGCAGAGATCATGTTCATGCCCTAGCTACATAATTTCAGTACGTTAGAGGTATCCTCTATACTGGGCACATATTGCAAAATTTCCAGAGGGTGACAAATCTAGGAAAAGCCATTAATACCTCTGGGTACAGAAGCCAATACCATAAACTACAATTATTTTAAATCTTGGAAGCCAATAGCATTAAACGATTATGCAAAATGGAACACGTAAACGAATGACATTAAAACCTTGACGTAAAATGCTTTTAATTGGCTTGATCAATTTCTAACGCCAGGCCTATAATCTACAGAACTGTTCGTAAACAAGTCTATGTACTGGGTTACTTACGATCATACTCGATTTGCACAACATCTCAAATCTGGCAATCACTACCTGACCAACAGACCACGATTCATAACCAAAGAGCAACCCTTGTACAAATTATGTACACCGCATACACGCGGATGAATCATAAATCAAACGGTATGCTCTTGTACTCTTTTCTTTATTTCCCTACCTATAGATATAATCTTTTTGGTTTAGGATAACGACCCCTGATCCTTTGTCAGGTTTTGTGACGAGGATCTCCTTGTTGTTTCCAAGCGATTTTAAAGCCTGAAAAAGTTCCGTATGCATGTAAAAATCTGCGAGGTCGATAGGTGTGCCACAGTAAGCATGAGCCAAATCACTTGACCGTGCTTTTAGAGAGACAAGTTCATCTGAAGAGAAAGGTTTATGTTTATTAAGTTGAGCGTACAGTATTTTAAACTCGGCAAAAATATCTTCCCTGTTGACATTATGGGATGAATACAAAATTCTAAGCCATGTTTTATGACAAATTCCTCGGCGTCGGAAAGTGAGTAATCTGAGAAATTTTGAATGTGATATATATCAATCATACTGCCGAAACGTTTCTTTAGAAGGAGGTTGCCCTTTTTAATGTGTTGTAAATGAGTTTTCTTCTCCATCCAAAACCTCAATTCAAAAAGCATGCTGACAAACTTTAACTAGGCAATTTCTTAAGAAAAATGATCATCAACCTGAAAGTAAATCAGATTTTAATGTCTACAAATATGAGATACTAATAATATGTATTTGAAAAACAAATAGTCAACAATATGCCGTAGCCTTTTATTGAGGTATAATAATAAAGGTATGGTGCCATATAAATAAGGTATGGTGCCATATAATCTAATTTCTGCCTTACTTTCGTCTTCGTCGTCTTCTACCTCTCCATCTTGATTTTCTTCGTCATCTTCTGCATTGATTATGTCAGGTTTTTGCTCATTGGTACTCTCTAGCAGCTCAGTGGGTAGACCATAATCCTGAATTATGAAATATAAAAAGTAGAAGATGGTTCTTATCTGCTTACTGATTGCACTTGAATATATTGAAAGATCCATGTCACAATATTAAATGGAATGAAGACAATCTATTCATTCCTTTACTAGACTTGGAAACTGGGAGCTATTTTTTGCCTTTAGCAAGGTCTTATTCTCATTACCTGAGAATTGATAAGAGTAAAGACGTAAAGTAAAGACGTGAAACTTTGTAAATTATGTAAAACTGTATCTTAGTTTAAACTGCAGAAGAAAGTTTTGATATTTTTTTACAACTAAAGCGGTGTCACGTCTCTCTTAAAGGGTGAGAATGTTTATTTATCCTTTGAGTAAATTTAAGTAATAAGTCATTATCTACATTTTTGGACGTTGTTATAGGTTGGAAATGTGTTTGATATTTTCATCTTTCTTTTACTCCCCATCCTTATATGTTGAAATGTCACACTATACGATTATAAAAAAGACCAAGGAAAATAGATGTCCAAACTGTAGAAAATAAGTGCGTCCACTTTACGTCTTGTATGCCAAAACATGGGTACATTTTGCAGTTATTTACGTTCAGGTTTTTAGTAAATTGATCCAAACCCATATTCTTTGAACATTATATTTCCCCTGATATAGAAATATCAAGGAATCTATTGTCACATTTATGTTGCTGTAGGCTAGTTAGTATTTAATGAATAAGGCTCAAGATAAATATTATCCCTGGGATAATTAGAAGAATTTATAAGAATGTTTCTTCCAGAAACCCCCCCTCACGACTGAATTCAGCATTAATTTCCTAGACAAATCACGACAGTTATCATGTATGAAAAGTAATGAGATATTTTGGCATCTTGTTATTTTTTAAATTTTTTCTGTTATATTACTCTTCGTCGGTTTGTCCTGTCCCGGGCAAGTTTGTTGACTCAAGACAAAGTGAAATAAAATTATTGAAGAAAGGCCACCGAGGGCATATTAAGTCCAAGAGTCTTACACAGGACGTCCAATCTTGATGGGATTGGTTATCACATTATTTTTTGAATATAAGATTCCCTTAATTGATTTTAGCATAACCTTGTAATACCCTTAACACAGGATGGACTTAATAATGGAGTAGGAAATTCCAAAAAATAATGGATCATATCCGTTCTTATGGAATAGAGTTTCTTCTCCGATGTATCCTGTACTCGATGTGATGTATACCAAAATAAATTCGGTAACATTCCATGCCCTTATCTGTAAGATTAAAATAGAAAGAGTTGGAAATCAAACAAAAGCTAGGACTAACCAATGGTTGATCCTCCTGTATGTCTTGCTTGTCTCTTGCATCTGCAGCATAAATCGCTATTAAAGGAAAAACATTGGAAAATAATAACGAACATGATGCCGACTTTTTAAAACATGAGCATCGGCAAGTTTACTTGCTTTTTACCTTGATCGTTGGCCCCGGAGCAGGGGCTAAATGCGCTATGGCCTCCCAAAATTTTCTGATCATAGTTGTTTCTCTAGACGACCTTTTGCCTCGCTTAAAGGTGATTGTTCAATTTTAAGAAGCAATGATATGCGTTTTGCAGCACGCCGTGTGTACCGCTAGAGCATGTGCGATTGAGTAGATGGCAATTAGATCAATCATCATCACCATCATATTAGCATCATCATCATCATCATCATCATCATCATCATCATCATCATCATCATCATCATTATCATCATCGACCAGGTGCACCAAATTCATTACCAGCACTCTTCACTAGTCTCTGCTCCCTCCTTGCTCTCTGGAAATCAGATATTAAGAGGCCTGTTTCTTTCGTGAGAAGAGTCATATGCTCCAGTGCAGGATATCGGGTTTTTAATAGCTACAAGGTTAGCCTGTGGTCTTTAATCAATCTGTGATTTGGCGAGGGATTCTATATGACTTCTCGTTGGTGATGTGCTATTTCCAGTTCACGTTTTAGAGTTATCAAAGAATGCGGGTGTGGCAACCGTTGACTTGGTCCTCTTATGTTTTCTCCTGTTATTTGAACTCAGTTTATAATTTTATGAACTGAGAAAGTTAACAGTGTTTCCTTAAGGCCTTTTGTAAATTCAAACTGCCGTTTCTCGCAGTTGATATCATTCACGAAGCTGGCCCTTTAAGAGAGGTGGGGCGGCTGGGATTTCCAAAACATCAAATGGGGGCGGGTCACAAGTTTCATCATTAGTTGGAAATAATCCTAAAAATAGCATCCAATCATTGACACCAAAATATTAGTTTAAAGGCCAAAAGACACAATTTTTCCGCAGTTCTGAGGTTATATCTCACAGAAGGCATTTTTGAGGAATACTTCAACGAACATACATATGGACATACGGGCAAGAGTCATCCCATAGACGTCCCATAGGCCCCACGTTTTTTGGTTTTCCGTGCATTATGATAAAAAAAAAAGTGAAAAATGTATATGCCTATAAGAATGTCAGGTGCGGCGGAATACGCTAGTGAATTCTCTCAAAGGGAAGTGGCGCCTCCTTGCTCCCTCAGCTTCGTGAGCGGTTGATATGAGATTTGAGCACTACATTTTGTATACGGGCATATGGTGGAATGTTTAACATGCTAACGTAATTTTAATTTGGATTCCTTGAAAAAACGTTTTGTGACGTCATCACTTCAGTACTCATGGAAAGACCAAATTTGCATGCTTGCCTTTTCTTTCAACTTTTTTTCTAGTTCTAATAAAAATCAATAGAAGACGGTAATACACATGAAAAAAACAAGTAGGATTTGTTGAAGACAGCTCACAAGTAGATTACGTGTTTACGTTGAAAATGTGTTTTAGTGCCAGCCTCCTACAGAGTCATACGATTGTAACTTTTCTTGTAGACTGTAAACGTTCCCTGCTTGACTTTAAATGGCTCTAGCTATGAAGTTTGTCTAAGAAAATTTCCTTAGCACTGAAAATTTTATGCGTTAGACTTTTAAAATCTCGTCAGGAGAAGCAGCTCTAGCACCGTCTAAGCGGACAACAGCGAATCCATCACTATTCAAACAAAGTGAACTGACCATTGCATTGTCAAATTCATTTTGTCCAATCAAAATCGTTATAACTATATGAATAAGAGACAGGCATTGTTTTGAGTTTACATAAGACAATAAAATATTCTATTTCAAATAAATGTATTTGACCACTGAAAGTTTTATCGGTCAAAAAACCAAAATGCATTGCAGAGCCGAACTTCCTAATTATCGGAACCTCCTTTCATCAAGTTGCAAATACCAACATCCAGCAATGTCGGTGGCAGAAATAAGATAATGTAAAAGAAAGAACATTTAATATCAGTTTATCTTGATGTGTTTCTCATATTATTTTCTTCTTCAATCTATTTGCAGTAAGGAAGCATGCAAGAACATTTGACACAAATAAGTTTTATATGATTAAACCATTTTGCGATCAAGATACTAAAATAAATGGAACGTCGTGAAATATTAGTAATAGGTTCTCAAACAGTGGATACAACTTGAATCATTTAGTCCGTACCGAATTATTCTAGGTATGTCATCTAATTTGACCATGTTAGTATGCTTTTTACAAGAAATATTATAACGGATTGCAAACTAACGTCAAAGACATCGTATTTATTATGAAATTTAGCCTCTAGTTTCATTGTTCTCAAAAAGAATGTTTATAAACTTGAGTTCCCTCTTCCAACCAAATGTAGCCTTCGCATTATAGTTTAATTGCAAGTTAATCTAATCAAACAAAGTGAAAAGAATATGATCTTATTCTTGAAATGGCCGTTACTAATTTCAGAGTTAAAGCATGAAACCTGAAATATTGCTGTCCTATTACATTTTGGCCTCCCCACTTGTAAATGCTCCTTGTAATGCATTGCAGACTTTTTGGGATGTGATGATGAACCAATATTAAAACTGTTTTAAATTTGTCTGATGGAGAAGAACTGTTGATTTGCTATCTCATCTCATCTTATCTCATCATCCTACGTAGGCGTAAATCAATGTTGACCCTCATTAACGATAACTGGTAGTGTGGCCATATATTACCTGCAAAAGGAAATAAGTTTTATAAAAAGTATAAAATAACATTACTATAACCCAATAAGTAACGTTGTACAACAATAACAAGATATCTTACCTGAAAAGATAAGAAAAGTTACCAAGATAACCTGGAATGCGTGCATGATGCTTGTGATGTCCACACTGTTGAATGTCTCTGCAGATTTTGACAAACGAACATTTGCCCTATAGGACGTCCCAACGGACCATTAGAATTCAAATTTTCATTCATACAATGTAAATGCAGATGACATACAATATGCACAATTATCTGTAAAGCGTACTGAGCGAATCAGAACTCTTTGGCATTCTCTTACTTACCACGTCCTTTGAAACAGGCAAGCCATCAGCCATATAGAATTAGAACAATTAGCTTGGATTATCCTTTTTGAACCCAACATTTCTTTGTATTATGTAATAAGAGTTTACACAAAATACCAAGCCAGTTAGTGGCAAGTCAACTGCCAAGTGATTGTAAAGGTATTAAGCTGGAAGGATTGAAATCTAATTGTCCCTCAAATTACTTTGTGTCATACATTAGAGACAAAAATGGTAGCACTTAAAAGGATTTGTGTGACTTAGTAGAGATCCCGTGGTATTAGCTGTGGGGCAAACGGTTGTACGTTGTATATGAGAAGATGTTTTGTTGAAAACAGCAACACACTTGCTGCTATGTGCTGAGCACTACCATCTGAATACAGATGTGCCAGCTATCTAAATCATGTTGACAAATCAACGCGCCCAAACTTCTTATAAATGAGTTAAGTTATTTATAAATTGATTTTTAATCAATTCATCCTTTTGCTGGAAAACTGTTATGCTTTTTTTCTACAATACACTTCGTCTTTCGTATAGCTGCTATCACATACCTAGCTTGCAATACCGTCGCATGCTTATGTAGTGCTCAAGCAAATAACAAGAGAGTTTGTAGCAACCTAGTGTATTGAGAGAGAAACGTTTGCTAAGTTGTACCACATGGTGGCAACCCTACATGGTACAGTCTGACGATATTTATCCTGGTAGCGTAAACCCGAAATAAATGTCAGGAAACAAAATATTGTATATCTTTCATAATTAAGGATAGGCCTAACATAACCTGTTACTTTGATGCCCATGCAAATCTTTTAGATAAAATTGAAATCAACTGTCTCATTTTGTCCGCTAATCTGACATACAGAAACAGTTGACAGATTTTAGTCCTTCAAGGCAACATCTTGATAATGCCAGTATCGATCAGGCACGAGGAGAGCAAGCAGCACATGGCCACAATGTAATGAGACCTCAAGACCGACCGGAACATTACCGCTAGACGATGACCGGTTTATCCTAACCAATGATGACAAAGCTTTGCTTTAGTCGCAATCACTGACCTACAAAGTAGGTAAAACATTCGTATTTAGTTGGTAGCGAAAAGCATTATTCAAAGATTGTAATCCAAAAATGAATAACATGAAAGGCTTTCTGATGAATTCTTTAGCACGTGCAAATATCGTTTGTTCAATTTCTTATTAAGATATATTCAGTGGCTGTTTGTATTGCATATAGTAACTCTGATTGATAACGAGGATCCATTTTAATTGATGAGGTTTAATTACAGTATGTGGAGCTGAGTTGAGATAAATTCGATTATCTGTTATCTTCATTAATCCGAAAAAACTTTTGGCGACGTAGCATCTCCAGTTTACGTAGGTAGAATATTACCTTGCATAAATTTAAAAGAAATATATTCTTACATTAGACGTAGTCCTGTTTAAGTTTGTGCAAAGTTAGATTACTAAAAATAAGTTGTTCTTAAGAAAGGGACTGTTGCGTTTGTCCTCCTATGCTATATACTGCATTCACAGAGCTAGTTGATATGGTGTCATGCCACTAAAAATACTATTAATACACAGGCAAGTGTCATCGACTGCCAGTAACTTTCAGCTCATAAAGGTTTGTCTCCTAGTTTGCAACAAAGGCTTTATAAACTTGTTGTAGCTCTATCTTACTGTCCAATGCTGAATCTATAAGAATGTGACGAAGGGCACAGGAGAGTCTTCTCGTGTATACTTCTTGTCTACTTTCATTAAAAGAATCAGAATTTCATGAAGGCAAGCTGGTGTATGCTAGACTGTAAAGCAGTGTTTAATTTTCGCAAATAAAGGCTACAGTTGGTGAAGGAAAAGAATAAGCTCAGATTTTTATAATTTTGTCACCCGACGCACCACATTTTAAAATTTCAACAGCAGCCGTATTTTTGATAACTGTAGTGGTCCTCTACACAGTTTTACGTATTTCATGTACTTGCTTTTATGCAAATTAGATGCTACGTTGCTAAAAGTTCTTCATACACTAATTAATTGATTCGAGGATGGTGGTATAATACAGTGAAAGCTCATCATATTAAGTTTTCTCTTTATGTTTCACCTACGTGCCTTCGTGCTGGGTACTTATCTTTATACTAAGAATCCGTTCTTCGCCTGGCTTGTCCATTGCGGAAGAAGCTGGTGCTACTTCAATTGCTGCAATTGTTCCTATCGTTCGCTGTAACAGATTCTTATAGTTGCTTTTATAGCTACAAAACTTTAATTATAATCACGTTGATCTTTTCAGTTGTCTTATTATTCAGATCATTTAAGTCTTTGCTGCCAGTTAGAGGCTTCACTTGATGGAATTCACCCAGAATGTGATCAACTGTCAGTGCCATAGTACATATACACTGCTTGTCCTGCTGTGTAACAATGCAGTTTAAAAGGTTGTTGGTGCATTCTTCTCCAGTTGGAAGGTCATTAAGTCTGGTCAATTTTTCTTTCAAACTATAGCCAATTGATTTATTTGACGGTAATTTGATAAAGTTATGAAGCTGGATTTCTATTGTTTGTTCCCATTCCACCTTCCATATGTTCTCAAATCAGTAGTTTGTGATTAGTGTTGGTGGTAATATTCTTTGTCTAGATGGAAAAATGGTATCTTCTGATACGCTTTAAAGAAGTGCCGATAGGTTTTGGAATCAGGCTTCTTTTCTAGTTTTCCTTCTTTGCAAGCGTGACCGCTTGCTAATCCCGACGGAGTGCTGTAGACTGGATCCCTGAGACGATTGATAACATGATCGTAGGTGTCGGTATCAAGGTTTCAAACATCTCTTCGTTGATGGTAGTATCAAAGGTCTTTTTTGAGACCGCCGTGATCCCTCATGCCAGTGTACTCGCAGATTAGAAGTGTATGTATTAAAAAGCACAGATGCTAAGGCGCATCCTTCTTGGAGATAATTTCGAAGCTTTTGCTTCCTGCTACGTTCATTTGTTGATGTAACGACATAGAAAGATCGGCTTAGTAACAGAACCATCATGACACTTAAAAATTTAAGGTCCGAGATAAACTGCAAAAGCTTTAGGTGCAGTGTCTCGGTGAAACGTTTGTCTTCAAGAGCTTTTTGAGCCAATTTAGAGACGGTTTTCCAAGCTGGCACAGGATTTCGTTCTGTAAGGTCTTCTTGATCTTAAAAGTAAGCTCATACTTGTGACATTGCTCTCATGATTTCACTTGTCATTCTGTACAAGTACTGATACGATGAAATTGGCCGTAAGAGGAAATAGTTTGGTTTTCTGCTGCAGCAAACTACTCCGTTAATGGTAGTCCATAATTTGCTAATGTATTGAGTGAAGTCTATCCAAGTCATGGCTACATGCTGTGTAATGCATACCGTATCGCTCAGGATTTTCATCGTTTTTTTTTACTTTTTGCCAGGGTATCCTCTTGTAATTTTGTGGAGATATATTGTTGTGATCGTCTCCACATGGGATGCATTGGCTGCGTCTACT
Organism: Alatinidae sp. Z8VKAUB7J3; assembly: GCA_010016025.2. NCBI lineage: Eukaryota > Metazoa > Cnidaria > Cubozoa > Carybdeida > Alatinidae > Alatinidae sp. Z8VKAUB7J3. The sequence goes on along the minus strand of JAAAKM020006971.1, from coordinate 17,288,376 downwards.
TCTCAGTGTTGATTTTATTGCAGTGGTTGATAGCACTTGCATGTTTCAGTTGTTTTAAAATTTGGATGACGAAGTTTTCACAAGCGGTTCTATAAGTTCTGTAAACGTGGGCCAGCTGGCACTGCAAAAATCCAAGTGGTTCCTCTGGAGATTTTTGATGTTAGCTTCCAGCTTCGTATCAATGACAGTGGAGCATGGGCTACTCCCAGCAGGCACCACTCTAAGACTTCTTCATCCCAGGCAACATATGCTGAGAGGTGATCATGCCTTCTCCTTTTAGTAGAGTTTTTCCACCTCTATGGTTGCTAATGTTTTAATATATGCAATTAGCTGTTAAATCTTGTGCGGAATTAAGTGCTTGTGCTACCTACATATTGTAAAGACATACAAAAAGGTGCAATTTTCAATATGTAGGTAGCACGTCTACAGAACCCCATATATTTTATTGTTTCTAATCCCTATAAATGTAAAAGAACGAGATTGTATATCTGTCTAAAGAACCCAATGTATTCCAAATGCTAGCCTCGAGCAGGAGACAGTTGTAATATCGATCAAAACGGCGAAAAACATTAAGTACTTAAAACATTTTTTCGTCTGACACTCCTCAGAATGCAATTGTCCGAAATGATCGACATGGGACGTTGGAAAGAATAAACCAAACTGCAATTTTGAAGAGCCAATCAAAATTTTGGCCTGCCTGAATGGCTTGTGTTTTTGGACTAATCTATGTCCGCAACAACTAGACTAAATAAATAGACCTGGTGAGAATACGAATTCTTTCTGTCTGCATAGCACAGGTTTTCTCGCTTTTATGTAGACTGACTCCAAAACGGCCAAATGAAAGGTATATCTGCCCCTTCCTATGATGCAGAAGCAGTTAGCACATAAATACATATTTTTTGTTTTTAGCACATAAATACATATTTTCGGAAAATATTTACATGTTTTCAGGAAACAACTACATAAAAGTACCTAGTATTTTGGTAAAATTAACATAAAAACATATTGCCGCATAAGGAGTAAAGTTTGAACAATATTTCTGGTTGTTTGTCGGTGTTCAACTGAAAGTTTCGCAACATGTCATTCATCAATCATCAGGTTTTCACTTTATAATCCGCTACTAGCCTACATCAAATCTAACTTCGAACTTTTGCCGGCAGCAATTGACAAGCTGCAGGGCCGGAGTGTAAGAGGCGTTGAGGTCTTGCACATCTTTCTGAACGTGCAGGAAAAAATGGCAGATGACTTTGCCCTATCTTTGAAGCTTTCCGCGATTGTGAAACGGAATAAAGGCTTGAAGCAACTGATCCCGATTCTTCAATCAAATAACGCCAGCATGTCCAGTTCCCAAAAACTTCGAGGCGGCTGCCTTCAGCTTGGAGAACTATTTGCCCACTGCACTTGCAGCATATCGATTCGCACCTATGACTTCCGTAGAAGTCGAACGGTCCTTTTCACGGTACAAAAACCTCTTGAGAAAAAACAGGGAAGGATTCACCCCAGAGAATCTGCGGATGTAAATTGTTATGCACTGCAATGGAGACTGTTAATTGTTCCTAAATTGACTCTGGTCTGTGTTTTCTTTCTTGACCTTTCGTATACTCAACTATGGTTATAAATTAATTCGCAAATAAAAAAGTATTATGTTAGCAAATTCTTGTCAAATTTTTGCACGATAAATACATATTTTGACGATTTTTAGCACATATATACGTATATTTCGGCGATTTTTTAGCACATAAATACATATTTTTGCGATTTTTTAGCACATAACGCCACATCTTTAGGCAATAATAAATACATATTTTTGCCTTTTTTACCACATAAATTTCGGCCCCTGGTTATTACACAAAGTAGTAACTTCATAAAGAATAAACTCAAAATATTCCACCAAAATTTTATGAAACTGTTAAGTGTTTTCTCTTACTTTGAATTCTTCTCTTCCTGTCCTGTAACAAGCGCCTCAGCTTCTTTCAGGATGCTATCTCGATCATTCTGAGAATAACAATAATATCAGCCATTATTTACTGTAGAAACAGTGATAAGGGTGTACTTTTACCAAAATGTTCAGACACATTTAGAATGTTAACACCGTGCTCACATAATAATAGTACATGTTAACTATTTTTGGAAACAACTGTTTCATGTAAGTTTACTGTTACTTACCTCCTCTCAGTTGGTAATTGTTTATCTTCGACGACATTGACAGTTGCCATAGCAGCAACTAGTATATGACTGTAGTCTTCAGTGAATATTCAAAACATTTGCTTTGACTATCTCTGGGGTGCATAACACTTACACACTTGTCCTTCAGATCACTCATTAGTCAAATTTTTTAAAAAACTATATACAGAAGGGCATAGCTTTGCAACAATTTCACCATACCAGTGTAGGCACCTAAAATTTAATCTAACAGCCACACTGAAACTTAACTAACTTAACTGTGATAAATAACCAAGAGATTCAATATTGGCACAGCCTTACTTTACGTGATTAATTGTAGGGGTCTTATTCTGCACAATTTTGAAAGTCTTATCCTTGATACCACTCTATAATGCCCCCTCCCCATTTCATGGATTTGGGCAGGGGTGGAATTTAAAACCTTATCTATTCTCCTCACTTTATTGAGTTTGTTTTCAAGAGTTTAATAATGTAACATCAACATCAAATCTAAGTGGCAGTCTCTTAAAAGCAATCAAAGGCCCAATGAGAAGTGGGCCCAACATTGAAGCTACCTTAAATAAACAGATAGACCACCATATCTAAACGGCCCCTCTAAAATCACAGACTTAACATTAACTCTTACAGCTGTATTCATTCTCGTTATTTCCATCTATTTCCCTTCCTCCCTATTTTATGTCACCTAGGGCTTATAAAAATGTCTAACACTCACCTTGTTTTTCATGAAATTCTCAGCAAGCTTATCAAAAGCTTCAAGTCTGCCAGCCTGTGAGCAAGAAAAATTTGATATCAGTTTTAAGATTAAAAAGATGTCTCCTTTTGAAAGGCACTAACAAGTTCTATCTTTAAAATCCTGGGGCAACACACCCTAAAATTAACAATGGTATTGAAAAGGAAGGTTGTTTTCTCTTTTCTAGTACTAATACTTGCATTCTTGTCACCACTACCATTGCAGGTGTCCAATTCTATACTGTACATAAGAGAAATACCCAACCTTTCAAAAACATAGTTTGACATCTAAACTTTTGTTTTCTAATAAACCAATTTTATACATCACCCCTAGCAGTCTGAAGCCTTAAATCCATTTGAATGCATAAGGAGCAGGACTGTTTTATCAATAGTCAACAAATTGTTATTGAAGCAGAGTTATATTCACTAACTATATATTTACTACTTATTAACATACCTGCTTCTGTCAGAGATTTATACAAATCTATCATGTGCAAGTACAACATCTAAATGTTTTGTTATATAACTTTGACAAACTAATTAAAAATCCTAAAAAACATGCTGGTAGACTAAAAGAAAACAGAGTAGGTAGCATTAATTGAAGATAGAAGGTCCAAAAGAAAGAAGAGAAGTTAGTATGTCAGTAGTAAAAAACTCCACAAATGATGTTCACCTCTTCAGTCAGGCTGCCACCTGCTACTCTGTTTGTTTTGCATTTGTCATTTAGGAACTGGATAAAATCATCTTCATCTCTTCCACCTTCATACTAAATTGACAAAAAGATTTAAATTATAAACACTACAAAACAAGATTGCAAAAGGCAAGGAAAACCTATTACATGACTTCGTTTTATACCTCTTAACATTAGCGATAGAGGAGCCAGGCAGAAAGTGTTATATTATGATAAATATTAAAACCCAGCATAAAGGCCGCAAAAGAATCATGATCGTAATGCAATAAAAAAACAAACACTTGATTAGATCCTGAGCATTCCATTTAGATTCCAAAGGTAGATTACAAAAGTGAAAAAACGAGTTTATAAAGTAAAACTAAAGCAATACCAAATATTACAAACAATAGAAAAGTACTAATTGCCCCTGTGCAGAAAAATAAGTGATAGGGGGAGAAACAAGGTGGAAAATAAAGTGTTAGGAGGCAGATTTAGAGAAGAAGTTGTTAAGTTCAAGCAGGTTTAAGTTTAGACAAAAGGAGACTTTCTTTGAGAAAGAGACTGAATTCAGTAGAGGCTGAAATAAGAAAGGTAAACTTTGAATGGCAAAGTAGTTATTACAGTCAGTGCAATGAGAGCGAGATCTAGAGAAAGTTAGAGAGTTTTTTCTCAGCCAAGGCTCAAACACCCAGATGGTCTGAGAGGCGTGCAAGAAAGTGATAGAACGTTTGGCCAAAATACATGGTATTACATCCATGACACTTGAAATGGTTTACAAGTCCTGAACAAAGCAAGCTAGGAATTACAGCGTTGACTCAAAAACCCTGAAAGATGACAAGTGGGGCAAAAATTGAACCTAAAATTAGATGGGGAGAACTTGAACAAAGTTTCATAACTTGTGTACAGATTTGTATAGAATGTGTACCAGTAAAAGGAATAATAAAATTGATCTCAGGTTTGGGGACTGAGATAACAACTGATGAACGAGAAACATTCTACATAGGCCTAAGAACTTATTAATACATGAACCAATGAAATGCAAGGGTAGCCATTGTTACACAAAACAATTTTAACTTACTAACCTCCTTATTAAAAAGATCATAAAACAGACAAATGCTAAACTACTGTGCAGGATTGTACAAACAAGCCTTTTCTTATATTCAAAAAGTAAAAAACTATCAAAATGTGTAAACAAATCAGTTAATGTACGTTTACAGTAAGCTGAGATAACAAATGTGGGTTCAAGGCAAGTAATGGACATGTCTAAAAACCGTACATGACCATTCTTTTTAATTTCAAAGGTAAATTGAATGTTAGAATGCTGTTGGTCCTAAGTAAATTAAGTAAAGGCTCTACATGACTTCTGCATTTATATCAACAAAATAATTATCAAAATATCTACGATACGAAATGGGATGAAACGCCTCACATTAGTACATTAAACTGATAACAATTTCTATGAGAATTGCAAACTGAGAGCAAGGTCTTGGAATTTCAAATTGCTCCAGCCAATAATTAACTTTTCATCAATAATCATCAATTTTCAGTTTACATATTGTCTCTCTCTGAATTTTTTTTTTCGACATAACACTATGTGAATATGAAAATACATACAAGCTTCAAATCTAAGTCCAGATTGACAATTTGTATAAAGGCAAACCTAAAACCTATTCTTAGAGTTGAAAAAGGCATCTTACATCTTCTCCTGCTTTGTTTTCCTTTGGGAAAAACTTGATAGTTGGATATCCACTGACACCAAACCTAAA
>JAAAKM020006971.1:17252849-17282930 GCA_010016025.2 Alatinidae sp. Z8VKAUB7J3 | reverse complement strand
CATCTTACATCTTCTCCTGCTTTGTTTTCCTTTGGGAAAAACTTGATAGTTGGATATCCACTGACACCAAACCTAAAAATAGCAAAAGGGGTACTATTTATACAGAACTATTTATCTAGTTTTGTAACTCATTTAAAAGCTGATGCCAAAACTTAGTGGCAATGATTCTACATACAAGTGGTATGACATCCTACAATACTATGCAGTATATACCATTTGTTTTGTTTTAATACAGCAAATTTCAATAGCAAATTTTAATAGCACATTCCAAACAAATGTTGCTGATTAATTATCTCTCAATCACTCTGATGATCACCAATTTGAATCGAGGCCGATACACTCATCACATATAACTGAGAGGGCAGTGCTCTTGTGCTTTCATATCATAAAATCTAAATAATGTCTTTTCAATCATGCTTTTTACATCATGCTTTCTGGAAGGGGCTCCTGAAAAGCTACTCTAGATGTGATTAATGGATGGTCCCTCAAACTGAAGAACTTGAATACATATATTCACTAGGATGCAGTCTTTTTGGTCTATATCATTTTACAATAGCTTAAAAAATCTTGCTTCTCTTCTTAGATTCTCCCTTCTACTGTACACCAGAATCATCAGACAGCTATGGGACTTTGTAGCCAACTCACCACAGGTTCTCCTTTTTCTGTACCATATATATACATAAGATAAAGAAGAGACACTTAGGTTGCAGGATAAACAGTTAGGCTTGTCTCATATAGCTTTGTATTATCTCATAATCTTGCAAGTAGTGGATATAACAATCAATAATAAGAGAAAAGGGGTTTTGGCAAAAATTAAATCATGTGCAGTTGCATTTAGTTAGCATTTTTTACTAATGTGAGTAAAATATCATTGCCACAATTGCAGTAATATGAAATACATAACTACAAAATGGATTCCTTGTCTTCTATAAATGGGAGCTAACAACCATGCCACCAACTTACTGTGCAAATATTATATATAAGATAATGTCTACGTAATACAAAGTTTTGGAAGCACATTTTTACTATGAACTTACCTTTTGGCAAGGTCAGTCTGGCTATCTGCATCGACTTTTGCAACAACACACTATAGTATATACAAGACAAATACTTTATTAAAAAAGAAAAGTTTGGAAGTATTTTACCATGAACATGTATCTTTATAGTTGCAACAAACACAGTCAGTAAATAAACTAAGTAACAATCCGTGTATCCATATGTATCCCATTCAATCATGAATAAAATGTTATACTTTAGCTTGGCTTTAAACATAAAAAGCAGCATTGTGACAATCTATACATAAGGGGGAGGGAGTGCACCTTTGTAAAATATTCTTTTATTGTATGGGAGATGATAGATAGCAGTTCAGGTCTATAATGACAAACATTTTTTCATCTCAATTGATGTTGAGAACACTCTAGAATTTTAATAATTTAACAACTTCCATCCTAAACTTAAGTTCACTCCACATTTGGCACCAAGTGCAAGGAAAGTCCATAGTGAAAAATCAAAATGTGATAACTGATCTATCTCTAACCATTTCTCAGCTTACATTATCTCAAAACCACTTTTGATGGGCTTAACTGGATGATGCTATAACTGTATGGGACCATGCCTAGAAGGACTTTTGTATCAGGGAAAAGAAACAAACTTGTGTCTTCAATTAAACTTTGTATTTCAATTGTTTTCTTAAACAGGAGACTTCTCTGTTTCAACATTCCAACCTTAGTCCAATTTCAATTTAAGTATTACAATCATACTCCACTCCATAAAACAGAAAATAGTACAAATCCAACACTGTGTTGGGCTAATATTCTGTGGGGTGTTTATAACCAGAAGGAAGTTTTTGTTTCTATGTTAAATAGGTATACAAGTAATAATTTTGGACTGATGGGCTTTGAACAAGGGCTTAATGGGACCAACATATGTCACAAAGTTTCTACAGATAGAATTTCTGTTGCTTCAATTTCTAAATATCTGAAATATTTGTAGTGTAACACGCACTCCTTGCAACAAGAAGTAAACTGTGAGTTCTACTTGTGTTCATGCTGCACCTTTTCAAGAAAGGTGAGGACAATTGACTATACTGATTATTCTATACTTACATCCTTTTCTAGCTTAAATGTTGTCCCAACTTTCTCAAACACAGGTGCCAATCTCTTGCAGTGCCCACACCCTATAAAGATATCAGATAACAAATATTTGTCATAGGGGTTTTAAACTTTTTCCCCTAAATTTGACACAAAAATACCATTGACAAAATTATAAGCATTCATTATTTCTTCTATGTGCTTTACATACAATCAGACATTTCACGTACATACCATCGTAGCTGCATAAGTAGCAGAAATATCACTATAATGGCATGTGGTAATGTTTCCCAACATTCCCGTAAAATACTTATGGGTTTATAATTATACTACCATCATTCTATCCCACTGATATACTTTTAAAATTGAGATTGTGGAGATAATAGTAACTTTAATCTTGTTTAACCCAAATGTGTTTTGAAGCACCCTGTTGCATTCTCTGTACTGTAGCCATGGGATATTTCTATCACACTGCCTCATTCAAATCATACACGGCATATACATCACTAATTTTTCTTCTTACACTAAATTATTACAGTCACATAACAAAAAACTGTTTTGTGAAAATAGAATATGGTTCATGCTCATATAAAATACTGCCTCTTATCATCTGAATCATCAGCCCGGAAACTGACTTAACATTAAGCAATAGAAGCAGCATCAACTGCAAAATGTTTAAAAGTTTAAAATTTTATATGGGTTCTCTTAATGATAGTTATACTGAACATTACATTTACAACTTGATATCTATCAATGCATGAATGTGAGAATGTTTTGTTTATTACAGGAGATTATAATAAACCAAAATATATGTTGTCCAATTTTGGATTATTAGTTACATAAGATATTGTAGTTGCAATTCACAATCAAATTCCATCACATGACTTGTAGGAGTTCTTATTTCAAGTCCTGCTTATATCACCATGCATTTAAATGACCCATGTTACGGTGTGTTCAAAAAAGAGAATATAAGAGACCTGGACAAATAATTGTGCTGAGCTATTTTGTCTACGTCATCACTTGCTAGGCTACAAAGTTATGGGGTAAAGTATTGGCATTCAATAAATGCAAGAGCACTAGTATATGTTCACCTACTTTCCTTAAAATCAAGGTGTCAAAGCTGGAAACTAAAATTTACAACAATACTACTTATAAGTACAACTCTTTTAAGGGAAAGTGAGATACATTGTGTAAGGTACATTTTGAATTTCTTGTATGCATACCAAACTGCACATGGGGAACCTAATCATTTCCTTTTAAAGAAGGGAAGCCAAGTTTACAGTTATCGACATGAATCAGTTGGGGTCACAAAGTCTGGCTGGAGGAGCCAGTGAAATCAGACTATTCTCTTCTTATTTCATTGGGCATGTGTAATGCAGTCTAATACACCATCTAAAATCCAAACTTGATAACATTGCTGAAAAAAAAGTTAAACAAAGAGGCTCTTCAACATGTAAAATAAATAAAAGACCTAGTTTTAAATGCACAAGTAAGCGTTTTCATAAGGCTTCAAAGAGAGTTCTACTTTATAACATCAATTCAAATGTAATTACAATAATCATTATGTGTTTTTAATATTGGTAGTCACTTTTGAGGGTAGCTCTCGCCAGTACAGGTAGGTAACAGTTGCTTCAGTGAGAAAGTTATATACCTTCAAAGGTCCCAGTAAAAAGCAGAAGCTGCCATTGAGACATAGACCTAGTTAAGATGACACATGCGAGAGAATTCTTGAGGAAGTGGGCAGCTGACATATTCGAATACGTCTATTACAAGTTATCGTGGCTGGGCCTAGCGGTGGTATTTTATGCCATCTCCCATGCCATGTACTACAATTACTAGCAGCCTTTTGCTCCTTTACAACTCCCTCTTGTATGGGCCACGTCATACATCACCCAGTAAATTGCAGACTATAGATTTCGCTATCCGATAACAAGCAATTGAAACGCTGATAAATCACATTAAGAAATCTCAATGCCGTTCGGATAGGCCCTTACTGGAGATTTAGCTGTTGCAAAAGATTCTTGCAAGCAATATTTCTAACCTGAAGTCCGATCATACCCCTGTATTATTTATTTGATTTTGAAGCACGAGTAGAGCAAGTTACATAGTGTTCAATAGACGCCTGCTAAATAAAACCCTTATTAACAATGGCCAGGCTGCTTGGCAGTTGTGTTCTTTCTAATTCGTTCGTCCCTGTGTACAGACGTCGTTCAATAAGTAGTCTTTGATATAAAAGTCGAAATAATAAATTTCATTGACTTATCACCCTGTAGTTTTATTACCCAACAAAGAAATAAAATCTAAAACGCGTGTGTAGCTCAAACTTTACAATGAATGGTGATACATACACGGTGCATAGAATTCTACAAGAACATCCTTCCTTGAATCTAAGACGATTCGATCGAAGTTTGAATTGTCAAGAGTAACCACATCCTCTGCTCTCGAAACTGAAAAGGTTGCTACAACTATTGATAAAGTAACAAGAAACATTTTCCTAACTAATTCTACTTCCACCTATATACTTGAATTGACTTTCAAACTTGCTTCCCTTTCGCCACACGTCTCCACTGCTAGCTTTCGTAATAAGACTTGATCATAGGGAGACATTCCGACAAGATTCCGACAGTGCCCAATCTCGTTTGAGCGGAATCTCGTATTGACGAGGTCAAGGCATTTGAGGCACACTCAAAAGTCCCTTGATAAAACACTTGTTTTGGCAAGTGACCTTTGGTGGACAGAACGATAACTAAATATCTTATAGCTGTTAGGGGTCAACCAAATATTACTTAAAGCTTTAGGGATAGGGGGTAAATTCACTTCTGTATCAACTGTTAAGAAAATGTAGGCTTGCTTCACAAAGATTTTACAGGATCGGCGGTGCGCCGCGCCATGATCTTGGCACCGCCACCGCCGGGGAAGACCACCATCTTGCCGTTGTGGCTGAGCAGGAGCGGGATCCGGTCGGTCGGCAGGCGAACCCCGGTCCGCAGCTCGATGTGGACCAGTTCCGAGAGATAGAGCTCCGCCGTGCGCTCGGTCTCGCCCTCGGTAACGGTCCGGGCAAACGAGATCCGCGCAGTGTTGTCGCCGAACTGCAGGTGCCAGGCGTGACGTCCTCCGTTCAGGGAAAAGCCGTGGTAACCCGGCAGCACGCCGTCTCTCAGGTCCGCGCGGATGATAACCGCGTCCAGCTTGCGCGCTGCGGCGTGCTCCGATTCGGGCAAGCCCTCGAGAAACTTCTGCCAGCCCCGCTCGAACTGATCGGCAGCAAAACCGCCGCGCGACGCATTCCACTTCGTGTAGAGCGGCAGGTACTTGATCTCGGCCGTGGCGCCGCGCACCTCGATCGGCCGCGAGAAATCGCGCGGCAGGTTTTTGCCGACGACGAAGAGGCTGCGCCGAGAGCCTTCGCTCGGATCCCGGCCCGGCTCGAAAGGATAGCCGAAGGCGGGCTCGCCATAGACATCGGCGAGCTGGTTTTCGATCGGGAAGGCGGCGTAGATGACCGGAATCAGCGGTTTCCAGCTCTCAGGCCCGCGCTGATAGGTCGCGCCGCCTTCCGCGACGGTGACGATTCCGACACGACCGAAGCCCTGGCCGTCGCGATCCAAGACCGGATCGGCTCGGTAAGACCAGGTGCCGGACAAGCCCTGGCTGTCGAGAGTCAAGTCGAGCGTAACCTTGTCGAGATCGCTCTCGGCGCGTGGCGCGACGGCCATCTCCACCTGGTTTTCGCCGTAGGTGATCTTGAGACTCGCCGTCCGCTCCGGAATGGTCACCGGATTGAACGGCAAGTGCTGTCCGTCGTCACGCTCCCCGTGGGGCGAACGTCCCTCCAGCACGATCCGAACCCGATCACCATCGCGGGTCAGCTCGCTCGACGTGAGGCGATGCTCGGTTCCGCTCCAAGGATCGACCAGCGTGACCTCGGCCACGGTCTCCTCGTCGTTGATCCGCGCGGTCCCGGTAACCCGGCCGAGCCGGCGGTCGCTGTAGCCGACCTCCCACTCGCCGGCGAGCGGGCGCGGCTCGTCCCGGCGCGGGCTTTCAGCACGCACGGCCCAGGTCGACACCAGGAGAAGTGACGCCAGGAGCAGAACATTGATTGGGAACTGAAGACGGACTCGCATCATGGCGACTTACTCCCCGGCCGAGGCTTCGGCCATGTCCCAGATCAGATAGTGCATTTCGCTGCGCAGCAGGCGCCGGTCCCCTTCCGTCGGACTCAAGATTGCCCGCTCGACCTCGCCGTCCGGCAGGGCGAAGGTCACGACATAGACCTCGCGCGTCGCCGGCTCTTCCAGGCGTCCCTCGATGAAGAAGTGGTCGCCGAATGCCAGGGGGCCTTCGACCGGCAGATAGGCACCGTCCCAGAGGCGGACGATCCGCAGGTCCATCTTTTCCGTCTCGATCACCGGTGCCTTGCCGTTGTGCAGAACCTTCCAGGACAGCTGCGTGCGATAAGCCGCGCCATGGTCGGTCTGCCAATGGTTCAGCAGCTCGCCGACCAGCGCATCGTCGGGCACCTCTCCATTCACGTCGATGTAACCCCAACCGGTCATTTTCGGGCTGGTGAAGTTGGTCGCCTGGACACCCGTGGTCGCGTTCAACTGTGCACGACGCTGGTCCGGCGTCAGGACCTGCCAGGGAAGCGGCACGGGCGAAGGGATCGCGCCGACCGAGTCCCAGGGCCGATAGACACCGTCGAGCCGGCGCTCGTCACGGTAGCCGTCTCCGGTCTGGACCACTCGGCCACGCACCTGAAAGTCGCTCCTGGGAATCGGGCTGTGCGTCGTTTGCAGGCGCATGAGGGTTCCGGTGGAAATCGGCGGTAGCTCCAAGCGGGTTCCCGGTGGAATTGCGTGACGGAAAGAGTCGATGGTGAGGAATTGATTATCGAGGCCAGCGCCCGAGCCGGGACCGGGCTCGGTGGGCGGTTCCGCCTGACCCAGCGCCGGCGGTTCCCACTTCTCGACCGTGAGCGTTTCACTCTGCAGCGGCGCGAGCGGTGCATCCTGCAGCCACTGGGTCCGGTCCCCGGGTAGCGTTTGCAGATGCTCTGGCAGGGGATGGGGCGTCAGGGTCCAGGCGGCCCCCATGATGATCTCCAAGCCCTCGCGCAAGAAGCGCTGGAACCAGCCGTAGTCGCCGCCGTAGATCAATTGACCCTGCAGTTCCGCGGAACCCAGGACCGCCTGGCCGAGACGGTCCTGTTGAGGCCCGATCGCCGCCTCCAGCGCGGACCAATTGGCCATCAGCTGGACGATCCGCCCCATGTCCATGGGGTCGAACCGCCAGACCAGAAGCCTGGTACCCTCGGCAAACTGGCCATTCCAGTGCGCGCCGCCCGGACGCACCTCACGGAACCAGCCCTCGGCGTGCGCCTCGGTCTCGTAGACAAAGGCCTCGTCGCGCGTCACCCCAGTCCAGCTCCCGCCGGAAAAGCGCAGCTGCACGGCCGTACCCCGATAGCGGTAGTGACGGAGCCCCGAGATGACCCGCTGGATCACCTCGACGTCCGGCAGGGTCGCTTCGAGGGCCTCATGCTGACGGATCCTCGGCTCGATCGTCAAACGCCACTGGTCGCGCAGGCTTTCGGTGAGCGTGCGCCCGTCGGCCGGCAGATCGGAAAGGTCGACACCTTCCATCCGGGCGAACAGCTCCCGGTCTTGGTCCAAGGCCGCCCAAAAGAGGTCCATCTTGCGGCGCCACTCCGCGACCGCATCTCCGGCGAACCAGCCGAGGCCCGGCTCTTCGACCGGGTCGAGGCGAATCGTGGTTTCAAAAGGTCCCAGGTGGGAATTGGATTCGGAGCGCGACCTGGAAATCGGATTGAAGCCGGAGCCCTCGTACTGCCCACCTTCGGACAGGGTAAAGAGGTAGAAATCCTCCGCTTGCTCGGCGGAGAGGCTGGGCCTCGGCAGCAACAGGAGCGCGGCAAGCAGAAGATGAAGGGGCAAGCTCCGCCGGCTGCTGCCGCGGCGGAACCCTATCCGCCGATTCGGGAGATCGCGGCTCACGCAGTCGCTCCCAAAGGGATGTTCGCCAGGACGGCGAAGACTCTCGCCAGGCAAGCCTTCAGATTTCGTTAACCATAGCGCGTGCCCTGGAATTCCCCCGAATTCTGGCATTTTCCATCTCCTTCAGACCGCATCCTGCGATCGCCCGCGGAGCTATCGCTCCAGCGGAGGCCCGCTTTCGCCTACCCGATAGATAAGCCGTACCTCCGGGCAGAGAAGTGACCGCAATCACAGACGACGGCCCTGTTCCTGGCCGCACCTGAATCCCCTCCGAGGCTAACCCGTCCAGCGACCGCTGTACTCGCCCTGCCATTCTTCCCGATCGCAATAAGCCCACTGCGCCTTGTAGCGTACAAAATCCGGATCGAACCGCATGCGCAACCGTCCCCAGTGAAGGCTACCATCGCGTTCCGTCGTACAGGTCACCTTGGAATTGTCTTCAACCCAGAAGCCGTTCATCACCTGCCCTTCGACCGTGCCGAAGATTCGCCCGCCGTCGCTGGTATAGGTGGCCTCGATCGCGCCCTCGGGCCGAGCGGTGATCGTCATTTGGTGTTTCCCGCGTGTCCATTCGCCGTGGACGCCGGGCCGTGTGTTGGCAAGGGTTTGATCCGATGCCGCAGCCGCTTCCGGCGAAACTCCGGGCACGACCAGTACATCGACCCGGCGGTTCTTCTGCTTGTTCGAGGGCGTGTCGTTGGCCGCGACGGGACGGCTTTCGCCGTAACCGGCGATTTCGACCGCCATGCCCGGGCCGAGGACGCCCTGCGACTCGAGGGCGGTGCGGACCGACGCAGCGCGGCGTTCGGAGAGGTCGCGGTTGTGAGCCTCGGAGCCATCGGAGTCGGTGTGACCTTCGATCGTCACGCGCGTCGCGGCGTGGGATCGGATTAGCGCCGCAACACGCTCGATCTCCTGCGCCGCTTCGGGTCGAAGATCCGCTCGATCCACGTCGAACAGAACACCGCTATCGATGGACAAACGGGTCGCCGAGCCGATTGCCCCGATCGCGTCCAAGTCCGCGCCGGGCCAGCGCTTCGACTCGCAGGCATACTTCAAGTCGGTGACACGAACAAAGTGGAAAGAGCTCCCCGGTTCGGCGGCCCAGGAAATGTCGATGTCGGCCCGGCCGCCCCAGACCCTGCCCACATAGATCCAGGTCTTTCCATCCTTGGAGATCTCAAGTCGAGTCGCCTCTTCCTTCGGCCCGACCTCGAAGAGGTGCAGGTCGGGGCCGGGCAGATCGACGATCGCGTTGTCGCTGAAGCGCACAGTCACCGACCCGCCACAGCCCAAGGTCAAAGACCGACCACTGCTACCGGCCGCGTGCCCGGGTGTAGCCAGAACATTCCTCGGATCCCGGTCACTTACCTTCGCCGGCGGTGGCGATCCCAGCTGGAAGTCGACGATTTCGTCGGCGAAGGACAGGTCGCCAAGCGGAAAACAGACCTGGGCACCATGGCCATCGTCATAGCAGCTTGGCGTGCGGGCGGTTTCCGCGCGGCTCGCGACCGCGCCGAGAGAAACCAGAGCAAATGCGGTCACTGCGGCAAGGGCCAAAGAAACGAGGAGGGAGCTAAAACGGTTCATGGAGACCCCCAAATCGATCCGGACGCCTAAGCACAGTCCAAAGTGGGTATCGAACGAGCGCTGCCGGCCGGCGGCGTGCTAGACCCGCGAGGACTCTGAAAGGTCCTTGTCCACCGGACAGATTAGCCCACAATCCTGAAAGGAAAGTGACTACGGTCACCGGCGGCAATAGTTTCTTACTGCTCTGCTTCAGCGACGATTTCCACGCGGCGGTTCAGAAGGCGGCCCTGGACCGTGGCGTTGTCCGCAACCGGCGTGCTCTCCCCCTTGCCCTCCGCCCGCAGGCGCGACCCGGAAACACCCCGTTCCCGAAGCCAGGTTATCACCGATTCCGAGCGCCTGTGGGAGAGCTCCAGATTGTACGCGTCCGAAGCCGTGGAATCGGTGTGCCCCTCGATGACCAGGCGAAGCTGCGGATCCGCCGTCAAAGCCGACAAGATCTCCTGCAAGGTCGGTTCAGCGTCGGCCTCCAGCACGGCGGACCCGGACTCGAAGCGTATGCCATACAAGACAACACGGCCGAGCGTGTCCAACTCCCGCAGGAGATCCCGCTCCTCACAGCCCTGGCTCCCGTCATCGGCTTTGCGGCGGCCGAACCACCGCCCACGCCGATCGGCATGGCGCTCGCGACCGCTCCAGATTCCGTTCAGGACTCCGTCCTCGCTGATCGCCATGATCGCCGCGCCGGTCCGCCCCGCGCCCCGGTCCTCGTCCTGCCGCCACTCGATTCGGAAGGCTCCGCCACTGACCGTTCCGCTCAAGCGGCCCAGGCCGGCACCGTAACATCCGGTCAGTTGATCTCCGTCCTGCTTGACAATCATGTCGCCATAGTCGGTCCCGTAAACGCCGGCCACGGACTGCGGCGCCAACTCACCCACCAGGGCACCGGTGGCCTCCGTTTCCATGAGCAGTGTGTACTCGGGGTGTCCCCAATTGGAGTCTATGGTCACGCGGAGCCAGCGCGCCCGCGCCGGCGCTGGGAGATCGAACGTGGTCCGCCCGCTTTGCTCGACCTCTCCGGAAGCGACCGCCGTGAAGCCGCTGGTCGCGCTTTCGGTCGAGACGGCGAGCTCCACCATCCGCGTCGACGTGCCCGCCTGTTGGCTCTTCTCGATGTCGGTGTTATCCAAGGTAATCGACTCGAGGTCGTAGTCCGCTGGAAGCTCCATGGTGATCTGGTGCGGAAAAGGCGCCGACTGGGTGCTGGACCAGCCGCGTTCGACGCTGCCATCGAGCACTGCGATCGCGGTCCAGTCCACTTGCCAATCCGATTGGTACTCGCTTGATGCGGAGTGAACCACGGATCCGGATGCCAGGTCGAGGATATCCGGCTCATCGGAGCGAACGGCTTCGGCGCGGATCAGAAGCGCCAGCGAAAAAACGCAAGCCAGAGCTCGCAGGACACCGAGAGCGGGTAAGCTTCCGCCAAATCCTCCGCTGCACCCGCAGCTCCCACCGTCAGCGTCTGGTCTTGGCATGCTTCCTCACGTCTAGATCGCGCCGTGGAGCGGGCGAGCTCGCCCCTCCCCGCAGGTCTACTCCACCTCGGAGAGGAGGCGAATCCGGCTGTCCACCATATCGAGATCGGTCGACCCGAGCTGCAGGTGGCGCGGGCCCGAGCGCGGGTCGAAGGCTGAGCGCGCGTGCAGGATCCGATGATTGTTGAACATCAAGACCTCGCCCGGCTCGAAGCGAAAGGTCAGATGATGTGCCGGGTCGTTGACCATCTCGCTGAACGTTCGGTAGGCGCGATAGAAGGGCTCGACCTGGTCGTGGGGTACCGAGAGGACCCGACGCTGCTGATTGGAAAAGCGGACGATCTGCACCGCCCCATCGCGATCCAACTGGATCACGGGGGCGGCATGGCGCACATCGAAGTCCCTTGCCCCGATCTTGTAGTCCACCTTGACGCGGGACAGCACCTCGAAGGCCGCCGGGTCCTCCCGCTTGAGCCGCCCAGCGGCCAGCTGGCTGTCCAAGACCCAGCTATCGCCGCCCTCGGCGCCATTGGCGATGCAGTGCAGGAACTGGACATCGTAGGGCCAAGCATAGTTCACGGCATCCATATGCGGAGGCACGCGATGCGAGGCGAAGGCGACATGCTCGTAGCTGGGATTGCTCTTGACCTCCCGGATGTAGCCGAAGGCCACTTCGCGCGTGTAGCCCAGCCGCTCATTGAGCGTCTCGACAATCCCCTCGCGGGCCGGAGCGTGCCGCAGGAACGCCAAGCCGTAGCACCGGAAGGCCCTGAGGAAGGCAAGCTCTTCGGCCGGCGAGGCGATGACGCTCTCATAGTCGAAGGTGGGGGCATCGGCCCTGGCCGCGAAGGACCAGGGCCTCGGCTCGGGGATCACCACGGCCCTGGCAGCCCGCGCCTCGTCCGAATAGGCATGATCCCGCAGCCAACGTGCTGGATAGACGATCTCCTGGTCGAGATCACTCCAGACAATGATCAAATCGCCAGCGGAGTCGATGCGCACCGTCGCCGGCCTCGGCGCGACCGGCAGGCGATGGAAATCGATCATGCGCTCACCGGTCATGGGATCCACATTGTCCGCCAGGGGCGCGTTGTCCCGCAGCCAGACATAGTGGAACACCTCTCGACCGCTGGTCCACTCGATCGAGAGAGACTGTTCCTCTTGTTGGACGCCGATAATCGACAAAGCCAGGGCCGTCCCCGGTTACCGCTATCTGCGGAAACCATACTCCAAGGTAAAGAACTGGGGCTTCAGCTCGGCCAGAGGCCCGCGCAGCTTGGCCAGCTCCGCCTCGGGACCATGGACTTCGAGGCGCGTAATGTCGGCGATCTTGAAAGCTTCCTGGAGCAGCCCGCCCACGTTGTCCAGGTGGGTCAGGAGGCCCTCGGCATCCTCATAGCCCTCGCGGCAATGGGCCTCGTGACCATCGAAACAGAAACCGTAATAGAGGCACTTGGCCTCGCGACCGGTTGCCTCGACAAAACGCGCGCACAACGCCTTGAACGCGTCGAGCTGGCCCTCTTGGACCTTGAAATAGGGTACGATCGTGCAGCAGCGGTCGTCCGTCGCCATAAGTGCCTCCTGGTTCGCGATCTTGTCGTTGTGGGTTGCTTGTCCCGCGATCCGGCCACTGTTAGCACAGCGGCCGCCCGGGCGCGACACCACATTGACAGAGCAGCGGGCCACCAACGGGCCGGACCGCCGATGACCATCCCGGGATGCCGGTCCCGAATATCCCTTGATATCTCGCTTCAGGTCGGCGAACACACTGATGCATGAGCGGGACACTTGTGGCGCACGGTAGGAGGCAGGCCCGCAAGCGCCTCGGGGCAATGCGCCGGAACGGCTGAGTGGAGAAGGCAGGACGACATGAACGATCTCACCGTGGCGCTCCACTACATCGGTCATGAAGGCGACCGTTGGACTCTGCTCGACCTCAAGCGAGAAGAGGGACTGATCGACTTCAGCGACCGGGCACCGGCGCCTTTCAGCGAAGCGTTGGGGGGCCTGTCCCTCTATCAAGATCGCATCCAGTGTTTTCTCAACTGCAACGCGGCGGGCGATCTGCTGTCTTACGTCCATTTTCTCTTGGGCAGTCTGGCCGCCCTTTCCGGACAGAGGCTCGAACCGGCGTTTGAACGGCTTCGGCCAGACCCAGATTTCATGGGTTTCTCCGACGTCGTCGGCGGCTTGATTCAGATCGACGGATCTCTCTTGGTCCTGCAGACCCACGACGAAAGCCTCCGCCTGAGCTATCTCGACGCGCGGCTGGAGGCGCCGGAGCGACGCCTGAGCCCTTACTTTCGAGACTTTCCGCTGGTGCGCAGCGCGTGGATCCAGAGCTGCCAAGAGGCGCTGGACGAGTACTTCCAGCTGGCGGAGTCCATTCTCCAAGGCGGGAGCGAAGCGGACGACGGCTCACATGGCCTCGAAGACCTGGTCGAGCTGTGGCGGCGGGTGCGGCCCGAGCTGGATCAGGCCTGGTGTTAGGTCAGCCGCCCCGCCTCGGCACCGCTGCAGATCTCCTCGGCCAGGCTGCGTGTCGCCTCGATGGCTTCCACCAATTCGGGCAGGCGCCGCCTTAAGGCTAGCTGGTCCCAGCTGCCCAACTCGATCCATTCGGCGACCGACGAGAGACGACGAGCCCCAAAGTTCCCCGACATGCCTTTCAGGCGATGTGCGGCCCGGCGGACCTCCTCCAGGTCACTCGCGGCGAGGGCCTTCTCAATTCGCTGTAGGTCGGCCAGGCTCTCATCGTAGAGCTCAGCCAACCCGAGTAGAAGATCTTCCGTCCCCAAGCAGTCGCGAAGCACGTCAATCTTGGCCCGATCAAGCAACGGGATCGCGTGGCTATTGGAATCTTCTCGCATCACAGTGGGTGACCTCTGGTCAGATTCGGCAGTTCGGGAGGTTCCTTTCCGACTTACTTCGCGGCCTGCTCCCGCGCCAAATCGATTCTCGCGGTTACCTGGTTGCCCCGCGAGCTGTATTCCAAGTCGCTGAAGGCGCTGTTGCGCGCGATCATGAGCCCACGGCCATGGGAGGAGGCTAGGTTGAACTGACCGGCCTTCAAGTACTTCGAAGGCTCGAATCCCTTGCCTTCAGCGGTGACGGTCAGCTCAATCCGATCCTCGTACTTCTCGAAAGCCACGATCGCTTTTCTCTCACTGTACCCGGGAGTCCGGAGACGGCGATCGATCTCTTTCTGCCAGTCACCACTGGCGAGCAGTGACGACTTGAGCTCGAACCCGATCTCCAGATTTCCATGCTCTATGGCATTGACCATCAACTACAACATTCCAATGGCAGTGGAATATAATATTAATTTGTCTTTTAATGGTTTACGTACGTTTGGATTATGATAGTTACTGATGATTTTAAATAATCATCATGTCTAGATACATAACGCCAGTTGAACTAATTTTATGGTGTTTACTTTGTCTTTCATTAGCACCGCAATATGTTGTTGACGATGTCGTCGCTCTAGCATTAGCTTACCACGTATCAATCATGGATATAAGAATTTACACAGGCGTTTCGCTTCGTTCTATCTGTTCATTGTCACTCTTCACTAAAACGTCATGTGAAGTAGGGCGTGGGTTAAGAAATATATGTATTGATTTAATGTCGTATGTCAGTTAACATCATGCGACTGTGGCGTGACGATCTTGTGTATGTGGAGCATGTTCATTATATGCAAGCAAACAATAGAGCATCGTCACTGGAGTTTCACTCGTAAAACATAACCATTAAACTGTTTTGCTCATTTATGTCAGTTATGCTTTTCTCTTTTTAGGCCGGACATTTTCTGCAGCTGATAAAATCAACACGAACATATGCAGCCAAGTGGTTAAATATTTCAAGAATACTTCAATCGAAACTAATGAACGAGAAGACACAGCACTATCTCCATGAGGTCTCAAAAACCGCCAAGAAATTCCCGTTTTTGTACAATGACTGGTCAACAAATATGACAAAGTACTTGAACCAAACAAATAGCACTGTGAATTCGAAAGCCCGCTCTGTTAATAATGAAGCACTGCGGCATGTAAGCAACACCCATGCCCATTTTCAAGAGACAGTCGACAGCTTATTGAAGAACAGATATGAGAAGATCCCACTTTTAAAGAAGATGTTACTTATCGACAATTTTGCGAAAGCATGGATTTTCTTCTTAAAGCCATTTAAGTTCGATATTTTCTATGGTTTTCCAAACGAAACGACGCTTATGAACTACGTTTACAATACAAGCTCTGGGTCAAAGGCTCTCAGACGTTATGTCCTGTCAGGTAAGACAATCATGTATTTTAAGCAGGTAAACAGTGATCGCAGGGGAGAGGGCGTTTGAGTTCAAGGGCTAAAAGCCTGTGTAAAGTGCCATTTAAATCACGGACCCATCGCGTCCTTGTGAGATAAGTGAGGGAGACCCCTTGAGGTCTTTAGAGTATATTGGGGAAGCGGAAGGGCTTCACCGAGTCTTAAAGAGAGAAACGTGCAGAAGCGAACTGGTCTACAGCGTCCCTTATGGGAAATTGTGAAAGCTGAGGGGCCAAGGATCCCATAAGGGAAACATCGTAGAAACGGAGGCAACCCACGGAATTTTTAAGAGGAACGTGCATGTAACATATGGGTTCATCGACTCCTGAGGGAAAAAGCTAGTAGGATCCATCAAGTATTTAAACACAGATCAGAGAGAAGTCTCGGTCCTCCAAGGAGCAATTTTGGAGAAGGCAACCTCCGATTCCAATTTGATGGGTTTCACGTATGTACGAAATGCCAAGCCTTTCTACACAGTAATACTGAATATGTGGATAATAAGTTGACAGAAATCCAGTCCTGAGTATCTTCAAAGGGTCTCTGTTGATATTCTTTGCATTCTCCGTAGAGTTTTACTACGAAAAATTACAATGACATGTGCCAAATAGCTTACAGAATAATTGTATATCGGCGGCCAGTTATGTTTTACCCTCCCGTTTGTTACATTACTGGGCCCATACCTGTATGTAACGTAACACTACGTGACGTACAAGCAGGTGACGCTAGAAAATTTGCTGGAGACTACTTAACGAGTAGCGTTTTGGAATAGAAAAACTGTAACTGACAAAGTACCGATGCGTGACTTTTCCAAATAAGCGCCCCATTAGAAACTCGAAGAAGTTCCTTGTACGAGGGTTGCGCCTGTTTCATTTAATTAAAAATAATTAATTAAACTTTTTAATTAAAAAAAGGCGCTATTTAGCGAGAGTGCTCATTCAGATAAATATGGTCATAGTTTACTTTTGTTATTGAAGGTAAACTCCTTAAATCAAGTATCAAAGGGAGAATTTTAATGTTTGATTTGTCACGAATTGAAATGTAGTATTCATTTATAATGCGATATAAGAGAGAATTGGTAGGTAGATTATGCCGCTGGGCCGTTGGTAGTGTATAACCTTGGTTTTCGATTATTAAATATTTATTGGCTGCCTAACTTATAAACACAATATTTTGTAAATATCGTTTGCTCCTCCTTTCTACTTTAAGCTGTTCTTTTTGACAACGTCAAGAAAAATGGGAGCTTGCCTCGTCATTTGAAATATCGAATCAGAATGGATGGGAGACTCATGACATCAACTACCAAAATAAGGAGTAGGTACTGGTACCCAGGACCCCAGCAGCATGCACGGTATCTGTATTACGGGTTTATTTGGCTGCAAGACTCCATAGAGAGAGCGTCCACGGAGGTAATGCTTGGAAGAAACATCACGAGCCCAGGAGCTTATATTCATGAAATGCCTTACCCATGCTTTCTCAAAGACAGGTAAGGACTGTTTATAGAGTGAAAGAATAACGGAATAATCAGTCCTTAATTCCACTTTCATACATATTGTCATTGTCAGCTGTTTTCACCTTGGTTGAATGTGTCTAAGGCATATCCTTATTATTTCATTCTTAAGTGCATCACATATTCTTGTGATGGTAACAGGAACATGGTCGTCAACGCGGCAATAGTCGTTGCCGTCACAAGGTCATCTTTGTTATTATTTTTATTATCATCATCATCACCATCATCATCATTATCATCCTCATCCTCATCCTCACCCTCATCATTATAATCATTATCATTACCGTCACCCTCCCTGTCATCACTAATATCACCAAGATCATCATGATCACCGGTGTCGTCATCGTCATCATCGTCATCGTCATCGTCATCAGAATTACCATTGTCATGATCGTTATGGTCATCATCGGTGTCGTCATTGTAGCCATTATCATTATAAATGATGTAATAATTATTTTAATCTCGTTATTATCGTCATCTTCATCATCATCATGATCGTCGTTACTTTTATTATCATTATCATTGTCAGCTACAGCTGCGACAGTATTTTTAAGGCTAAGATCAGTAACACCAAAGGCAATATCGTCTTTGTTTTATTTATAGTGCATCAACATAATGATATGCTGATAGTTTGTGTTATTATTTAGTTTATGTTATTTGCGATACTATGACGTCACAGTATTTTTTTTGTGCCAACCAATTTCGATTTAATAAATTTTGTTAAGATTTGAATGCCTACCGAAGAGTAGAGTTTGGAAGGGTAGAATATTGTAAGGTAGCTCTATCATGCATTTGCAACATCTTCTTCGACACAGACTTATTCGAATTAAGTAAGACGTCTTCCTCTTCTCTCTCCACAGATTCATGTTTGTGATCCAGTATGTGATGCCACTTTGCATGACATTATCGTTTATTTACTCGGTGGCTTTATTAGTACAGAGTATTGTTTACGAGAAGGAGCAAAGATTAAAAGAAGTGATGAAAATGATGGGCTTGAGTAACGCGGTGCATTGGACGGCGTGGTTCATCACCAGTATGATTACCTTGGGGCTTAATATCATGCTACTAACCGTCATCTTAAAGGTTTGTGTTTATTTACCTACCCGTTTTGAAGGATTACTTTTAACAGCCTTTGCATTTTGGCACGTAGAGGACGGGGATTGCATCACTTGCATGTCCGAGTAGGTCTCGAAAGGGGGAAGGTGTACTATCGAAGGTATACGGAGCAATTGTTACGGAGGATGGTCTGAAATTTACAGGTACCTTGCAAGCAAGGAAACAGAGACTGGAGTGGAGTATTTCCTGTATATGTGTTTTTGGGTTGACACGGACGGCTGTGACGACTTATTATCGTATACATTGTTTTTAAGGCACAAGGAATGTTTTTGAGATGGGGGCGCCATCGATCCTACAGTGTAGTATGTTGCCATGGACAGGATTTAACGAAAAGACAAGGAAATTACGAAATTATAGCTTAAAATGTGATGGCAATCGTTTCAACGTGCGGAAACTAGAATGTCAGTTTGCATAATGCTTCAGTTTTTGGCTCATGAGGCGATGAATTCCGGTGCAGGTGCAGTATGGAATCGTACACCTGTCACGTAGTATAAGTCGGTGACGTCATTATCTACGTGGCACTTTACGCATACAGTGGTACATGAACGAGAGTTACATGTAACTTCTTTTTCGCTCTGGTTTTTAGTTGTGAGATGCCTCAATACATTTACCTTTTTTTCTGTTTTCTCTCAGTACGGTGGAATCCTGCAATACAGTGATCCAAGCATAACATTCCTGTTCTTGTCCTTGTCAGCAATAGCAACTACACTTTTTTGCTTCCTCATCAGCGTATTTTTTTCCAAGGCCAAGCTTGCCGCAGCTTGCGGTGGAATCGTATACTTTATTACATACATGCCATACGTTTTCATTTCTATCCGAGAAGGAGGCGCACACGTTAAAATATCAGGAGCATGGAAATCGTTTTCTAGTCTCTTTTCAACCACTGCTTTTGGACTTGGAGCAAGGTACTTTGCGCTGTTTGAGCAAAACGGAGAAGGGCTACAGTGGGATAACATTGCTACAAGTCCAGTAAGTATGCTCAATTCTTTCTTTGCCCCTATTTTTCTCCCGTTAGTTACGTGTAAAGACGTTATGCCAACTTGTTAAATGTTCCACGTTTTAGTTTGCCAACGCTTCTGTTAAGCTTCGAATTTTGGTGAGGACCATTAAAATCATAGTAAATGGTTAGCCTGTCGCAGAGAGCTCTTATGTAAATCAGGGATTTCTTTGTTTTTTAGTCTCAAGAGAAATCCGCTTATTGAGGCAGATACAAGGTATTCTTTCAGACTTAGCACAGCGTGTTTTGTATAGGTATAGGTTTTGTATAGGATTCTTTTCTTGTATAGTTTACTTTATAGCAATGTGATTGTATAATTTACTTTAAGGACAGTGTGATTTGAAAAATTACTTGTGGAACTGTGTGTTTTGTATAATTTACTTTTAGCACATTGTGTTTAGTATAGTTTACTTTTAGAGCAGTGTGATTGTATAATTTACTTTAAGAACAGTGTGTTTTGTATAAGTTACTTGTGGAACTGTGTGTTTTGTATAATTTACTTTTAGCACATTGTGTTTAGTATAGTTTACTTTTAGAGCAGTGTGATTGTATAATTTACTTTAAGAACAGTGTGTTTAGTATTATTTACTGTTAGAACTGTGTGTTTTGTATAATTTACTTTTAGCACATTGTGTTTAGTATACTTTAGCTTACGGATGTTCTACCAAAATAGTAGCAATTAAATTTCTTTATGACTTTTTTCTTTTACATGGTAATTTTCCCAATCGCTATATCACTGACCGAATCGATAGTTATGCTGTATTTTCCCGTCAGCTACTTGTCACGACGTAAAGCCAACTTGTAAAATGTTCCATGTTTTATTTTGCCCGCGCTTTTGTTACGAGTTTTCTTGAAGACCATTGGCATCGAGGTAAATTGTGTAGTAGACAGGTATTCACATTTTAATATCGTTTGTTCTTTTAGGTTTCTTTAACAGACATGTAATATCCTTTTGTGCGATAATCTTCCATTCCTGTCAAGGGATTCTTTGTCTCAGAGGTGCTCCATAGAATGTTCGTAGAATTGTAAGCACAATAGAGGTCTCGGAATGAGTGACACATTTTCTGTCGATGAAGAAGCATCACTGAGGTTCTCCTTATCATTGAAATGGCGAACGAAAGTATTTAGTTTCTGTCCCTTAATCCACTCGGCATTTTTTTTCGTCTACAACCATTTCTGGTGCCTTCTATTTCCCATTGGATTCTTTTCTTGCAATCTGTCTTAATCTATCTTAACACGATGTTTGTATCGAAGCTATTAACTGTTTTTAATTTTTTTTACCAGCTCCTTGAAGATGACTTCAATTTAGGGCAAGTTTTTGCGATGTTAATAGTCGATTCGTTCATATATGGAATACTAGCTTGGTACATTGAAGCCGTTCACCCTGGAGCATACGGATTGCCGCGCCCTTGGTACTTCCCCTTCCAACCATCTTACTGGTGCGGCCAAACAATCAAGAAGTGGGCCAAGCGTAGGGCATTCGAAGGCCTCTACCATCGTATGCAGTCTTTGGCGGGTGACGACACTCCTGTTGAGCCACCTGGATTGCTGGCAACTGAGAAAGAGCCAATTCATCTACCACTTGGAGTTGTGATTCAGAACTTAGTGAAGGTGAAATGTCTTTTCCTAGTATTTGTTTCTTAGATGTATCATCGTACGTTTCCATTGTTTCTATGATATTTTACATACAAATCCTTAGAAGGTTATGTTATTTATTGTCAGACAGATACTACCCACAGGGCCATTAGTTTGTTAGAGTTTTCCTTACAATGAAATAGTCGACTAAAATTGTTAGCATTTTTCGGAAATAAAATTACCGGGACTTTTAGTGTAAGAAAATTGTTATAATTTCGTAAATTGCAAGCCATGCTGTACCTTCTTAATATCTTGGTTTTACACTTCATTCGTAACCAGTGTTGTTACCGTCCGCCTACTCCTGCTCTTATCCCAGTCCCAGTTCCTGCTCCTACTCCTGTTCCCGTTCCTACTCCTGTTTCTGTTCCCGTTTCTGCTCCATTTCCTGTCCCTGCTTCTTGGCTTTTCCCTCTGCTCGTTTTTCTCTTTCTTCTTTTTCTTTTAAATCATTGCTATCATCATCAACGTCATTATCATCGTCATTGTCGTCACGACCGTTATTATCAGTATGATCATTATCGTCGTCTTCGTCATTCTCGTGTTCCTTATCGTTGCCTTACTAGCATGCTGGAACTGGAAATCTGAAAGTAAAATTGAATTTCTTTAGCTAAAAATACTAGCTATCATTCTTAACCACAAATTTTGAGCATACACATCTGTTTATTTCCCTTCTAGGTTTACAAGACTGGAAAGAAGACAGCAGTGGACAATCTTTGCCTCAATTTATACGAGGGTCAAATAACGTCTTTCTTGGGTCACAATGGAGCCGGAAAAACTACAACCATGTCCATCTTAACAGGTCTCTTTCCACCATCATCAGGGACGGCTATTATTTACGGCAATGATATTCGAAATGATATGGACAAGATACGAACAAGTTTAGGAATGTGCCCACAGCACAATGTGCTGTTCGACAGGTAAGACCTTCACCGAACGTTTTCAATATTTCACTGAATACTTAGCAATATCTTTTAATTGCCTGCTAATGCCGAGCCGCATTGCTGGCGTAGGGACCGAAGATACAATTAATTTGCTGCCCCATCACTTCGTGCTTTACGGAGTATTGATTAATACCTACTGGTAAGCGCGGTATTCATTGAATTTTAAGAAGTATACAGCTTCTGATAGTGGCATTAGGATTCGTTTGAGGAGGCAAATGAATATAGCTACAAAGAAATGGTGAATACCGGAATGATGTTGGAATGTAGGGGGAGGCCCGATGCATGGTTTTGCATTGACTATGCGGTGACTTCTGCGCGTTACCGAGCGTGATTTGCGCTTGCAGAAAATGCGAGGACAAGGTATATTATATTGTTGTAATACTGTACTAACATACTAGGGCATATCTTATAGATTGCAGTAGTCGGCGGCAATCGACGCGAGCAGCCTTTGGTGATTTAAAACAAATCGAATTAAAACAACCTTGTACTTAAGGTGACCAGGTTAGACGATTAAATGTTGCGATGGATCATATACTAGTGGAGGCTGTTCAGCTATTGTAAGTCACGTGTGTTTCTTACATTATTTGCAGTCACTAACGGACTGTTTGTTCACGTTGTATTTAGGATGACTGTTGAGGAACATCTATGGTTTTACGCTCGGTTAAAGGGAATGGCCAGCGACCAAGTACGATCGGAGATGGACAGGTAGGGCTAACCATAAGTTTCTATTTTAAGTTGGGCAAGTAGGTAACTGCTTTTGGCCACACACTGGTGGCAGTTCATCATTGATTGTGAACTAGGAAAGCCATTTTAAACCAATAAAGTGATAATCGAGGGTCAACGTAAAGGAGAACTGCCCCTTCCGTAAACAATTTTATAAAAAAATTACATAACGTTGAAAGAATTTTGGTGAACTTGCTGAGCTTTTCGTACTTAGGTCTCTTAGAAGACGAGTAGTACAGGCAAGTCTTCATATTATTTACCTTTGTAACAGCCAGGATACCGGCAATTTGTTGTAACTTCATCCCAAAAATACATAGGAATTCGATGTTAACCTGACAATCAATGGATGTTTTGGTAAATTTGTGAAGAAGATCTTTGTGAGAGAAAATCGGAAATTGACAGGCGGTAGTTGGGTGATTTTATGGAAAGTCATATTTAGGGGAACTTCCAGTACAGCGCAATATGTTTGATACTGTCTCTGTGTTTTTGCGAAAAATTCCATGAAGGTGGGCGAGTCGTTAAACAGTTTCCGTAAAATTTGTATACATAAAGAGTAAATTCCTTAAAGCCGATTTGCTCTTAATAAAAACAAAATAGAAGCGTTCAGGTTTATAAAAGCTGTGTTTATGGTTCACATTTATATGAGATTGGAATTTAGTAGTCGAATTCCACATTTTCAGTTCATGTAGATAGAGAGACCATTCTTTGCAAGCAGAATATTTACGTAAATAACTATACAAAATTTATGAGGTTTATGTTTACCGTTTCAGTTTTCCATTTTCAGTTTATTGTTATGGGCCCCAACATATGTAAATAATGATGTTTTCTTTTGTAAACATTTAATTGAGTATTCTCAACAAACCTCAGTTTAAGCAATGGAGCCCTATGAGATCACTACGTTGACTTTGACGCATGCGATGTGCCGTCATGGGGAGAGTACGCAAAGCTTTTAGCTTTTATTTTTGTACAGTTAGTTGAACAGGAAGACAGTTAGAATGTATTAAATTTAGCGACAAGTTTAATACGAAAGCGAATTACAAGACGTTTTTGGCACTCATTGTGTCTCAATATTTCGTATCTTGACTAAGATACATAATCATGATAAGAAATTCCCAGCTTAAATAATATTAAAAATTACATAATTCATGCAATTTTAATGATGATGCAAAACCGTGACCTAATTACTCATCCAAAAAATTAAGTTATCACCCAGAGACACTGTACATACAAAGAGGGCACATCGAGTAACAGATTTTAAACCAAGAATGGAAAATTGAAAATAATGGAGGAAAACTATAGTTAAGTAAACATATTGATAAGGTAGACAAATTGATAAAGAAGGTAATGGGAAGATACGTGCTTAACTAGATAAGCATGTAAATAATAATTAGTAAATAGTTACGTACGTAGATCACTGAGTAAGTACGAAGGTAGCAAGGTATGTAAGTAAGTAATTAAAGAGGCAGATAAGGAGGGAGGGAGGGTGGTAGGCAGCCACGTTAGTAGGTAGATGCTGACATAGTTGGGCAGATGTGTGGTTGGGTGGTTGGGGGGACGGATGTGGAGGGAGGGAGGGAGGTGGGTAGGGAGGGAGGGAGATTCATTCATTCATTCATTCATTCGCCATTTGCTTAGTATTCTAATTTTCCGGAATAATAACAGATATTTTACCTTAAAATGTTGTTTCTGTTGGTATAAAAAATTTTAGATGAGTAGGCTCTCCAGAACACCTTCTTTGAAATTAAGACGTTGGGAAGTCGTTAAAGCTTCTATGGTGATTAAAATTTTGCACTCCTTAGACCATGATGCTCTTTTAAAACTTTGCAAACTTTATATAATAATATTGCTTAAAATTTTAAACATCCCGGACTTAATTTTGATTAACAAAATTACATGATTCAGCTAATGTTATTGCTTAAAAATTTGTTTTTGACCATTATGATGGTCATTCCTTATGTTTGATGAAATATATTTTTGCTTTCAAAAGTTTCATAGCCTAAGTTCTAACAACAGACGTGGAAGATTCCGGTAACTGATGAAACTTGGCCTAGCAATCCATTACCTACACTGATATGAAATAAAAACTACTGACAACACTACCTACAATATTAAGACACTTGAAACCTTCTTAGAACTGTTTTTATAAAATTATATATTTGGCACGTCCTAGACACCTAGTTCTGTACTCTAGATGCAAATATTCTTCATGCTAAGGCCTATCCAGCTCTAGGAGCTCATCTAAAGGTTGGTTGTTTAGATAGAGTAATGCAATGTGGATATATGATACACACACTTTATCATTGCCCCCAGTTTATCAGTAATATGCTTTTGAAATTCCATAGGCGCCGAGTTACCTAGAATAAAAGTATTGGCCTACTTAGCTGATTGCTGCCAACTTCATTGGTGGAAGTAACTGCTACAAATACTGATAATTAGCAAACAGAGCGAATCATTTACCTTTAAAACGTGAAGGATTTAAACTATAAAATGTCTACTCTTTGGGCTGTTAATATCCATGCTTTGAGAATTTTTATTTTTGGGTGAGTGGGGGGTGGGTTGGAGGTTGGTTTAGAGAAAATGAAGAGCTATCAGAAAAATAGGTACGGCCTTGTAATTGTGACCCGTTTCTTTTAATTGTGACTATATCACTCTTTAAATATTCCCAAAGAAATTTTTATGTTCTTAGCATAGATTAAGTGAACAGTCGAATAATTTGCCAAATGCTTGGACTGTGACATTCTTAAAATCTATTTGTTGCTACCAAAGCTGAACGACATGCAGAACGTATAAATCCAAATTTGGCCTTTCTAATTACATTTTTAAATTCAATTCCAGGGTATTGAATAATTGTTACACATAAACGGGTAAGGTGCCAGGAGTAAATTAAAAACCCATGCAAAGAGAAAAGAAACTCCGTCAAAAGTCAAACTTAGGAAATTTCCCAAAGTTGAAAACAATGATCAACATTCAAATCTTTAAAGCCGCAGAAATTATTTTACGACATGGAATATCTGACAGCAAAAATTATTTTTTGTATCTGTGTGGTGGGCAGATGAACTTAATTTCCATCTAAGGATTAAAAATTTTGTGTGTTCTATGATTGTGCTGCCCACGTCTTGAACAGATTCCATATCTTTCGTAAGTACGTCTTTCTAGTTTTAGAATATGAATGTACATGGCAACCCTTTTTAACTCCTCTGCCCCAGAAGATAGGTGTCAAAAAAACAACAGGCCTTTTTCACTACATATTAAAACACGATTTGATTCCACACAGCACTTTAATTTGTGCAAATATGCGAACTGCATTTTCAATAGTGCAACGACACCTTATATTTTTACAAATACTGGCTGATTCATACTATCCAAAGATTAATTTGTCTGTCGATTGCACGTCATATTTTTTCTTAATCAAACCCATTGTTGGTAAGCCAATTCTCGCACAATTTGTACCTATGCGTCACTTTGAAAATAATGAGAGATATTGTGCCTCCACGATTGAGGAGCAGCAAGGGAGGCAACGAATAACAACAATCATTGATCATAGCTTAACCAAACTTTACTTTCTTTTATGATAATCAAAAAACTAATATTTGTCTACCCCCGTAATAGCTGCCAGCCAACTGTCAGGTGTTCTTTCAATATAAAAGCCCTTTGCTTTCCATTTTGACGAAAACACTTTCCTTGATCATCGTAGTGACACTGCAGCTTTGAATTTCAGTTCCCTTAACAGAAAATGTATTCCTTTGGAACCAAACTGTTACTTTGCTTTACCATGCTATTGATCACTGCTGGCAAAGGAGATTCTGACCAAGAAAGGCCAAGCCGAGAAAAACAGTTTAGTTCAACTTGTAGCTACTGGCGCTGGGTATCATGCAAGAAGGCAAAGGCAAAAGGGGATGTAAGTACTATTGTCTTATTTATCTGAGTTGTAAAGGATCTATGAAAGGTCACTAACTAGACGTTGTTTCTGTCAGATTTTCGACCAGATGCTGAATGTAAAATAGTCTCTAGAAGCGATTTTACAGATTTCTAGTATTGAATTTGATCTCCGAAATGCAGGTGTCGGTACCGAGTTGGCGGAAATTATCTGAGGGGCTTCAAATCATAAAATCAGCTACAAATTGAATTCTGATACAATTTATAAGTCAAAGCGGAACGAAATGACAACATTTCTAATAAAATTGATATTTGTCGCATGATTTTACCAATACAAATTTTGTAAACGGGAAATACTATGTATGCTTGATTGACAAAATCAAATACTTTAAATTCTCAATCTTAACTAAGCCACTTTAAGGGGAGACGTCATTCAGCTCATGGTTTGGATTACCTCTATGCCTTTGGACTCTCATACTTCAAAATAACGCGTTTCTTTTAACGTAGTTTAGTGGTAATGATAGGAGTTTTCAAACCTGTCCTTCTTAACATACGCTTGAATTTCTGAAACTGAAAGCTATTTTAGGCACATTTATGATACTTAATCTCATAAAAATTTCGCTAAGTGCTATACATTAGAAGTGCTGAGAAAACTAAACTGTAACATTGAAAGCTTCCCGACGACTGCCACTTGAAAGTACCTGTGCCTCTCCTCTGTCTTTCTCTTTAAAATTAATCATTCCATTTCGGTGTTTAGCTTTTCTGATCATAGTGTTCTTTCATTAGCGATAAAGTAACAACATGTGGTAATATCGTCTCACCTCGTGTAAAAATCGAAAAAACGTGTCATTTGTCACTTTTCTTTGCCATTGGTTATAATTCAGAACAAAAACAGCTTATTCTCTAGATTGATAGTACATAGTGCTTATTATAAAAGTTAATTCTTCTGTAATTCTGAAAAACCTCTAGGGATATGAATGGAATCTTTGAAAGTTGCTAATTGATAATACTGCTTATAAGTCATTTAAAATATTTTGATCATATTTTACTTGTAACTGCTTGTAGATAATATCAACTAAAGTATTAAGATTCTAATTTCATTACCTACTTTACCATTTTGACCACTTTCAAATAACCGAAATGATTACAAGGCACAAATTAGTGCTAAATTCTTCTTTTCAAAGTTACATTCATAAAATAAAAATTTCAATCCTACCGCGAACTTTTGAGAATATCTATACAATTTCTACTAAGTTGGCTATTTAAAACGCATTGACAAAGGATACTGATTTTCATATTTAAGAGACAATAAGTCAAGAGATATTAAAGGTTTAATATTTTCCGTCTCAGTTATAAAATTTCTCTGCGCCAGATGTCAAACCTGTCTCATGGAAAAGATGCAACGATAGTCAAAGTTCTACCAGCTTGAGAAAATGGAGAATACTCAATGACGATGTCTTTATTTCATCTAGGATAGCATCGTCATTAGCTCATTGTATACGCTTGCATGGCGATCATATTGAAGATAAAATATTCGAAAGCCTTGGCTTATAGAAATTACTTTAAACTCCTCGTCATAGTCTTGAATGTCAGCAGTTTTTGCGTTACGAAAGTATTTACCCCCGTCTCAAAGTTTTCCAGTGCTATTGTTCTAAAGTAAAAGACAAGGCATGGCTTGACAGACTATTGACCATCTGAAATCCTCTCAAAACGTTAATTTGGGTATCAACTCCTCCTACATCTCATTTGACTTATTTGATTGCTTCGTATATATTTATTTTGCTGTGCTCTGAGTTTCTACTTTTACCAATTTATTATTTCACCTTTGCCTATAGTTTTCTGTCCCCTGAATTACTCATCACTTTTGCAAAAAGAATTTTAAATTTTACAATTTAAAATTTTGCCATCAAAATAAATATGAAGTTACATATTTTGTTTGAAATAAATAAAATGATACAACGATGATTCATATATTGAAAAGCCTTTTCAGTTATCACAATCTGTGTCGACGAAAATATCCAGGGTCATCTAATGGGTATGACATACTTTTGTTCTTGAGATTTCATCCCCTGCGATGGCACATGTTCAAACTGTCTTGCCCTATGTCAGAGAATGAAAAACTCGTTCAGTAACATTTCTTGCGTTCGAGAAGCGCTGACTAGGTAAAACTGCTACAGAAAAAATAGGAAATTCTTGTGATTTAAAATTTGCTTAAGAAAGTTAAATAAATCGTTCAAGATAAAAAGGATCAAGGTAAGAGATTTTCTTCTTAATAAACTCGTTAAAGGTTACTTCAGTTCTTTGAGAATCCTTCTTGTCGTCGATGAATTTATTTTATCTTATGAAGAACCCCTCAAAGCGACAGAATAAAAACGGAAAAACATATTTCTGATGATACTTTTTCAGTAAAATCTCCGTGTCTCCGTAGAATTTTCATTCAGTTTATACACACTTTAATTATAGATACAAAAACGTGTTGTTTCATCGTCTTCTTCTTTCGGTAAGTTTTGCACAATCACGTGCTTCTAGCCATTCAGATTTAATCAACCCCAAATAAGGTTAAAATATATTAACTTTTGATCATTTCCGATAGGGAGGTTAGTCAATTTTTTTCACTTGTAAAACAGTTTATTTTCAAACCTACTAGAACTTAGCATTTCCTTTTTTTCCTGATGTATATTTTTTGTTATGATACTATTTACGATGTTATCTTTATTTCTGCTCAAATTATATATTATTGAATTGTGAAAGTTATCGTTTAAGCAATTTTAAGACTTTCGCTATCAATTCGGTATTTCAACGCGATTTTATTGGGTTCCTTGTCATTTGAGAGTATTCTTAGGTTTGATTTTACGGTCATTTATGTGTTCTTCGTTGTATGATATGTTTTTTAGCTTTTTTATGCCATCGTGACATCAATTCACCAGAATCTTTATCAATTTTTTTAATTTTAACATTATCTTTATCTAATTTTAACGTAAATCTTAAATATGTCCTCGGTAAATGTTGGATCCAGGATCATCAGATCTTTTACCGGTTCAAGAAACATGGTATTCCTTAGGTAATGGAATAATAGTACCATACGTTTTGTTTGATGATTCTTCACAATTAAAGTTTTGTTCAGGATATTCATAAATTCATTTCTTCAACTACTTTATTATTGTTTTCAGTGGTGATGAAGAAATAATCCAATAAGTAACTCCAGATAAAAGACTCCTTAAGCATTGAAAAAGTAATAAAAAAAGGAAGAATGTTCTTCTATGCTCAAAACATCATATTTTAAATTAAATTACGTCTTTCATAGTAAAATTTCGCTAATATTGATCATAATGAAACAGCATCTAAGCAAGATTTAGTGACCTTTAATGTCTACTATATCACGCTTCTGACAGATTAGCCCATCAATTCCATTCTGCAATCAATTAAATACAGCTGAGGATATGATTTCGCTAACTCAAGAACTGGAATTGCAATTCTGTCAGTCATTATTCCGTAAACATCTGCTTACTTTAAATTAACAAATCTGGGTAGACAGATAGGTCATTAACATATAGTTTGCTCATTATCCCTCTTACTGCTTTTATTGTGATTGTATTGACCTATGACCACACTTGAAGTTAAAGGCAAGGTACACACAGGTGTGTAGGAAGGGGGATCTGATAGGGGGATCAACAAACCTTTGCAAAATGTCTTCCTTACAAGGTAATAGATAACAAACAGAGATAGACGGCCTTTCCAATTCTTAATGGACTTAATTCCAGAGCGCAAGTGCAACCAAGTGGAAAACCATA
>JAAAKM020006971.1:17225958-17252749 GCA_010016025.2 Alatinidae sp. Z8VKAUB7J3 | reverse complement strand
AAACAGAGATAGACGGCCTTTCCAATTCTTAATGGACTTAATTCCAGAGCGCAAGTGCAACCAAGTGGAAAACCATACCGAGATTTGACAAGCAAAACGTCTTAGAAACAAGCAAAGAGTAATATATTGATCATATGCACTACATACGTAATGTTACAAGTTGACCAAATCGTCCTATTGACACTAATTAGAGATCATTTCGCAACAATAGTGTTTCATCTTAGTAAGTACGTTACTAAGCACCATTGTTTGCGACGAGGAAAGAAATACAAAGTTGATGTAATTTTTGGGCATCGGCAAAGAAAATGTTATCACCCTCTTTTCTGAACTGATCCCTTCAAATCCTGTCTTCTCGATGATCCTTTGAAACTCAAAGAGCTTTTGGAAAGAACCGGATGGCAGTTTTTCCTTGGTCAAGTCGAATGGCGCAGAGAGGCTGGTCTCCAATTGCGTTGAGCTAGATGTCCGTATCTACCTGTGGATGATTGGGAGCTAATGTGGCGACTACAGAGTATGTAAACATCGGGACTCATCTAGCTCAGTTGGTAGTGCACACGCAACGAATGATTTCCACGTGATTCATTCAACTACCTATGTCCACATAAATTTTTTCCCTGTTTTCTTCCGTTAGTCCTTCTGACAGTAAAGACGCAGCTTCGACCTAATACTGGATTTCGAAAGAAGCGAGTTTCATTCTTCTTCGATGGAGATATTATGAGAGCTATTCATAACGTTGCTTATGGGTCAAATGCTATCACCAAGTCCATTCAATGTAGTCGACTGCATTCTTGTGTGGCACGCGTCAAGAACTCGCGTTATTGCAAAACACATTAGCCACACCTGTCGAGACAGACGTTCCTTTCAACTTTCGTGCCATATTTGATTTTCAGTCTGGCAAAGTTTACGGTGCAAACTTTACTCAAGTGCCATACCGCCACAGAGAAATTCTTAATGCTTTCTCTATCCATGAACCAAAGTACTTTAAGTTGATGTCCATCTGATTTTCTTTGTTATAACTGACTAAGAGGCTGCTGCCCAGAGTTTTGATTAAAGGTCTCACACTGTTCTCTCCGAGTTTTTTAAAAGGCCTACCTAAATAGCTTCTCTTTTCAATTTGTTTAATTCTTTCTGTCCTTGAGGCGTCTCTTCAAAATCGATACATAGGCAGCATTAAAGCACTTTTTGTAGCCCTTTTGTTTGATAATAGCAAATTTAAGAGCTCTTTATAAGCTCTTTTTAAGCTCTTTCCACCCAGAATTGCACATATAACATAGTTAAAGTCTGGACAAAAATGCGAATTCAGGGTTCGAAGTAAGGAAATTTAATCGATCCGGCTGTTTTGATACATTCAGCTGGGGGTCTGGCGCCGCTGTAAGCGGAGCCCCCAAAAGTTTTCGATTTTGGTGGATTATTTAGCCCAAAATGCTTATTTCCCGTACCATTTTCAGCGATTTCATTGCCTCTTAACCGGCAGACGAATCTGTAAGAACTGTAGTTGATGGAACGCCGGCGGACGAATCTGAACGAACTGTCGTACACGGATCGCTGGCAGACGAATCTGTAAGAGTTGTCATACACGGAACACCGGCAGATGAACCTGTTAGAACTAGGGTACATGGAACGCCGGCAGACGAATCTGTGACATCTTCGGACGTCTGTGTGCTTTTAGATGGCTTCTTAAAAAGTTCAGCTATAGGGCCTACTTTTCTGTCGCTTTCGTCCTGATTTCATTTGTTCATCAATGTCGGAAAAATCCTACTAATCAAACAAACTAAACACACCCCGCAACTCAAGAATTAATGCATTCACAATGAATTAATGCCCTGACATTGCGTTATCGAAGATTTCCTGTTTACAGAGAGGTTTTTCTGCTGTTTATCAAGGTTAGATGTAAATTAAACTAAACAACCGCATCAGAGATTGATTTTCATACCCAATGTAATTTTGAGCCGGCTTTCTTCGGAAATTTAATTCCTTGTCGAAGTGGCTAAACGACAATTTGAGCCGGCTTTAGCCGGAGTCGGACGGTTATTTCGACCCCTGGAATTAAGTGCATCTCCTTGCAGAAATCCACATGATGAATCGAAGAAAATTGTTTCTTTATATGGTGTGACAATTCTAGGGGTTCTTTGTGCTCATATAACTTTCGATGGATTGAAAGATTTGTAAGGATATTAAATACTTTCAATTAAGGAGGCATTATTGTTATGTGAATGGGTTAAAATGCCTTTTTTAACACTGGGAATAATTACCGTCGTTCTGTGTGCTTTTGCCCTTTTAATTAGTTTGTTAATTTTTCACTTTCGGATATACTCCTTTAAAGATCATCTTGTTGATAAGCTCCGATCAGTGACAGTGCTTTATCTCTGTAGCTATTTCTGTTGCTTAAATCACTAGGCTTTGTAAAATAGGTAACATACCTTTTCATTATTACTTAGTTTATATGAATAAAACCCGTTTGATAATCAAGACAGCCTTAACCCTACCTAGCACAGGCTTTTCATGACTTAAGACAGCACGGGGAAGGGGAGGGCTAGTAGGCCCGCGGTTTTTTTAACATGTATAACTGCAATAAAACGTGATTGTATGCATTAAGGTTTTAAATACTTTCGAGACTGTTGATGTTGAATTTAAGTGTTTTTATTTCGAAATTATGGGTAAAATATGTATTTTCATTAGTATTATAAGGTAAGGTAGTTAAGTCAAGAAAATGTTTACCGGATGGAAGCCAGATCGGAATAGAATGCAAGTTGCTATGCTTTGTTTTATAATTTATAAGCAGTAAGAGTTACCTCAAAAGCTATTTTGAGCCTTAGAAAAACATCATTCATGAAAAACATCTCAAGTTATAACCCTCTAACACTTTTCATCATGTATGGTCAACTTTTTGATCAGGGTCAAGAGACCAGACCACAGGCCATAAAGGTCAAATTTTGTTTGCCAAACGCTTTCCATGTAAAAGTTAGGAAAAGACAGAACGTTTCAGTAACTTAGAAGAAAGCATTCCGAAGTTATCAAACAATATTCAAAGCCGCGGGCCTACTGTCCCCTCCCACCCCTCCTTTCGTGCTAGTTAGGGTTAAACCTTTCACCCATGTTTCGTACGATCATATGAACTCCTTTTTGCTTCTTCCCCCTTTTGGTTCAAGAAGTTCTTATCTTTTTCATTGCCTTAGCTTAATCTACTACATGGGCGCAACGGACGAAAAATAGGGGGGGGGGGGGGTCTGTGTATTATTTTCACGAAAAAATACTCCTTTGCCCGAAAATTATTGGGATATGATAATCATGACAATGATGATAATGATGGCAATGATGATACTGATGATACTGGTGATAATGATGAAAAATAATAATAATCACATTCGTCCCCTTACCGTTTGCAGCAAAGCCATTTCAGCCTGAAATGAAAACGACAAAGGAATGAATTCAAGTCTGGAAAAGTTACATATTCAATGAGGTACATTTCACATACAAACTAAAAACCTATTGACGATTCCCATTTAGTTTCCCTCGGTTTACTTCCCATGAACACATATGAAGCTGCCCAAAAATTGTACCCTGCCCATTTCACTAATATATAGCATAATGTTTAATGTCACTTGGCGCCCTTGCACTGAAGTCGCTGAGCGCTTACGAGGGCTATTTATGTAACACAAGTAAACTTTGCGTGCATTTCTTTGCTTTTAGTACTGAGACAAACTAGGCTTTTTACCTGACCTGTCTACAAGTATACATAGAGTTTACGAATAGCGAAAACATTCAAACAAACACAAACAAACAAACAACAAACAAATAAACTGCAAGTATACGTATACAATATCCATCAAAACAGGAACACTAAAAGACGTCAGCGGAAAGCACTAATTACTACATCACGACAATTCCACACCAAATCAAAAAAATCCAGAGGTCATCAGCGTATTTACAATCACGTCGTGCCTGCAATGTAGCAGTTCGAAAAGATAGCAGTAAAGAAAAATTCGACATAAACGATGCAAACACATTTGGACTTAATATTGCACGAAATGGCGAAAACATTGTGTACTTAAAAGCTTTTTTTTTCTGACTCTGTCAATAAAATACAGTTGGTTATACTCTTTCACACACTTAATTTTGGTCATTCTGACGTTAGTATTCTGACAGACGAAAAAAGCTTTTAAGTACACGATGTTTTCGCTATTTCGTGCATTATTCTTGTTTTGTACACAAAGAAACGTTTCGAACCTAAATAAGAGCAACGTTAAATAGCTCTTGTCATCCCGCATGATTTGTAGACGCATATCGTTGTCAATAGCAGCGTTCTGCAATTATCAATGAAATTGTTCAAGGCTTGAGATCTCTCAACAGTCAGGTCATGTTTCATCTAGCTTTAATGGTACCCAATCCACTGAAACTCTGTGCAAACGCAAAGCACATCGCACAGCGTATCAATAACTTTTTGTTGTTAAAGAGGAATGGCTTGTTTTAAAATTTAGGAATTGAAGACTGCTTCGACACAAGAAATATTGTGTCCAAAAAAGCCTGACGTGTGAACACTTGCACGTAAACAATCTTAGGTACTATTGGCATGATATCTTTGTAAGAATCTACGGGTCTGCTTGAGAGTAAACGTAAATGATTGAGTAAACAAACAAGTAAATAAATATGTGATGAATAAATATCAAAAATAAGTAATAAGAATATGATAAAATCTTCAATGATAAAGAAACTAAAATGCAAAAAAATAACAGTATGAATCAATGCATAAATAAATAAATAAAGAAATAAAGAAATATGGAATATAAATAAATAAATAAATAAATAAATAAGGAAATAAGGAAATATGGAATACAAATAAATAAGGAAATATGGAAAATAAATAAATAAATAAATAAGGAAATAAGGAAATAAGGAATATAAATAAATAAATAAATAAATAAGAACATATGGAATATAAATAAATATATAAATAAATAAATAAGGAAATATGGAATATAAATAAATAAATAAGGAAACATGGAATATAAATAAATAAGGAAAATGTAAATAAGTAAATAAATAAGGAAAAGTGTAAATAAATAAATAAGGAAAATGTAAATAAATAAATATCGAAAATGTAAATATAAAACCAATGGACATTTACATTAATGAGTTCCATGGGTAAACGAAAGCTAAAGCAAACTGAATTCTAATATAGACGGACTGAAGTCTCTGCAATCCTATGTTAAGGAAATTATAGCTTATGGATCAACTTGACTTTAAGATGCTAACATCATAGACTAATAAACTGTACGTTATTTAAATGTAAACGCTTAGTAAGTAAGACAAACCTCTTTCTCAGCTTCTTCCTGTGAAAAAGAGAACAAAAAAATACAATTATATGAAGACCTTGTGCATACGTCCGCTACACATAGAATAAGACCATGTCAAACAAGGAGTACCTCGAGGAAACAATGTAAATAGCATTTCTTTTAAGCATGTACTACAGGTCTGTTACTCTGGGGTCCTTTTTAAATTCAAGTGATTCACATCACAGATTTGAAACTATGAATACACGAACGATCATCGTAAGATAGGAATAACACAAACCTCCAAGATACTGCTAATGTTGATCTAGAATTTTTGGAAAGACACTAGAGCAAAAGAAAATATCTCACCATCGGGACTCAAACCCGTGACACCCGTAGCCTACGAACTGAGCTACGCTACCATCGATGTTAACATACTCTATTTCTCTGGTTGCCAAAATAACTCCCAGTCATCCACCAGTGGACGTCAAAATCCAGCTCAACACAATTGGAGGTTAGCCTCTCTGCAATATGTAAATTGACCAAGAAAGGACTTCCATCCTGTCCAAAACCCATGGAAAATTGGAAAGTATCATGGAGAAGAGAGGATTTGAAATGTCAATTTTTGAAACGAAAATAGATAAAAAGAAAACAAGTCACCACCACAATTCTACTGCAGTTGGACACTACTTCCAAGTAATTATTTAAAGGATTGTTCCGTTCAATGGTAAACAAAAGTGAAAGTTATACTTAGGGATTTCGTTGAAAATCCTAAGCATGTATTGTGGTATTACCGACCAAGTACGAACCTTTGCCTTTTCCGCCGCTTGGAGTTGAGATACCAATTTCTGTCGCTCCTGGAGAAACGAAACAAAAATAATAAGAAAATGATCAAAATGTAAATCAAGTAGAAAGAATTAGCTGGTAATGATCTGTCAGATCCTTGGCGGTATGGGGTTGTCTATGTATTGCTACTGAAGTAGGAAGAGTCAAGTTAGCGATGGAAGAAGTTCGCTCACTGAAAGTGCTAATGCTTGTAACTGTCCAACGGCGTCGTAATCCATGATATGGCCAATTGATTTACACAAGAAGCTATAGCAATATTTTACGCTAAATTTCTCAAAATGGCTTGACAATTCACGGCTTTAGTTGAATGCGTCTAAGAAATGCCTGGAATGAGCAACTGACGTGAGAAATTGCCCTGACTATGCCCATAAGTTGCGTATAGCCATAAGGTCCGTTTTTGCACGGCCGAAAGCCATTTTCCCCGTTCCAATACGCCCTTGCACATATTGTGTGTTGGGATTGACTACGAATGCCCTGCATACTTTAGCATTAGTTGTCGAGACACTGGTGCTAAGAACGTTCTATATTCAGCCACTGAATTAAGTCAATTCATGGAACCACGTTAAGCAATTGAATTCATGTCAACATTCGGACAAACGTGAGAAAATTAAGCAAACGCAACTCCGCCTTAGCACCTTTACCGCCACTTGGCACTGGCGTCTTAAAGTTTCCAGTAACTCAATCCACTGGATAACCTTCTACATTATCGAATGTCAGATCCAGGAATAGATCATTGTGTTGGTGTGCTTTGGTGTGTATAGGTGTGTGTTGGTGTGCATAGGTTTGTGTAGGTGTGTGTAGGTGTGTGTGGGTGGTGTGGATGCGGGTGGTGTGCGTATAGGTGGTGTGAGTGTGGGTGGTGTGGGTGTAGTTGGTGTGGGTGTGGGTGGTGTGCAAGTGGATATGGGTGTTAGGCGACGGGCGAAACTACAAAGTAGACAACTTCAACATTCGATAAGGTTGGTTTTACGGATTTCCATTGTCATACTCTCAGTTGGCTTAATCCACATTGTAATCCCAATTACTAAACATTTTGAAACCAACCTAGCTACTCAATCTGCCCATTTTCAGTCAGGATGACAAAAGCAAAAATTACGGTGAATTCTTAAGGGGGTAGTGGCCTGGGTGTCTTTCCCTGGATCTACCACTGGTGTACGCAGTTCCTGTATATTCCCAAGGCTCATCTGCTTGTAATTTGGAGATACTGTTCGGCTTTTTCTGACGTCCATTCTACAAGCTGGTAATTCTAGCTTTAAGTAGATCTTATCCAGTAGTTAATTCCCAGAATTAGTTGGGAGTGGGTATACATCCTGTGAATTAAATATTCCAAAAAGCTGTACATGACCGTAAAGCTTGGATAAAACCGTGGGCTCGTAAATGGCTTGTTTACCTCAGACCACCTGCCTCGGATATCAGCAACAGCTTTCAGCGCCTTGGACTTCTCATCGCACTAATAACGAGAAATACAGGAACGAGTCTACAGATAAGCCAATAAATTTTAATAATTACGAGGTCTGATTAAAAGTTGCGATTAGTCAAATCTATGTAGGGCAAGAATTTTTTACTAAAAAGGTGAATAGTTTACCGACCAATAACTCGAGAAAAACTCTAAAGAGGAAAATTTATTATCGATGCAGATTTTGTCTTGGTAAAGAGCGTTTCAACTCCGTTGGGAGTGGACTAGAAGTTTCTCGCCCATTTGGCAAGGAATGAATGTAGTATATGTTCTCATTGATGACAGATTCTTTCTATGATCTGTGAGAGCTGGTCCTACTGGACAGTGGAGCCTGGTTTGCTTCTTTATCTGGTAACCTAAATAGAGGGGCGTTGATCTAGCTGACGCCCCAGCTGAACTTTATTTTTCAGTCAGCCTGTTTGACTGTTTTACTGATTATCTTGGCTGGTATTAAAATCGGACCCATTGCTCATCACGGGTCTTATCAGGTCAGGAGAGATCGTTAAAAGTTCAGTTCACTTCCAGTGGATCTGAAGAAGACTATAGGAAGCCGAAACGTTGTCG
This sequence comes from Alatinidae sp. Z8VKAUB7J3, assembly GCA_010016025.2. Lineage (NCBI taxonomy): Eukaryota > Metazoa > Cnidaria > Cubozoa > Carybdeida > Alatinidae > Alatinidae sp. Z8VKAUB7J3. The sequence continues at coordinate 17,244,613 of JAAAKM020006971.1, read as the reverse complement.
ATAATACAGGTTTTAAGGCTGTTTTGCCCAACAACTAGTCACTTGGATCCTTCAATTGCCAGCTTTATGTGAGTGTGTGGACTGTCATTACAAGCGAATTTTTCCAATAGCTATGCTCCTATGATATCCTGTTTCTTCTTACGCCTGCATCCTTCGTACAACAGCTTTATGGTAGTAAGTGGACTATGATTACAAGCGAATTTTTCCAATAGCTATGCTCCTCTGATATCATGTTTCCTCTTACGCCTTGACCCTCCGTACAACACGTTTATGGTAGTACGTAGGCTGTCATTATAAGCGAATTCTCCTGCGATACCCTGTTTATTCTTACGCCTTGACACTCCGTACAACACGTTTATGGTAGTACGTGGGCTGTCATTGTAAGCGAATTCTTCCTCTAACTGTGACCCTACGATACCCTGTTTCTTCTTAAGCCTGGACCCTCCGTACAACATGTTTATGGTAGTAATTGGACTATCATTACAAGCGAGGTTTTCCACTAGCTGTGCTCCTACGACATACATATTTTTCTCTATAGTAATTTGATTATCATGATAAGCAAATGGTTTGAACAGCACAGATACATACCTTCTCTTGCAATTGAGATAATTGAGACTTCAGTTCACTGATTTGTGTGTCTTTCTAAAGAACGAAAAGCAAAAAAACACTCGGAACATAAAATTTCTTGCAAATCCTTTTCAACTGATCATCAGGCACTGGTGCCTAAATCAAAGGGGCTACCTGCGCCATGGCCCTTCTATTTTCCAAAGATGTCAGTCGCTCCTCCCACCCTCAGCTTAACGTTATTTCTTGCCGGATCTTGTTAATTTATTTTTGAAAATGTACCCGAAAGTTATATATACAATACAGTCCTTCCGTTTTATCCATCTCGCACTCTATTTATTGGTGTTCTTTGTGTTTGTCTTGGAATATTTGTAGTGACGTCCACTGAAACAAATGACATCCCAAAATTCTATACCTTAATGATATGGGACCATGGTGTAATGGTAGCACATCACGTTGCAACACTGAAGGACGGGGTTCGATTCCTACGTTTTCACCATTGAGCTTTTCATCCTATGTCATCATCAAAACACGTCGTATTAAAACACTATTGCCGGCCTGCCCCTTTTTAACACACGAACTAAACTATACCTTCTAACATACATAGAGATAGAATTATGATGTTTGGCAAGCTTTGAAAGTTACTCTATTTTTTTTAAAGGCACAACATGGACTTATAAAACAGAACAAAACGGCAGTATGGCAGTGCACCATGAATGACACCACAATATTTGTGACTCCCAGTCCCTCTCCACTTACCTCTGTTCTATAATGTGAAAATCTTGCAGGCAATTCTTCAATCGGTACTTCCTCCTTTGAAGAAACAAAGACAGATAAGAAATTGAGAAATGATAAAGTAGAAAAGAATATCATAAAGTCAAACTGGCTGACCCATTAGTCAATTTGGTATATGAAGTGCTCGCACTCCACTTAATCAATTAAATAAATCTTCAACCCATCAACCCGAACAATCAACACATTAATTATTTAATCAGTGAATCAGTTGACTGGCTTGTTAATCGAGGAAGCAAGCGATTCTCGTCCTTTTAGCAAAGAATCGATGTAGTATCTGTTCTCTTGAAGACAGATTCTTTCCACGATCCGTAAGAGGGGTCCTACAGGGCTCAGGACTTGTGATTCTGTACCATATCACATCCCCTACGATCTGAATCGAGTATCGGACTACCTTTACCTTTCCTCTTTCACTCCAGTGCGGTTGTTACGATGCTAGGGCAGCCATTGCACGGTGCCTTCGCAAGATATTCTGTCCCTAGTCTCATTGGAGGGGTGTTATAGAGTTACAGAAGGGGTGATTTCTTGAGTACATTATTTTGCTATTCTGAGGCTTAACTATAAATTTAAAGCCACAGCACTTCTACAGTTCAGGTGACTTTGGATTTGGCAACGATTGTATTGACTCAAACACAGCGTACCCTTGTGCAGCAATGGCTTTGAAATTTAGACTCAAGAAGTCAATGCTACTTACCCAGTTCACGGGGTCTCCAGGTTCGAATTGGATGATATCACCCTCCGGTATAAATGAAAGCGGACCTACAAATCCCATTCTTGAATCCCCCGTCTGCACACTGACGTCATTCGCCAATTCTGCACCATTTTGTTCTTCCTCCGATGAATCCTTTCTGAAATTGCTCAAACTTGAGATAGTATCAGGTTTGGTATCTGGTCTGGTGCCTAGATAAAAAAGCAAGACAGAAATTAGACGGAGGACCAATTATAAAGATAAGCTTTACTATGTATAGTTGATCCTCGATTATCCGAACCTCGATTATTTGGAACTCGATTATCCAAACCTCCATTATCAAACCTCAATTACCCATGAACTTCAATTAATATTTGCCTGACAGTGCATGTTGCGAGTTATGTCACTGGACTGCATGGAAAATGTCAAGAAATTAAAATTACAACATCAAGTTACGCATGCACGAAAAAAGTTAGCGGGATAATAAGCCGTTGCAAGGGTTGCCAAACATTAGTCAAAAAATATTTGCTTGAAGTGTACCTCCAGTAGTCAGAAATTTTTTGATATTTTGTTCATCATACTTGACTGATATGCCTCCGCCCATTCTTTTTGTCTTGATTATTGTGTATTGATTTATAGGTGCACGTACGGCGAAAACCAAAGTAACAGTTCGATTCCACGAGAGAAGACGAACAAAATATCAAAAAATTTCTGACCACTGGAGGTACACTTTAAAGTAAATATTAACGTTAGTATTGGCTTGCGATGTTTCGATGTTTCGTCTTCACATGACGTCATAATAACGTCGAAACCTCGCAAATCAATGTCACTGTGTATTGGTATTGGTCTGCGACGTTTCGATCTTTCGTCTTCACATGACATCATAATAACGTCGAAACCTCGCAAACCAATATCAATGTGACTGTGTGCTTGTACGAAATTGAATGTTCGAAAGTAGAAATTCTTCCCTGCTTTTCGTTTTATGCATACGTTAACTAAAGAGAGGTGACGGTCATGTAGAAAAACGTAGCTAGTCATATGGCAAACGTTTGAGTCCTTACCGTCGGATTGCAGTGTTTTCTCCCTCGTTGACAACCGGCCTCTGGAACTCGAAGCCAGCGAGGCCATAGTTCCATCTTTGAGCAAGGCCTTGGTAGGGCTTGGACTTTTTGACTCCGCTCCGCCACGTTTCGACTGCAATGGAAAAAAAGATATATTCCACAACAATTCGATGGTATGCAGCTTTATGAAATCAATTTTCAACAAGTATTTCCAACATTAGTGTTGCAAACATATTGTTCTCTAAAAGGTCATGGAGAGGATAGAAAGTCAAAATCGTGCAGTGTCTAGAAGACAGCTCGGAAGAGTTTACAAGAATGAATGGTAGTCGAGGTAGTGTTTACATGAATAGGTAGAACTACATTGGTACGGAATTCGCACATAAGGGACTGTTAGTTCTATTATTTCTATTGGTTTTATTGGACAATGCCGAGGTACGTTCTGCAACACCAACAACATGTTCAAGTAGAAAATCATGAAAGCGCGTATGATAACAAGAGACAGAAAGGCATCTAGATCAACAAACAGAGAATAAAATAATTGGATGATAAAATAGATACACAAAATACTTAATCGCGCCTCGTAGCGCGGCAGTTTCAGCAGCCGAAGATTTTGAGAAAAGTTGCATCGCTTCAGTCAAAGAACGAAGAGCCGCAAGGAAGCGCACCTCGCTGCCCGACAAGGTGTGCGAGTGCAGCCTGTGTAGTCAAAAATGCCCGTTTCTTAGGGGCCTCAAATCGCTTCAAAGAGCACATCAGATCCGAGACGCTCATCCGTCGCAACGACGAGTGATACCAACATATAAACAGCAAAACAGATGCACAAAAATGTACATGAATGAAAAAATATCCCTCACGGTAACAGAACCAAATTATTTTCAGCAGAACGTTTGATGCTAGCCGTACACTCCTGCCAGTATTCAAATAAATGCGAGTATTCGATCTGATAGATTACCTTGCTTGTCGTCTTGGAAACCTGACGCTTCGTCTGTTGTTTTGAGCTCAGTTTCCTTGCTTCAAAGTCCCCAAGTTCTTGCGAAGTTTGCCGCGATGCCTCCCTGGTCAATGCCTGTATCTTTGCTTGCTCTTGTTCGCCTCTTTCTTTTTGAAGCTGTAAATAATATTAGTGATAAAACTGTATACGCAAATTTCAATCGTTATGATCCCAAGGAAGAATCGAGGGGCAAATAACTGCAAACAAGTGTACGTGACTTTTTTCTTTAATGCTTTTTTCTTTGACTTTTTGACTTTCTTCTGACTTTTTTGACTTCTTTTCTGACTTTTCGACTTTTTTTCTTGCCTTTTGACTTTTTTCTGACTTTTTGACTTTTTTTTTGACTTTTTGCCTTTTTTCTGATTTTCCCAAATGGCGTACGTGACTTTTTTCAGTCATTTGCCCCTCGGAAAGATTTGTTACGACTGTGTTGTACGCGTGTAAAAAGTATAAAATAGTCATATTGATGTAATCTGTCATCTGGAAAACAATCCCTTTGGGTAAATATGTGACGTCATCATCTCCATATATGGTAAAAACGAGTTTTGGACGATGTCTGAATATAAGTAGTATTCGATATCTCAGAATATGCCATCTTTGACTTACCAGAAATTTAATGATGTCATAGAAGCAATGGCATGCCATTTGCGCATGCCTAAGGTTGGTTGACGTTTCATCATACGACGATTCATCACGCGATAATTCATCACACAGACTATTCATCACAAAGACAATTCATAGTGCGACTATTCATCACCTGAAGATGATACCAAGGTGTTTTCGCCAACTTTGGTGAAACTGACATTTGAACATATTTAAAAGCAGTGCAGTATCTGGCCTGCAAGTAGATTTTGTTGCAATCTGGTGGATTAAATAAATAAAGTCAGGTGATGAATTGTCGCATTATGAATTCTCGGAGTGATGAATTGTCGCGTGATGAATCGTCACGTGATGAATTGTCGCGCGATGAAAGTCGTAGCACCGTTGCTAAGGGCTATGAAGGAACCCGTCTGTTACTGTAAAAACCATGCGCAAAAAGAAAGGTTATATTTCATACAACATCATAACTGAGTGCTGACAGATATTGGTTATTAAAGGCCGCGTTGAAGGTTGAAGACGTAGATAGAAAAGCGAATATGAACGTTTAGCATCACACCAAATGAGTAGTACCAAACTTTTACACAGAAAGCCTTGAAACGGGAAGTTTATCGAGACCTTAATTGCAAAGAGCGCAGAATACCAGAATGGGGAAAAATGGGCAGGGACTTGTTTGAGAAAAAGTGGTACAGTGGAGGACTGTTAGACGCGAACAGCTTACCTTTTACTGCTGAATCTGGTAACTGAATAAAAAGCCCTAACACATCACCGGTCGTGTACCCTGAACTGAAACGAGACAAAATCGTAATGTCTGTCAACATGAAATACACCCTGTCTAACTTTGCTGTCTTTGTATGTAAAAGATGCATAACACACCAACCTTATGTACTAAACAAACAATATACTTACAGCCAAAATCGATACTATGACAAGTCATATTTAGTAGGAATTCATATCAAGAATGGTATTTCGTAGATCATATTTCATCCTGTGCTCCTCAAAATGATATTAGGAGAATTACGCTTCTCGTGCTTTTCCCCATTCGGCCATAGCCTGCGTTGCAGAGTTGAAGAAACTTGCAAAGAAGTTTGCTTGTATCTGCAACGAGGGCTACTTGGGCCACTATCACTTTGTCAGAACCATCGCAAAAACGATTTGCCAACTTGACTTTCCTTGGCCTTACGACGGATGAGGTTTCACATTATCAGATATGATATTGCTGGCGAAGAAGGAAAGACATTTGCACCTTTAACATTTTGTACATGGGGGTATATTCATCTCAAAAAGAGGCGTGGGGTGTCTAGGGCTCTTTTTTGGAGATCTTTCACGAGATATATTGTTATACTGGCGTATCCATTATTCAAAAAGACTGACAGGTAAAGCGAAAAGTGCAGAAACATTAGAAATTGTTGGACACAGTAACGGTACCTATGTAGAACAACATAAGGAGCACGGATATAAGCTGATAGGAAATTATACCAAGTGAGTTATAATTGAGAGAGGTGAGTTTTATTTGAGAGAGGGGGGCGGGGGGGAGACAAAAGAATGGCTGTTAATCCTCCCTGAGATTTTTAGAGTTCCACATCCGCCATCCCCATGATCAACACCTATGATTTTGTTTAACCAAAGGTAAGGTTAATAAGGAAAAGATAAAAAATATTACGTAGATTTTGTTCAAACCTGTAACGTTTTCCTCTACTCTGGTGAAACTTCGTTCCTTTCCTAGATCGCCATGAATAACTAAATTTATCGTAACCAAGTGGAGCTTGTAGGTTACCTGCCAAAAAATAATGCAACAGAATGTGTGTGGCTTTTAAAAAATACTTGTAAAAAGTATAAATTGAGAGTTAATGTTCTATCTATCTGTTGTAGGTATAAATTTATACATAGTCAAGCCTATGAGCGACTTATACGAAAACAAATTAGTCAGAGCGTTGCCATCCGATCAGGGGAACACAAACCTCCATAATTTCCGGTGTTCTTTAGGGAGACATATCAACACCATAATTGTTTCTAATTAAAAAATTTAGTTTCACTGCAAAACCCAGAGAGTGCAGGAGAGTTGGACCCATAAAACCGACTGTTCTAAACTTTGTTATATGGTGGTATTGTACAATTGCAACAGTTGCTCTCGAGAGCCTAACCGGAATGCAAAAAAAAGGAGAGTTGAGATTTAAATGCAGAGTATAATAAACTGATGGCACATGGCATGACGGATAACGCTAGAATCAAGACATTGAACGGATTTGCTCTAACAGACAAGAATAATTTCAAGTGCCTCGGCTCCTCCACCAATACGTCCGAACAAGACATCAAAATAAGGAGAAGTCAAGGTTGGTAAGCTCTCCACAAGCTTAAAAGTATGGAGATACCACATGACCGGTAGTTTGAAACGGCTGATATTTGTTTCAACCGTCAAATATTTGTGCCTCAGAAGCTTGGAAACTTCAATCACAGCAGGAAGCAAAGTTTAATGAGTGCTATACACGGATGCTCAGAAAGGCCGGAAATGTTAGATGGAGAGAGCATGTCTACGACGAGATTTTGTATCAAATTCCCTCGAATTTCCACTAAGACTACGACTCGTGGACTCTAGCTGGCTAAGCACATAGTACTTCATGAGGGCATATCAGTCAGCAACCTTATTTTATTGGAGCTTATTCAAGGAGTGGCCTACGCGGGAGTCTGAATTTCAGACTTATCAATGATCAACTTACGGGTGATAGAGAATTGAGCTCCAGAGCCGAAATGAGGTCATATACGGAGGACCATAACAGTACTGTAATTGCCTTGGTAGACCCAACCTGATGATGGTGATGATGATGATGATGATGATAATGATGATAATGGTGATAAAGATGAATGATGATGATAATGATGATGATGATGATGATGATGATGATGATGATGATAAAGATGATGATGATGATGATGATGATGATGATGATGATGATGATGATAATGATGATAATGATGATCATAATGATAATCATAATGATGATGGTAATGATGATGATGATGGTGGTGGTAGTGGTGGTGGTGGTAGTTGTGGTTGTTATTTGAATAAACGAAGTTGAAGTAATAAGGTACGCTTTACAGAAAGAGGATTGTACGTTGAATTTGTTTGTGTGTGTTTAGGCCATCATTATCTATGTATAGGAAGACTTCAATAAAATGACAAGAGTATACAATCTGTTGAATCAAATATTGGAATCTAAGAGTTCTTTACAGTAATTATATTTGTGGTGTTCTTTTGTACGAGCAAGTTTACAAAGGTGTAATTTATCAAGATAGTTCCAATGTACATGTCAGTCCATTTGATGACATCAGCTTTCTAGAGATAAGGTGTTAGAGTTCATCTAATATCTCCAACACATAGTCTGCTTCGTTGGCATTACCAAAATGTAAACAATTCTTCAATGTATCTTACTGTTCGAAATAGGGTATTGACAACGAAGTGTATTTAATGATGAATTACAGTCAGTCAAGAAGGCTATGTGTCGTGTCGTATGTACTTGTCTGTCAATAAATATGGGCATTAAGGAGATAAATTTGTGTCATACTAACGTCCACTAGATATTTCATTATCAGATGCAATTTTTTCTTAAATTATCCATGCAAAGGTGAGAGACCCATTCGCCGCTGTAATAATTTAATCAAAATATTTGTAAACCCTGGCTGGATTTTTTTCAACCAAGGATGAAACGATTTCGGAGGTTTGTCGAAGGTTTAGGCGTCGACTTCCCTTGAACTAATTTTTAACGGCAAATCGTAGGTACTTGCCAGTTCATAAAAACATCGACTGGAGCTTGTAAATTTGAAGTACTAAATTGTCCACCGTTAATGTAGAGGGGAAAACATGCTGCAAATAGTTTGGCTTAATAATTGATAACTTTTGATTACGTAAACTTGTGAGTTAATTTGTTCAAAAAATAAAAGTCCAACCTGACCCCAAGCTGATATCTCTAGTGATACCCCATCCCCTTCAAGTTTTTATTAAGTGTACTTGAACTCACCTTGGTCTTTTGTAATGGGTGTAATCGGTGCCGAAGTCTGCAACTTTTTAGTCAAGAGGTCTTCACTTTGTAGTTTGTTTTGAAACAAATCACTCTGTATTTTACTTAGGATTGGGGACTCAGTGGGTGTGGTAAGAAGGGGGAGCTGATTAGCTTGTGGTGGGGCCTGTTGAGCTGCTTGGGGTGTGGACTGGGAGTTTAAAGTGTTCATGAAGTCTGAAACTAGTCCATTTAGATTGTTCCTGATCCCCTGCATTTTGACTTGCATTTGACTGACTTCTTGTAGCTTGTTTACATTGTCCCCATTAATCGGTACAGATGGGCACTGCCTTTTGGTAAGGTCTTGAGGTGACCGTTTACCCACAGGAGAACAGCTGTTGGGTCCCAAGAAGATAACCTGTTTTCGCTGAAAATGCTTGGTTTGATTTTGGATTGAAGGTGCGTTGAATATTTTACTTATGTTCTTCTGGAAATCGGTATTTTTAGCGACGCCTCTCAGCGGCTCTTGAATTATCGTTTTCAAAAAATTCTGGAAGTCGTTTTTCTCGGTGATTTGTGAGCGACGTGATACATTTCGTTCTGTTCTGTTCAGTGAAACTGGCTTGGGTGGAATTACTGTTGTTTTGTTTGCCATAACTGCCGGTACCGATGGTCGGGCGGTTTTGGACGGCCTGATATTTCTCTTATCACTGCCATCGTAAATTCGACCCGGCCCGTGTAAGATAACAACCACACGATGAAATTTCGAACGATGACGTTTCTCCTTGTTGTTCCCATGGCTATGATGGTAATGTCCCTTGCTGAAATAATCATCGTCATTTTCGTCGGTGAAGCTGTCGTCTATGCCACCATAGTCGTTCATGCGTTTTCCTTTACGATTCATCGCCGAATAACGATCTACTTCCCCGAGATGGTCTAAACTGTAACTGCCATCTTCGTGACGCCCATCGCCAACGTGATCATGAAACAAGAACATCTTATCGGGAAACAACTGATTATCTTCGGGGTGGCGCCAGTGTTCGGTAGTATCATCGGTATGTTTGTTAAAATACCGATTATTCTCGAAATGTTGATGGTCAGTTTCGTCTGCATCGCCGCGATGGTATGAATCGGATCGTACCTCTTGATATCGGTCGGTTTCATGAGGATGATCGTAGTCGTGATAATGCTGATTTTCGAAATTGTCGTGATGCCCTAAGCCATTTTCATGATGGGTTCTATCTTCTTGGTTATTATAAGCAAGGCTGTGGCGATCGTCACCACCTTCGTGATGGTCGTATCCATGATGACGCTCGTCATCTTCATATCCTTCGTCATGTTGTTTCCGATGGTACTCGGACTCGTTTTCGTTAAACCTCTGGTGCTTGCCGTGCATTTCTTCGCTTTCATATTGATTGTCGTGCATATTTCCATGTGAATTATCGTTTAAATGATGAGAGTCGCTGTGCTCTTCGTGATGCGGTTGAAAATTGAAGTGAAACCCATGCTGCTGTGGGTCCCCGAAGTCTCGCCCTTCATGACTGTGGAATTCTCCCCTGCCTTCTTCAGATAAATACGATGGTCCAGCAAAGCGATGTGTCTCTAAGTGATCCGGGTCATGATCATGCTCGTTCATATGTTCGTGTTCGTTCAAATGATCGCCCAAATGTTCGTGTTCGTTCATATGTTCGCTCATACGTTCATGTTCGCTCATGTGCTCGTGTTCAGCGTGTTCGTGATCATTCATATTTTCATGATTATTCATATGTTCATGTTCGTTTGAATGTTCGTGTTCGTTCGAATGTTCGTGTTCATTCATATGTTCGTGATCGTTCATATGTTCGTGATCGTTCATATGTTCGTGCTCATGTTCGTGGTCGAAATAGTGATCATTGTTCATATGATGATGAGATCCCTCTCCGCCTTCTTCTTCATCGTGATGTGCATATTCGTTATATTCACTATCGTGTGATCCACCTTCGTGCTCCCTATGCACACCACTATCCCTATTTCCGTGCATGTGGTAATTGTGCTCATCTTCATCACCATGATTCATGTACTCATCAGTCTCTCTACCCTCTCCTTGGGTATGATGACCATGGTGCTGACTGGCTTCCCCCTCTCCATATTCCCCCCGACTGTGATCACCGCCATGAAATCGTTCACTTCCATATTCAGAATGATCAGAGTGTTCGCGGTTGACAAACTCCTTCTCCTGCCCATGGTGGTGCTCTTCAGGATGTGGGTAATTCTCGTGCGTTGCTCTATGGCCAGACGCATCTCGGTCTTGTTGCACAGCATGATTTCTATCAGAGTGAAGCTCCACCTCAACCACGTCCCCAGTGGCTCGCTCACCACCAGTATTTGGCGTAATTTTTTCAGTGTAATCTTTATGCCTCCCATGAAGTAACGTATCAAGTTGACTCAAGTCATCTTCATATAACCCATGCAACTTGTGATCTCCCGGTAACTGCCCCTGACCCATAGTGCTTTCAAATTCAGGACTATGCGGCTCAAACTCAGGCGTCACTGTTTGCTCCCACCAGCCTTGTCCGACGCTCTTTGGTGGTGAAATTTCGGCCTCGTTCATACCATTATAATGACCTCCAAACGACTCTTGCCTATTAGGTTCATTATAGTCATGCACTACAAACGGCTTGGTCCTAATCTCCACTGTCCCACCTGCCAGCTTTGTCTCCTTGTATTCACGACTCGAGTCATCAACAGTTACAGGCTGCCTCTTTGTACCTCCTTCCACAGCACCATTCTCTTCATAAGTGTCACCAAAGCGATCATTCATTCCTCCTCGGAACATACTTAGAATTTTTTCATCTCCACCTTGCTTTTCAATGCCACGCCCATTCACTGAATCTTCCGGTAGTTCTCTCTCATCACTTTCATCTCCTTGACCCTCTATGGAATGACGTGTCTCTCCCACATACGTTGGGTATCCAGGTATACGCTCCTCGCTTCCTATAGTTCTTTGTAAATGTTTATTCTGCTGCTGTTTCTTCTTCTCTTCCTTTGCGCGGTGAACTGCACGTATCAGTTTATTAACCATGCTACCAACAAAAGTTCGGGGCTTTCCGCTGTGATGTCTGTGCTTAAACCTTCTTTTAATCTTTGCGTCGTTGTCATCAGTAGCAAACGATTCTGGGCTCTCCTTGTCTTCATGATATCTCTCTACGATATCATAATTCCTACCGGGGCGACCATCATCATCCCAAACCTCTTTCCGATACCATAAATTAGGCGAGGTGTCACCCGTACTCAACATTTCAGCCGAATCGGACGGCGGATAATCCATACTTCGCTCTTTATAAGTGTCGTCTACGTCATTTTCATATTCTTTCGCGTGATGATGATGCCTCTTATGATGGCCATGATGATATCGTCGACTCTCACCATCATCTTCACCGCCCCATTTATTATAATTTTCCCAGTGAGCATAAGGTCCGTTTTCCCAGTCGTGCGCATGCCCATACGTTCCAGTATCCCCAAATCCCCATTCATCATGATGCCCGTATTCTTCATGATGGCCGTAAACATTTCTATGCATCCCTTCAGCGTGTTTATGCCTTGTTTTATCTATCCCCTGGTCAGCGGTAGCCCCGTGGTCATCACCATGATAAAGTTTGTAGTCCCAGTCAATTCCCTTGTCCATTCCCTTTTCCATTCCCTTGTCCATCCCCCTATCCACTCCCTTATCAGTGTCCTTATGGCTAGCCCCGTGGACTACATTCTTAAATGCGGTCTCGAAAAAGCTATTCTTAAACGGAAGGTCGTCATGATGATCCTCACCATAATGCAGATATTCCTTGTCTCTTCCCCAGGTATTTTCTTGTATCATCTTCGCTGTGTGCTCAGTTGCTTCATGGGCTTGCGCTGCAGCTCCTGTCATACCCGCCAGTTTTTGAGCCATTTTATTAGGAGAGGATTGTTCGTCAGCGCCGGTGACAGGGAATCCCCATTCGACAACGTTGTTAGCTAAATGGTTGTTTGACAGACCGTGGTTATTCTCGAAGGCCTCGTAATGGTGCGAGGCTGATGGATTATACGGGGCTGCTATAACCGATGGTACTAGCTCTGGTTCCTTCTCCACTAACTTCGGTTTCTCACCGGCAATGCTCTGAGCAGAGGTGGATGGATGGACGGCAGCGGAAGCCACTGCCGGTACAAGTGGTGAACTTTTGGGTGGTTCCTTCTCGGCATTATGTCCGTATGAATTGTGTACAGCGTTCATTGCCACGTCTGTTGCTACCTTCTCGCCGAGACCGTTGATCAATGCCTGACTGCCTTTCATGATACCTGCTGCAATTCCGGCCGCAAGACTAGAAAGCATACTTCCTTTGACGTCATCGCTAGGCTTTTCTCTTCCCTCTGTAAGACAAGGAAAAGTTAAGGACATTATTAACCGGTTATCACAAGCATACTGTACTCCTCTCTACCTTGTTCTTGCTTAGCCTTAGCGGTAAATCTGAAAATGTTCTAGTAAAATGCAGCAAAAGAGTGAGAATGCATCACAACCAACGTTATGTTGTCCATGATTACTGTACAATTTAACGTCCAGCTTCTAAGTCATTTTTTATGCTTTCTTGACATCTTCTTTTTAATTGTTTGCGATACAAATCGTTTAATCTAGTGTACGTAAGAGAACTTCCTGAAACAAATTCGATATTGAATTCGACCATAAGATAGTTACAGTTGTGCTTAGAATTATTGCTTCTCCCTTTTTAAACGCCCTTCTAAAATAACTTCCCCTCCATTTTAGCTGAAAGCCTTGTCAACGTTTCCTAAAAAGGCCCTCTTCCCCATAGTGATTGAACCTTCGTTCAATATCGTTTCTTTGAAAATAATACGGGTAAGAACTTTCTGTTGGATTTTGATAAATTAGCAAAGTCGATTATTAGCCAGTTTGAAAGGACAATTTATTTACAGCAGGAAAATCCTCTCAGCAAAAAATTAGTTGCAGTAAAATGCTTAAATAGTTTAATAAACTCCTTTTATATACGTTCCCCTCGAATGAAAATCCCTCCTATTTTCCTATTTTGACGAAATTTGATAAATTCCCGGAGTGTTTATTCAAAGTATATCCGTATAATAGAACATTACGTGATAATGTTTTCCTTCAAGGACTATTTGTTCTGTAAGTTTTGTAGTAGAGCATTACATCTTTGATTTGCTTGGATTTTGTGTGTTGTATAAGTACTTTAGAGGCTGTAGCTGGCTAAGATGTTCTTACTTTGAGCAAATCAACACCCATACTTACGTCAGAGTAACATTAACGTTCACACGAAACATGGAAGTACTGTATGTTGTAAGAGTGAATTACATTACACTCCATTTATATGGCGCTCTTTCTATACTAGGCATATTCAAAGACGCATTACATGTGACATTGACCCTGCAGCTCAGACTTGCTGTTAATATTGAAAGCCAGAGAGGGCAGTGACTTCCTATGAGACAATTCAAAGAGTATACATGCTCATTTTGTAGTTTTTAACCTCCCACCACCCCCCCCCCCCCCCCCCCCCCCCTTTTTTTTTAAAAAAGAAAAAAAAAAACGGTAAAATAAAGTTCACCCCATCTATCTGCGTAATAAATATATGACAGATGCTATCTGTCTGCTCAGTATTTATATACACATATATATATATATATATATATATATATATACATAGGCATAGAAAGCACTCAGGTAATCATTAAATGTGTATATTGTTAGTAAAAGCGTGATAACTGTGGCATTTGTAGGGATTAAACCACGGAACCTCATTTAACAAAAGTAGCACAGTACATGACTAGCATCTTAACGACATCAAGTCATCAATTGAGTACATAACTCATTACTACTTTTCACGAGCTGTATTAACTCATAGTTCGATGATGCGCTTTCCGAATGAAAGATTTAGTTAAAACCTTGCATCCTTGTCCAAAGAAGGAGATTTAAGACTTAAAAACCAGCTTTAAATACTTGAGGTGACACAGTCTTTAGCAAAGAATTGACATTACAACAAAGCGAAATATTAGAACGGTGGCAGATGTTTCAGCAGTCCTCTTACCCTGTACAGATCATGGATCATTTGCATCTAAAAATGATCTTAAAATGCGTTAAGTTGAGGTTACGTCTAATACAGAGGGTAAACATTTTCAAGAAAATGTAAACTGCAAGTAAAAATCTGTTTTGTAGAAGCCATTTACAAGAGAAATGGTAAGTCAGACACCTGCCATCAAAGACGAGTTGTCGGTATTTGAATGAAAGAAGTATAAAACCATTCGGCTCAAAACGTTTTTTCAAGCAAATGTTAACACAGGATTGCTCATTTGGAAGTGTTGGGATTGTGGCGTATGGCATTGACAAATAAACCTCTAAAATAACAGGGATTTATTTAATGACCAACATATGGTTAAATGAATTGAAAGAAGACCCTAAAATAAGGAGTCTGGCGTGTGGGAGTTCTATAGTTCATACGATTGAACTAAAGCGTGTGTAATGTTTTTAATTTTTCTTCAATATTTCTTTTATACTTTTACAAAGCCGTTACATAAAATAAGATATTCATTATCAATTATCAAAAAATAAGGTCAAAGAAGGTTTGAAAATCATTTCTACTCTACCTTAGCATCGACAAAATTTTTTTCAGTACCTAATAGAAGCAAGTGTTTGATTATTTCTACTATGATTGCATATGTCTCGAATAGAAAAGTTTGTCCCCCGTAGCAAACCGAGTTTAAATAAATGATTTCAGCAGCCATAGCAAAATCGATTCAGTGAGAAAGAGCTCTGGTCCATGAGGCCATGAATGCACAGGAGATAAGTTTCGACAACAATAACAAACCTCGGAAGCAATATGATTAACGAAACTGGTTGGTTAAAGTGGCACGTAACTATTTCTCAACAGGATCACAAAAATTTAGCTTTTGGTTGTAGTAATTGCCTAAGAAAATTACTGTAGTAGTTATCCCTTGTAGATTTAATGACAATGTGACTCCCCAAATGTCCCTTGAAACTGCCACACCCCTTTCAAACGCGTAGGGTTACAGAGAGCAAACAAGCATACGACACAATCTCACAAACATTTGCGTTTTCACAAGAAAGTAAAGATTTACCATATAGTAACAAGATGGTTTGCATTTGTAGTCCTTAGGACCATAAAGGACAAGCAGCCGTACAGAAATCTTGAAAGAATAGTAATTAAACTAGTGAAAGTGCAGAGAAACGTAGCATTCAACGTATTTAATGTCTAAAAGGGGATTATCATCTCCAATCCTTGCACCCATTTGTTAACGTTAATTAATGAATTAAAGAACTCAATCATTGTTCACTATAATAATTTCACAATTTTGGACTTACGTCTATTTTTTATGTCAAGCTTTTAATTATGTCATGCCTTTCCATCCTTAGGTTGATTAACAAAAAGGTATTAAAAGGCTTAGAGATAACATTTCTATGAAAATGAAATGAAAATAAAGGCAAACATGCTACGCAAATCTATATTATGTAACTATTACGTTTATAAATTTTCTAAGCATTAATGATTCGACTAACACTAAACTGAATTATATGCATTTAAGTTATAAAGATACATAGATTAACCAGTAACTACATTTTGGATTTAGCAACAATTTTTAAAATTTGCACTACGCGCAATAAACATATTTGCATCAAAGCAATTCTCATTTAATAGCAAACGTTAAAAAATAACAAAATTAAAAAAGTTATATATCATTCTGACGCCTAGCAATATAACACGAGCCAATGCTCAAGTAAAAAGCATGTATTTTGATTAACATTCAAATAAAGACTTAGTGTCAACACAATTTAATGGAAAAAACTAAGTTTACGATGTTGTCAACAGATTAATTCTGTTTGTAAGATTCTGATTTTTGACAAAACACGTTAATTCAAGGAATAGCAAATGAACGCCATTTTTCCTAGAAAATTAGCCCTTCATGTATTTCATTCAGTACATAAACTTTTCACAAACGATTAATAAAGTTTTTCGGGTCAAAAAGTTGGTATGCAATTTGAAGACTAAACATGGCTTACGTTTGCTGCAATTTCTATAATTCGGATGGATTAAAATACTCCAAATTTGCAATACCGAAAATCTTCAAACTTGCTAGGACATCAAACTCATACGAATCCCATTCTTGTTATAATATGGCTTTTACTTTAAAATTGGCATCAAATGTCATTTTCAGCTCATTAGGTTTGTACAACGTTGATAATGAAACTTGAACATTTACTTTACTAGCAGATTAAATTTACAACCAGGATCTGCGTACTGTACTCCTTTGCCAACGTACATGTTCTTTATCCATTCTTACAAAACCTTATTATATTACCTCAGTCGTTCTAAGACACTTTAACTAATAAACTTTGTTACCAGTTCCTAGCGACACCTTTGTATTCGATTCAGTCATAAGCATTGCCGTCATCGACATTAAAATAGCTAATGCTTAAGCCCACACTTCTCTTTCAATTTTCATTGTCAAGGAAATTGTCGAAAGAAGAACCTGAGCATGGGATGGAGATCCTCGTCTACATCATATTCATACCTTTTAGCTATACAACGATACATGAAGTTCCTAAAGAATGATAACAAATATCACTAAAGTCTTAAATCATAAAGAGTTACAAACATATTATCCAAGGGGATGTTATCAGTTATAAGTTGTGTTATTAATGTGTCAGTGACTTTGAATGTAACAAGTCTAATTGGCCAATATTTCAAACAAACATTTATGTGAAAAAATAAAGACGATCTTCTGTAAATATGTATCAAGATTAACATGAATTCATGGTATTATCTATGAAGCATAAAAACATGAAAAGCTAAATATGGCAGTTCCTTTCTTCTAAGCCAGAGCCAAATGCGTAACTATCCAATCAGCCTTCATAACGAGAACTTCGTGGCTATTTATATATCTGGGTTAACAAAATTTTGGGGGCTACAAACTTCACATCATCTTCTCTTGATTATGAAATTTTAAAGCCATTTGCATAAATTTAATCAGGAAGACAGTAGTAAAACTTACAAATCCAATCATTGTCTACACCATTTTCACAACTTCCACAATCAATCAATGATAGGTTAAATTACACTACCAAATATCAATAACATTCTGAGAAGACTGTAGAAGCAAATAAGTGGTACAACTCTTAAGAATAATATGGGGGAATAACTTCTGAAATAATCCAAAAATTATCCACAAGCATAACTCTGCAACACCTTTAATAAGCCTTCATGTGGAAAAAGGAATTTCTCTGCATATCTTAAGATCAACATGATATCAATGGCTACAAGACTGAACCTTTATTTTCTGTCGGTTGTTTAAAACGACTCTATTGTTCTACCTAAACTTTGGTAAAGAAGCTGAGCATAAAATGGATGTAATTATTTGTAATTATCTAAAAACTCCTATCAGTGTCAACACTATATTTAAAGCTTACTCTTAAGGAATAAATTAAGACTCAAAAAATCAATGGAAACAAGTAAGAATTACACTAATAAATGTAAGTAAATGTAAAAGCAAATAAGTGACAAAGGTTTGATATTTAAGAAACAGCATACTTTTGATATCAAAGAATCAAGAAACCCAACTCTCAACCACTTGGTAAGAACAACTGCAGATTTTTATGCACACGTATCTGTATTAACAGAAATAAATGAAACAGAGGACAAAACACAATTTATCATAAGGCACCTACATTTTATACAATGTTTAAGCAACTATATTTGCACTATACCAATAACCTATGGGTTTGAAGCATATCATGTACACTAACAAATTCAAAATTTCAAAAACTCTTCAAGGCGTAATACTCACTATGCAAAATAAAATTAAATTGTTATAACTTGTAAGTCCACATTCTTAAACAACGGGCACGTTTTAAAAATTAGTATGTTATAAAGTTCTTTTTCTATTTTATGTGAATGAAGACATGATCATAGATTGCAAA
>JAAAKM020006971.1:17207023-17218369 GCA_010016025.2 Alatinidae sp. Z8VKAUB7J3 | reverse complement strand
TTAATCTGCCAACATATCTTCATGCTAGCGTTTATTCGTTAATGGTAATTTAAGGACACTGAGACCTGAGTTTAGCTTAAACTAGACAAATACTAATCAAACTGTATACTCCGATTTATTAGTAAAATTTTACTGTTGAGATAAAAGCAAGTAAAATCCTAGCCTATTCCTTTGTCTGCCTGTGCTGTAATGTACAATTCTTACACGACGTTTCCTTGAAATATTTTAGACCAATAAAAATGTTCGAGTTCAAAATCAATGAAAAAAATTTCCCTACAAGCCAACAAATATCCCATTCCGTTCAATTATCTGCTCTGTAGCATTTTAGTATTTTCGCTACCAAGCTTTCTCTTCCAGATATATTTGTTTACTTCCCATAACAAGCGACTATAATTTTTTATTTTAGATTTGATTCAACGAAATAATAAACAAGTTATCTGTAAAGAAGAACTAATTTAATTTCGTTCTGAGCGTTTCTTGAGAAGCGAAAAGTTGTTTTTTGATATTCTCTAGTCTACCACACACAGGTAAATTTCACTTTTCAAAACTATATCTAACTGGAGCAGATAATTAGTATTTGTGTTGTGGCTTTCGTCATATTAAAAAAGAGGGAGATCTTCCGCGATATACACTGTCATTTTCTGTCAATAGAATCTCTAAGGATGCTACTATTTAAACAGCTCAACCTATCTTACGTTTCTAGACATTATACTTCTTTCCTATCTGAAGTTGTCGTACATAAATATTTTATAAATAGCAATTATGTTTGCATACTGAATTCGTTCGCCACTACCAGACATCGTATTTACACACTCTGAAATTCGCAAGCTCTCAGCAAATAGTAACAATAAAAGCTACTATCCACAACATTTCCTTAGTTTTGTACGTTTATTAAAGACGTGTAGGCTATTTTTAATTATCAGTACTATCACAATTTAAATACATGAAACAGGAACAAGTATTTTGTGGTCCTACCTGATTGAGTTTGATGCATAACGTCTTCCAGCAATTTCGTAGTACAATTGTCTTGCTTTGAAAATCTAAGCTACTCTTAAATTAAAATTTTCTCATGCGACCAAAGCTAAATTCTCACTTCAGTATCATCAAGGTGTTGAATGGTTCTGTGCAAGTCCGCTCCAAATCTCGCAAGCTGCACCGCACAGTCTGAACAGCGTGATTCTGTGCTTTCTATATACTACAAAAATGACTTGAGTTAGATCACAGTTTCCTAATTTCTTCTATTGTTTGCTTCATTATAATATTCATGCAGGGGTAAAAAAGGGTCACGGCTGTTCCTGCTTTATTAATCAGTGTAGAAAGACCCGAGAGTTTACTCAAAGTTGTCAGGAAACCGTAACCAATTTAGTTGCCAGGGAAATGACTTAATGTCAGGAAAACCAGGGAAAAGAGCAACTCGGGAACAGAAGAAAAACAGCAGTCGCAAGAAAAAACATGAACATTAACTCGGGCGTTATTTGATATCTTAAAATTTTATAGAAAATCATCTTCGGCTGTAAATAACAGAGTATATATGTTTGATGTGGAGTCTGTTTGTTCTTAGCAATGAACCGCCTTGCTCTATTGAATCGCCATTTCAGAGCAGGTGATGTCAAGTTTGTTGTACTTGACTCATTCAAACCTGAGGTGTTCACTAAATGAACCATTTGTGGAATGGGACAAATCGTTAACGAAATTTGTAGTCAAAGGGTAGAACTTTAGTAAGTTTGTTCTCACAATGTATGTTGACAATGATTTCAAGAGCAATTACACATTTTAATTATTTTCACCGGACGATTGTAAAGATTACAATTTTTTTGAGAATCCTCTTGAAAAGTCGCTGGTTCAAAGTCATTGAAAAATCATTTAAAAACGTCGAAAAATGCTTATAACTTAAGGATACTACTGGTGCTTATTTTGTGTTGCACAAAGCGGACATTTCCCTTGAGAAAAACTGCATGCGATTCGCTCCGCCCACTTGGTTGATATTTCTGAAATTTTTTTGTCTTAGCTTGTTTAACCCTCCTGAGAATAAATGGCGTCTTTTTTGATGAAAGTAGCAGATAAACTTATTTAGGTGCAACACACTTCAAATGTGGTGGCGTATTTAATAGTAAACTTTAGAAGACTTTAAAAAGGACTAACAATGGAAAATGTAGGAATGTTTGAGATTGCATTCTCATGATTCAAGAAGCATACTGCTACAATACGATGCACTTCTTTTAAAGTTAGCATGACAATATTCTTTCCCAAGCTTTAAATGCCTTTTTAGAGAGAATTATTCCCTTGCACATATGCTGATCTGCCTTAATGAAAATTTTAATTGACATACATCCCGATATTTGCATTTTGAAATCTATGAAGTAAAGTAGCCATGGTGTAATAATACCGAAATAAGTGAAAGTTGCATCTAATGGTAATGTTTGCTATTTTGTTATCAGCTCTGTAAACATAAACTTATATTTCAAAGAAGTAAGTATGGATTAAGACTGCCACTTATACCTAATACTTTAAATTTCATAATACAATATCAGCATTGCTACATTTAAAGCGTTTTCTTGACTTACATCGCGATTGCTGGTGACTGATGATGTTAAAACTCTCCATTCAAAATTTGTGCAGCTTCCAAAAATTTCAGAAAATGCACAAATAAAGATGACTTTGTTTTATCCCTCATTACGTTATCAAGAGGTGAAAGAAGGGCTCGCCACTTGTGTTAAAACTATTAACCTAGTAATTTGCGGATTTCCTTTTCAGGAATTGACAAAAGAGTAGTGGCGATAGCATGCACCCTTGCCTAACGCCTTTATGAATAGGGAAATAATCTGTGTCACCAAAGAGGTTTCTGAACCTACTATGTGATTGCTGTCCTGACAATGGCCCATTTGGTAGTTCTCTGTATTTTATGCCTAAGAACAAGATTCCCTGTGACCTGGCTCTTTGTAGCATAGAAATACGTAAGTAACACGAAAAGAGGACAAAGACAAACTGGATATGTAAACGAAGGAAACGAAAGAGCTTTATGCATATCATTGCATACGCAAGACTAAGCATGTATTGTTACTATGGCTTGATCTTAGATGCCAGGAAGACCTTCACTAGTACATACAACAATTACCAGGTCATTTGTTTATGTCATCAAGATGAAGTAAACAATGACTCTTTGTGTTTTGCCTAGTGATGCAACTCTGTTGAACATTAGTCAATAACAAGCTAGTCGATGACATTCTAAAAGCCGATAAAAACTTATGGGTTCAAAATTCGAAATTCAAATTGTTTGCATCAGCTAAGACTAAATCTTGCTTGCTTGTAATAATATTGCTTTAGCTCTAATGCAAGTTTAGCCTGAACGATAAATAAATTTGCTTCTTAAAAGGGGAAAGTACAGTCATGCGAAAAACACTCATTGCCTTTTATATAAAACTGCCAATGGCATATTTAAACGGCTTTTTAGCGTGCAGCAGTTAGTAATTACAGCAGTCGCCATTAGTTGCCAAACCACATTTGCTATTTCCCTCTCTTCTCATGCACTTTCTTGCTATGTGAAGAATGGTTGACTGCTTAATCCTTAACTAGACACTTAGAAATTTGCAAATTCAGTATAGATCTAGCATTGTACCAGTCATACGCAATGACAAATCGATTTCTAGATTGATGTTGTGGAAGTGAGCAGTATTTAATAAACAACAAGAACGTTTTCATTCTAGATTTTTTAAAGTGAAATTTCCCCGAGTACAAAGTATAGTAACTACTGCCAGATCTGCAGCAAAGTACAAGGATCATGGGGTTTGTTACAAGCAGGTAGGCCTTCTTTATTGATGTAAGAAAAATTAAAGTTAAAATCTGATGGAATGATTAGTAATAGAGTGTAGTTATTATTATATTAAAATAAGCTGAAAAAAGTCAACAGCAATAGAGTATGTTAGTATAAAAAGCCTATTAATAGCATTAATCATAGCAAGATATATTAAGCCTTTATTTGCGAAACAATTTCCTCTGGTTTACGGGGAGAAAGGATTTTGAGCCACAAAATATGAAAGGGTTACTTTCTGCCACCCAGACGTTAATGAAGTTAAAGATCACAATTTCCTTTTATGGGTAATGAGCTACTGTGAATATTTTGACCACCTTATTAGGGTGGGTTATCGGCTCCCTGTGAAATATTGAGTCATTTTAAACAATCGAAAGATCAAATATGGCCTTAGGAATAGAAATAACTGTACGATGTTGGAGGATTATTCCATCACAACAACCATGTAGGGCCTACTAGTCTAAATATAGAAAATCTGAAAAGTCTTTTGCACGAGCCATTACCACGAGAAAAACCCTCTACGGTCAAAATGAAAATGATCTAGCACGCTTTCGCGATTAAAAGATACTCAAGTATCTTGGTATTAGACCTGAATGCTGACATTGATCTTTAAAAACTCATCGGGAATTAGCCAAAGACCATCAGCCAATACATTGTCGTAAAATTCCTTATTTGCTACGAGAATAATCGGAGATAATCGGGTCTTAAACAACATAGATGGTTTATGGCCACTATATAAGCTGAACGTGCGGATTTGTTGTTTGATGTTACAGGCATCGTGTTTCATCTCTCGTTATTACAGTTTTTGGGCATTTTCCATCTTTGTGAATCTGTAGTGCTAATACGCTCTTAACGAGTGTATATTTCAAGCAATACTTACTGACGAGTGCCGACGTTCTAAATACTAGATTATTTGATTCGGCTGTGCTTGATGTCAGTAGCTGTAACCTTGAGAGGCCTGTTGTTATTTCAGTTAATGGACAAATTTTACTCGACGTTATTGCCGCTCACTTGTCACGTTAAATTGTCTGAGGTAAATGAAATAAAACGTATCTCTGAGAGGACCCACCTTTGAAAAAAGTGTGCGGTATTTAAGTGGCATCTCTACGTTATTACAGAATAGGTGGCAGAGCAAGAGCCATAGGTGACGGATAAAGTTGGCAGGGATAGCATTAGAAATGCTCAAAAGACCGTGTTTCCATAATGGTCCCTTAATATAGGTATTAACAAAACTTGTGCTCAAAAATGAAAAGAGGAACTATATAAATAGTTAGTTCTTATATATTATACAATGAATTTTAGCTGTTAAGTATTGGTTATATTAAGTATTGTATCACAGTTTCTATCGCTTATTTTTAGCAGTTTTTTGTTACAAACGGATGTTAAGAAGCTTTGTCGCATCTCTATTTGGCTTGGGTAATGAGAATAAGTATTGCATTATCATATTGTGCTGTAACACGAAATTACATAGGTATAGGTGGAAAGTTTTATTATAAAAATACACCTGGAAACATCCCTAACGATCATAGTTAAAGCAAAGAGTGGCAGGAAATCGTATGTGTTACTAAATTAATTGGGTTTGTAAAGGAAATTCCCTCAGTCTGCATAGATTAGGGTGCAATAGTTTAATGGCTACCTTTTCCAATACACGAAGAAAAGGGTGAATGAGCTTAATACAACACCAAAAACGGGGAGCTCCATGCTCAGCAACAAGTTCGGGGCTGGTCAGCAAATGCCTGGGTATGGCCGATTCCTTGGTTTCAGTGTGTAAAGCATCCTCCCCAGATAAACTGGAATGTTGGATAGCCACTCAATGGCTCTGTCGGACGGTTTCCTGATGGCTCTGTCGGATACTCTCCTGATGGCTTTTGTTCGATAGTCTCCTGATGTCAAGTTTTATTGCCATTATATTATGGTACGTTAACTGTATTTTTGGTATTGATGTCGGAGTTTTTTAATGGATGTTGTATATTGCTTTGGTCTGATTAGAGATCTCATGCGATGCGCATAATTTTTACAATTCTCTGACAAGACTTGGATTAAGTATTTATTATCGAGAAGAGAGGACTTGAAATGTTAGTTTTGAAAAGAACACTAAAGAAATAGAAAAATATGTCACCAGCGAGGATCGAACCCGAGACCCACGCTTTCGCGGCGTGCGCTCTACCAACTGAGCTAGGTGACATCCGATGTTAACACACTTTTATTTCCATGCACCCTTTTCAAAAGTTATTCATAAATTTCAAAGCGAGGCTAACTCGGCAAATTTTTCATCAAGCAATGGCGAATCTGACGACTAGCTTTGGCAGCGTTACCTTCGTACCACATAACTCCTCCAAAGCCGTTGATAATGTTTCAGTTTTGAAATTAAAACAATAAATGAAGTAATATATTCAATCGAGAACACAATGAAAAGTAATGAGCATGTGTTTCCTACCTTTGATACCAAGTACACTGCCTCATCAATACGCTTGTCGTAACTTAGGATTCACACACAAGCACTAATGAACCAGTATTGAAATTATGCGATAAATGAAGTAATATATTCAATCAAGAGCACAATGGTAGCTTATTAGCATGTCTTTCTTACCTTTAAATACCAAATACACTGCCTCATGATGACGCTTGTTGCAACTTATGATTCAAACACAAGCACAAAACCTTTCACCGAGACCTGAAGAATAAATGTTTTTATGTTATCTGCCAAAATGTGATAGTTCCGGCCATCCAATCAGTTCATGGACGGGGGAGCAACAGATTCCTTCATTCGATTTTCAGTGTTGGTCTTTAACTAAGCATATTCCTCAAGTAAATCGGATGTTTAAACCAGTTGATCCCCCGTTCAAGTGCATACCATTATCCCCTGTCAGAGAGAACGGAATTATCACGTGAACATGACAACTCTCCCTCTCGTGTTTAAATTGTAAGTTGCAACAAGGGAGATACAATGTATGGTAGTTCAGGGGTGGTCAAACCTTTTGCCCTGTGGGCCAAATTATAATCGGTAGAGTCAAGCGGGGACGCTGCAAACTTTTTGCGCTAGGATTATTAAGCCAACATCACCATGAGTCCATCCTGAGGGGAGCTCAGATTTCCCTTAAATTTTTACCATTGGCAGTAATTTCTCCACTTTGTTGAAGCATTGGTTCCAGTTCTGGGGTGTTATTAAAACGATATCGAAAGTTGGAGCTACCGAGTGTCGAAAAGCACTATTCTCAAAATCTTCTTTCTGTTAGTGAGTTCTTTCAAATATACCTTAAATTTAGGTATTATAAAATGGTTTTGATCCATTGTTTTAGTGATGTCATTCTATTGTTTAAAAGCAAACAAGGGGAAGGCGAGTCAAAAATTCCAAATTCTGAGCATGCATACTTTTTGAATGGCCCCTATCTTGAGTTCCACTTGACGAGCAGGAAGATCCTTCAATTTTTTATTGACTGATCTACCTATCAAAGCTGACACATGGAAGTTCGGTAATGTCAAGAAATCACTTGTTATTCTTAGACCAGAAAACCTTCAGTTATAGGACAGGCTTCTCCTTCAACTAGTTCTCACACTAAATAAAACCACAGAGATCTGCTATCTTGTTAAACAGTTGTCGACTCGAGCCACGTGAATGATTCCTGACACATCTAAAAATGACAATGTTGAGGTAATACGTTTGCGACAGGAAACAACAAAATATCCAAAGAGCATTAAAGCACAAGAATTGGCGTAATCATCATGAGCCAAGGACATGCCTTGCGTATGGGGCAACATGACATGCATTTAAAAGTCATTTTGCCGAATTTTGTATGAGAAAGCTTACCGTACGCTCAGTAGATGTTAAATTACAAGCTCTGTGACAAGGTTTCAAGATTGGCCATGTGTATCATCCGGGAAATGAGGAGCTGATGAGCATGAAGGTAAAATATTATTGGAGTTTATTGGAGGCCTACAGCGCTCAAGTTAGAAACTGAAACAGAATGCAACATCATCCCAAGTGTTATTTAAAGAAATTTATCTAGGAACTCGTTAATAAATCTCGATACATTGAACACTATGCTTTTTGTGTATGGCAGTACATCTTTGCCTGTTGCAGGCAAGAGTAACGTAAGGAGCAAGAGTACAGTCAGGCTATCGTACTGTGGTAGGTGTTTTCTCTGTTGACTTTAGTCTTATAAAAGGAGATTCACACATCCTCGTAAGCTTCCTACTAGGCGATAAATAGCTAACACTAATAAGAACTAGCATAAACTAGGAATAACTAGTGAAAATTGTTTAGTAGGAAGCTAATTCTAAAAGTTCAGTGTCAGTTTTTGCTCCGTAAAATGGCCAAAAAGTAAAGCAAATTGGCGAAACTAGTGGAAATTGTTTTGTAGGAACCAAATTTTAAAGGTTAATGTTAGTTTTTGCTCAGTTAAAGGAGCGGTATTGTTTCTTGGAATAACTTGGACACTACAGTGTGTCTTTTTTCCTATCAAGATGATCGCTGTTATAGTGCTAGTTTATCACATATTGGAGTTTAAGGCACAAATGAACGTTAGATATTACTCTCCAGAGAGCATCACGCAGTGGAATATAATCGCTTCAACAATGAAGATAAACAATGGTCATTTATTATAGTTTGCCGCTGGTTGTCGCTAGTTTTCGCTGATTATAACCTAGTATAAACAGTTCTTATTCCCTTGCTCCCAGCTTTGGTCTTGGCTCGCTCTCGCTATCTGTAAATTTGGATAACTGTGGTGTGAGAGCTAACTCTATTACTAGTGTTAGACATTCTTATGTCAACAGCTTACACGATGAGCACATTTTTATGGTTTAATGGTTGGGCTGTGTTGAAGATACCACGGCACTATTTAATAACCTCATACCAAAAAAAGTTAAGGTAAGGAACAAAGATTCTGGTAGGTCTTATGTAATGCCTAATGATCAAGTCCATTACAATAGACACAGTCAACGCCAGCTTCGCGAAAGAAAGGAGATAAAGTGAAAGTATGATGTGTTTGCTTAAAATGGGTATCCATTCCATGATGGCAAAAGTGAGACGATAGTCCTTCTGCATGCCATTGCTGCAGTCACTGCGGCCTTACATTGTGTTGCTCACATCGCAACAGGAGCACCTGAAAAATTCATTATACATAAATTGTGGTCTATTGTTCGAAGCAAGTTCTTTATTGAATACTTTTGTAAATACAGTACGTAAAGAAACCTTCAACCATCGTGTTAAGGTGTAAATAAGAACAATGATGAGATGCACCAAAAAAACCCAGTAATATGGATAGCCAATTTTGTTAAGGGTAAGGAAGAAAAACTTAATAGGTTGCAGAGGAGGATCAGAAGGACTGCCACTATTTTTCTGTAGATTGACAAATGAGAAAATAAGAAATGCGCATCTAAACTAACGTGACAAAGGAACAAGGAAATAGTAGATGATCAGGACAGCAAAGTAAACAAAAATGAATCAGTTATTCATATCAGACATCCCAATAGCCTTGAGGAGAATGACCTAAGTGGTCGTTAATGATGGCCAACCAAAATCATGCAAATGAAGTACTACAGTAACGGCAGGATCCTGTCCAGCCTGCAGAAATATTAATCAATGTCTAAGAGGATTTGATTGGAAAAATAGCTACAATATCAAAGAACAAGTTACAATAATCGGAAATAGAACTGCGTGAACTAGGTTGCTATTGAACTGTGACATTGTAACCAGAAGGCAGATATACTCCTGATGAATACCGCATACCTGCGCTGATAGTGGAAGTAGAGAGTGACGTGACAAGAGACTAATGATTGGTGTACGGATAGCCATGGAGATAAGCGTACTGCTTCTCAACTGCCAAAACACAGCCAAAAGCTTTCTTTTCATGAGTCGAATAATTTCAGCAGAGGAGAGTGTACTGCAAGGCAAGCCAGTTTATGTGCATACCATTGTTAAGGGCTATTCACACCACTATCAGATCCGTCTCTCAGATCTGCCATCAGACCAATTTTTCGGACATCCATCAGACCAATAAGACCTTGCCATCAGACAAATCTGATTCATAGAGCAGGTTCTATTTCTCTTCAGACGTCGAACGGCTCAGATGGCACTTACCAATCAGAAGCCACCGCAAGCACGAAGGCTCAAAATTTGTACTTTGCAAAAGCTCAAACGACGAGCTGCAAGGCCACATGAAGATTGCTCTACCACGTACTACAAAGGATGTCACTGGCATGTTCAAAGCCGTGAATCATCAGTCATTGAGGAAATAATGCACATTTTTGCGATAACTTTTGATTCATGGTTCAGCATCATTGTTTTCACATGTTCGTCGCTGTCGTTCCTCCCACTTTAACATACAGTTACCGAGCTCTCTCTTTTCATCGATGTAAAGTTGTAAACAAACATGGCTTGTTTGCTCAACTGCGATTGAAAACGAACGAGGTCTGTTGAGAAGGTCTAATGATGTGAACGGTCATCCCAAAATTTCATCAGATCGGGCGTCAGATCCATCGTAAGATTTGTCTGATAGTGTGAATACGCATTTAGAAAGATTGATAAGACGAGCTTCTACATTATAGGATAGAACATCAACACTTTTAATTGTAGAACAAATGGTTAAGAGTAATATTATAATCCGTCGGACTGTGCAGGATAAAAATGAGATGACGTCTCTCTTTATAGGCAAGAGGGAGCATTGCCAGTGGGTGGTCCTTCCTTGCAATGTCTTGATTGGTCTTTACCATCACTGTTACGTTTGGCTAAAACCCTTTACCTTGTTAGTCTTAAATTTTATCAATTTACGTATAAATAGTGAATTTTAACCCAAAAGTACAAGATTTTCTTGAGACAGATGTATCAGGCCTTCCCTCTGTAAATGTTTGGCAATAATGGTGTCCGAGTGTAGACAAAACTACTCAAATTCGAACAAAAGCTAGTGCTGCTGTAGCTCGTCTCTTCTTAGTTAGGAGTTTTTAAATGAATCTTAAAAGTTGTTTGCTATAATTTACATGTAACTTACTGACGGTAATAAATAGCTGCTAGATCAAATATTTTGGATAGAGACCACATAAAGTCACTGCTATTAGACTTCAAAAGCAGTCAAATTGAAAGTGCAAAGTAGTTACTTAGACGTATAAATAAAGAAGTCAGTTGATATAATCACACATTTTTGTAAAATCAATGAACAGTGAGTCAGTGAACAATCTTGTAATTATGCATAACTTTTTTACGTATTAGGTCAGAGCTTTATTAACGGTCCTTTTTTAAAACTGAATTTTTCATGGCAGTAAACCCTACCAAGATATACCAATCTACATCATTACTTTGAAACTCCCAAAACAGGACAAGTCAATCAGTTGAGTGAATCAGTTGTGTTTTCGTATCTTACCATAACTTTTAGGAGGAAATCATTACCCAAGTATTGGAGGAAATGAGAGTCCTCTTTGAAGAAAACCAGAAAGAAGTGTAAGCATTTTCTTACATTCTAATATTTTTGATGACTCTATTATTTTTCATAGAAATTGTGAGACGCTCAGAACTACATACTTTCGCACTCTGTTGACTCCAAGTT
>JAAAKM020006971.1:17169118-17185742 GCA_010016025.2 Alatinidae sp. Z8VKAUB7J3 | reverse complement strand
TGCTAACTGAGCCAGAAGAGGAAGATGTATGGATGGGATTTGCGAATCGCGCATACAACAAGTACCGCGACGACTTTAAGTGGTATTACGAGTTTATTTTAGCTGAAGGAGAAGCAACAGAAAATGCGCTTAAAAGCACTAGGAAGTTCTTCCTACCAAAGATAGGTCAGGCTGTAGCTGAAGACTATCTGAGCCAACTCAAGTTATGGAAAAACATAGAACAAAATTCGATTCATGAGAAGATCATGCAAACTGTTGGAAATTGGAGGACGAAGATGATTTTGGCTAGAAAGAGGCCATACAATACTCAGTACACAAAAGGAAGTTTCTTCTAGAGAAGCATTTATGTCAATACACGTTTGGAGAAGACATAGTTTTAAACGACGCGGATGTTCTTGACTCTGAATCATAGCGTCTCATTCCATCCTTATAGTACAACATAGTTGGTCAGAATCCGTTCAACAAACCAGAGTATTTTAAAATTGTACATGTAAAGGAAAGTAAGACGAATAAAGAAAAAAAAGGACAAAAAAGCGAGTTGAAATTTTTCCTTTATTTCCTTTAACACTTAAACCCCTTAAACCTCCTCCATTTCGCTCTGTGATTAGAAATCACAGAGTGTTTGTATAGCAAGT
Organism: Alatinidae sp. Z8VKAUB7J3; assembly: GCA_010016025.2. Lineage (NCBI taxonomy): Eukaryota > Metazoa > Cnidaria > Cubozoa > Carybdeida > Alatinidae > Alatinidae sp. Z8VKAUB7J3. Next base: position 17,185,107 of record JAAAKM020006971.1, on the reverse strand, counting down.
CGCACATATACGATCGAGCACAGGTATGGTATAATTCATACAAAATAGAATACAGACTGTGTGTGTGCAGTGATCGATATAAAAAGGCGAGAATAAGAGAATGCTCAACAATACAGAGCTAGTGCAACCAGACTCTACCACTACTTTATCCTGGGTGTAAATACTACACCTTCATAGTAGGAAAGTATGGATATAGGCCTTTTTCTAACACTGTTTCTATCAATCGGTAAAGAGCAACAAAGAGCAGCAAGGAGCAACATAGAGCCAGCAAATAGTAACATATATGAACAAAGATAAAAAAGAGTAACAAAGAGCTGGCAAAGAGCAACAAGGAGTAGCAAAGAGCAACAAAGAGCAACCAAAGAGCAGGCAAAGAGCAACAAAGAGCAACAAAGAGCAACAAAGAGCAACAAAGAGCAGCAAAGAGCAGCAAAGAGCAGCAAAGGGCAACAAAGAGCAGACAAAGAGCTCCTCCTCCATCTGCTCCCAATTGTGCTCGATAACGTCTGGCCTGTAAAGGAAAACACGACATGTTATGAGATAAGGATATCAAAATATAAGTTAACGATAATGTCTTATTGTATGGACATCCCTATAGATATGTGCACTACAGGTATTATTTTAAAGTGATACCTACACCACTAATGGAACTAATGGAACAAGGCATACGTCATATTATTCAGTACTTTTTAGACAGTGAAATATTTCAACAGACTCCCACCATATTATATTAGTGAGATTGCACCTTACCTATGCCTTAACAACAGGAGATACTGATATTGGTGTGGATAACATAGTGAGATATTTCCTCTATTCATTAACATGGTATCATATATAAAAACATGTAAAAAGTTATTTCCATACTTGCTCGATCATCAACTATATATATAATACCAAACTAAGCTATCATTCTTATACTACAAGTTTATAGATACATCTTTTAGATATAACGCAGTAAAAACTCTAGATAATGATGTCAAAGACATATTCGTAAATGTGAAGGAGGCAAAAAGGCTGCCGAGCAGACCCATCGCATCCTCTGGTTTCTGGTCTCAGATAGCTGGGAAGTGGAGAACCAACCGAAGGGTGTGGCCATGGAACCATTTGGGGAGGTTCCATCACTTTCAAAATCATAACTATAGTGTACTTATCTATAAGGATGTGCATACGATAAGATATCCTTAACCTTTACTGTGATATCCTTATCTCATAACAAGTCGAGTTTTCTTTTATAGGCCAGACGTTATCAAACACATTTGGGAACAGATGGAGGAGGAGCTATTTGTAGCTCTTTGCATGACCCTAGCCTGACTCTTTGTTACTCTTTTTTATCTTTGTTTATCTATGTTGCTATTTGCCGGCTATTTGTTGCTGCTTGCTGCTCTTTGTTGCTCTTTACCGATTGATAGAAACAGTGTTAGAAAAAGGCCTATATCCATACTTTTCTATTACGAAGGTGTAGTGTTTATACCCGGGATAAGTTAGTGGTAGAGTCTGGTTGCACTAGCTCTATATTGTTTATCATTCCCTACTTTCGCCTTTGTATATCAATCACTGCACACACAGAGTCTGTGTTTTCTTTTCTATGAATTATACCATACCTGTGCTCGATCTTAAATGTGCGACTTGCTATACAAACACTCTGTGATTTCTGAACACACGAAGAAAGGGAGGAGGTTTAAGGGGTTTAAGTGATAAAGGAAATAAAGGAAAAATTTCAACTCGCTTTTTTGTCCATTTTTTTTCTTTATTCGTCTTACTTTCCTTTACATGTACAGTTTTAAAACACTCAGGTTTGTTGAACAGATTCTGGCAAACTATTTTGTACTATAAGGATAGTATGAGACGCTATGTGTCAACAACATCCACGCTAACATTAAAGCTATGTTTTCTCCAAACTTGTATTGACGTAAATGTTTTTCTAGAAGAAACTTCCTTTTGTGTACTGGGTTTTGTATGGCCTCTTTCTAGTCAAAATCATCTTCGTCCTCCAATTTCCAACAGTTTGCATGATCTTCTCATGAATCAAATCTCGTTCCATATTTTTCCATACCTTAAGTTGGCTCAGATAGTCTTCAGCTACAGCCTGACCTATCTTTTGTCGGAAGAACGTGCATTTACTTTTAAGCGCATTTTCTGTAGCTTCTCCCTCGGCTAATAGACTCGCAATACTGCTTAAAGCCCTCGCGGTACTTGCTGTATGCGCGTTTCACAAATTCCGTCCACACATCTTTCTTATCTGGCTCACTATCATTTGGAAAGCCATCTTCATCTTGACTTTCTTCCTCTAGATTGCCTTTGTCTGTAGTAGTGTCGCTAGTCTACTCGCTAATCGTGTTCCTTGCCTTATGTGATAGGTTTTCTTGCATTGCCATGAAGACTTTGAAGTTGGCTCATGCCATCTGCATCAGTATCGATTGATGATGATGATGACGATGATGATGACGATGATGATGATGATGATGATGATGATGATGATGATGATGATGATGATGCTGATGATGATGATGATGACGATGACGATGATGATGAAGCCTATGTCAGAGCCCACTGCTGAGCGAAGGCCTCTCCCTGTCTTAAATCGTCAGTGACCAGTATTGGTAACTCATCTTCCTCCTCTTCTCTTTCTGTCTCTTGGATGCCAAGTTCAGCGGTCATCCCTGGTGGTTCAGCGGTCATCCCTTGTTCTTATGAAATGGCCTGCTACTCTCCGCTTTTCTTTCTTTGATTCTTTCTTGAACACTAAGATGATATAGTGCAACTCACAAATACTGTAATTTATCCAAATATCCATTTCACACGTACTACTTCGTTACCTTAAAAATAACAAGTTGATGTTTACTTTGACGACTTGCACGTAAGTTTGCAAACGCTATTCTTGGTCTGTCTTGACCACAGTGCAAAAATACAACACCAGCAGGAAGGGCATACTCAAGAATTGTTTAGCAATTGATGACAAAGCATGTAAAGCCAAACTGGTGCCACCTCTATTGTGTAAAACCAGTGATTAGAGGTAATTAGCACCAGTGGGTTACTCTATAGGGAACTAGCATCGGTCTGTTGGGTCTGACCTTTAATGTCCCTAGGTGAAAAGTGCCAGTTTGTTTGGTCCTCTCAGCTTTGTTCAGCGAGCTCAAATCGAGCAAAATAGCAATTATCTTGGATCGAATAGTGGAGTGATCAAAGATTGCTGGAGTTCAGCTTAGTGCAAAAGATAAAGGAAAAGTTGTTTTTGACCGAGGAAATAAATATACCTTTAGTGACTGAACGAGGCGTTTGTATAACTTAAAGTACGGTCAAAATACTTTTCTGGTTTGAAGCAGATTGAGGAACAAGTACATAATTTTTGATGCTGTCCCACAGATTGCATAGGTCATACTTTTCAACAAAGAATTGAAATTTTAATTTTGGTGATATGAAACGAAAAGTCAGTGCCATTAAGACGCAAATCGTTTCTTTCCGTGCTGAATTCTTCATCAAAATTAAATTTTTGCAAGCTTGGTTGCGCTAATTCCCTTTATAATCAAGCAGAGAAGACTTAGAATGCCAGCTGGTCTCCAATTACGTTAAGCTGGATGTCAATGTTCACCTGTAGATGACTGGGAGCAGAAAAATAGAGTACGTTAAAAACGGAGGTCACCTAGCTCAGTTGGTAAAGCGCACGCCGCAATAGCGTGGGCCATGGGTTCGATCCCCGGTGGTAACATGTTTTCTATTTTCTGCTGTCTTTTCCAATTTCCTTCATAATAATTGCTTAGACTTTTTCCGCATTCATTTCGGTGGAAAGTTAACATTCTGAAGATTAGAATGTATAGCATTCAAGTTTGAATTTAACGTCTTATTCGCAAGAAACAAAACCTTTTTATCCTGCATTGCAGTTTATAGTGCGTAAACAAATATCACCCAATTCAACACTACAAGCTCCGAAGTAAAACACTCAGCTCTACCTCTGAAAATTAGAGAACAGATCAGCATGGTGATAGGGACCGTTCAAAAAGTACGTGCGCTTGGAGGGGGACGGAGGGGGTAAGCACAAAAGCGAACATCCATTGTTTTAGTGATGTCATTCTATTGTTTAAAAGTAAACAAAGGTGGAGGGGGGGCGGGGTAAAACTTCTAGATTGTGAGCGTACGTACTTTTTGAATGGCCCCATAGCGTGTTAAAAGTTCAAATCAAAACTCTACAGATTGGTAAGCGAGAAAGGAATCCTCCAAGATTTTCTTGTTCGAATGTGCACCTATGAAACTACATGGTTTATAACAAACATACCAACATGCACCATCAGGCACAAATATGCTTGAGGAACAACAACTTCAAGTATGCTTAATACAGGCTTGGGTGAAATTATCCGAGCGCCTTTACTCTGCAGCTATACTTTTCATAAGCATTCGCAAAAATGTCAACAAGCGTAGTGGCCATTGTTGTTAAGTGCAAAAACACCTTCTATATAATATTGAGATTCGCTCACTATTTCTGCTACCTTGCTTTCAGCAGTATAATGGCTTTACTTTTTTCAAGCTAACAAAAGTCAGGCTGCAGATACGCTTAGCACATGCCTAATGTTCGGACCAAATTGAGTCTAAATATGAATTTCACGTTTTGCAAATAAAAAAACATTGATAATATAAGACGAGATCTTGATACCGTAGTTGAATGTCGATGCCATTTCATTACGACAACAGGGTTCAGCTTGGGTAACCACCATACCAAAGGTGTATTTGATCATTTGCGATAATAATCTTTCTAAGAGGCTTCTGTGATACGTCTCAAATTATACATAAAGTGTAAGAAAGGCACGCTCTCCTCTTTTCTGCATTCTTCAATAACATCACTTTAAGAAAACCGTATCATTTCAATGCTAACCCCCATTTTGTTGATTATAAAGGCTGGTAGTGTTTTAACAGACTCCATCAATATCAATATGTGTTACAGATCCTAAGTCTTCAAAATGGCAATCGAATTTATATATTGCCGGGCGGGGGGGGGGGGATGTTGTATGCTACAAAAGAGTCCAGTCGACAAGAAAAACGTGAAACGTGCCATTTCTTCTTTTTTCTTTCCTCAAAGCAAGGACGGTTAAATTGACAAAAAATGTAAATTTGATTACAAGATAAAACGATCGTAGAATATTCACACATAAATGTAAGAAAACACATCTACAAGAGCCTATAGCTAAGTAGGTCGTTAGTGTTCTTGCTGCGCATTCTCTAACATTAAATCCGCTACCAGTGCTAATGCTTGATCAAACTCTTTCTCTGTTAGAAACGACTGTTGGAGGAACAAAAAATGAAGAATGTTTATTATCACGGATGATAAGCCATGCCGGCCAATATGTTAGCAAGCTAAGGCCACCTATACGAATATATTACTGTTAGAAAGCTTTCTCTAATAGAGAAAATAATTACGGGCCAAACGCCAAAATGGAAACTACAATTTTGATCATGATTATATAATTATTACAAGACTCTTTGTACACTGGATTTTACAGCGCTAATAATCTCTGGCACAAACGTACAAAAATATCCGTCACTAATCGCGTCACTAAGCATTGTCTGTATTAACCACGATAGTAAGCTGCGACGAGGATATTGAAACGACGCCACAATAATGAAGACAAAAGTTACTGGGGCCACAAAGAGTACAATTTAGGCGGGTGTTAGGTAGTAGAAAAGGTAAGACAATAAGGAAATGTACTTAACTCTGAAAATACTAGCCCCTTACAATGCTAAAATGTAACGAAAAGAAAGGACATGGAATTCTAAAACTTAAGAACATACTCAGAGAAAATACTTAATGACCCTATTTGCTAAAAGTCTGTGAAAAATAAATACATGGAAATCATGCTTACGTACTTTTGTGGCACGACGGATAAATGTCGGCTCTGGTATAATGGACAGTGATAGAACCGCTTCACGTTGTTCGTGTCAGATCGAGAGTAACTAAAGTTGGAGGGAAAAGTGCTGACACCTCCGTCGTAATAAAATTGATACCACTTTGCCAAGAAAGACGACTTTCGTTGACAGTTTAAGTCCTTCCCTCAACAAAATGCAATAATTACACTGAAATAAACTTCAATTACTGAATGAGGGATCATGCTTCCTCTTCTTCCTACATATTGGATCTTGACCCAGTTTGGGAAATAGAAACAATTTAAATACGGGGTATTACATGTGTAATGAAATAATTAACCGGCTATCAAGAAAAGGAAACAAGTTATCAAGTGCTGTATTTCAGGTTTAAGAAACGAATAGTGGCATAGGATCCCAGCAGAGGAAGGACTTTACCCACTTTATAAGTTGAATCAGTATAAGATTCAGGTTCTTTGAAAGGATCAATGTAGCGTGAACATACCCTTAGTAAATGAACGGCATCAGCGTTATCTTTAACTGGTAGAGACTCTTCCGGGTGCAAAATATAGTATAATTTGACTAGATCTACGGCATCACCCAACCTTGACAAAAGGAAGACAATAAATCTTAATTTAAACATTGAAATCTGCGATACAACCAATACAGATGATAATATTGTGCTTTAATTTTGAAGTAGCATTTATAGCTAGAAATGAAAAAAGACGATTTCAAAATTTTGAAAAGTTACAGCAGAGAATACTGTCAGTCATCAATAAAATTGTAACCAGGTCCCACGGTATCGCTGATTGTTGATGTCCATCCGTAAAGGGTCGGGCACTAAAGTGGCGACAGAAAACAAGTATGCTATAGTCGGGGTAATTTTCGCTTCGTAGCTCGAGCAGCATGCTGCGATATTGTAGGTTCTAGTTTCGCGTCTCACTGGTCAGCTAAAAATTTCCCCACGTACAAAAAGGTCATCTGAAGTACATAGACGAATTCGGATCGATGAATAAGAATTCGGACAACAATTCATAACGCAAAACATGCTACTCCACGATAAACGCGACAAACGATGACAAGAAATATGCATTGATCTACACTCAATACGTAGGCTCATTCAAGAGTCATTGAAAAAGGAACTACTGTAATGGTAGGAACAATACAAAAAGGAGGCAAGTCAACACAAAAGCTTAGGTTGGGAGATCAAAATAAACTCGCATTGGTTTAATATTTAGTTCCTTAACTCGTTGGAAGTATTCTCCACCTACTCTCCGTCTCCTTGTCCAACGGGTGTGTACTTTTTTATCGAGTAAATCAAATGTCAAAGCTGTAATCAACAGTTGCACCTTAACTAGAGTATATCTTTCCCATAGAAAGCGTAGTTACTGTTGGCATATCTTAGCTAACTTCTCAAAGGCGCACGTCACATAGATCGGTCTGAACGGGACTCGCATTTCATTCTTCAATACCCGTTCTAATGCCGTCCTTCGTCTCCTAAGCCTCTGTTAAGTATTTCATGGCACTCCAGGTGTCATTGACCCAGCCTCCACTGGGCGTGACAAGACGAACCCACCGTGGCACCTTCCACCAAACGCTTTCAGTAAGATGTCACAAATGATCCTTGATTGAATTTTAGGGGCACATATAACCATATCATTCAGCTTCAGTCTTTTTAATGCAGGTACTGTCAACGGTCATGTTTTACTTGTTTGCAGTACAGTGCCTCATATCAACGTCCCATGCACTAATTCGAATCGGACAGATACACAGACTTCATACGCGTTTAAAGTAACAGGGAGGACTTGATGACGGTCACTTCAATAAGTATTAATCTACTTATCTGCTAAGTATAAGGATAAAAGGAGAAGCACAAATACACTTATTTACGATGTCAAGGTTTAGAGCTGTCAGGACAATCAATGTATTTAAACTGCTTTCCTTCAAGTTAAAATTCTCAACATGGCACAGCAATTGACTAGTCTTTTACTACTGAAAATCTGTCTTGATTTTCCAACTGGTTTTCTACTTTTAAATCAACTTATTCCTATTTTAGCACATTAGTGCTAACATTGGCTGACAGAGTGACAAATACAGCAGTGTTAACATGAGTAAGGGCGAAAAGAACATTGATGGCAATCATTAAATCGAGGGAACTAAAATTCCTTGGGCATGTGATGAGGAGGAATTGCGCAGAGAACCTTACAATAACAGGTAAAATAGAAGGAAAGAGAGCACCGGGACGTCAGAGACAAACATATCAACAACATAAAAGACTGGAGTGGCAATCCAAATGTCAGTGATGTGTTGCATACTACATACGACAGATAAGGCTGGAAGAGCATGGCCATCAACGCGATTATGCAAGGCTTTTAGGAAGAAGAAGAAGAAGAAGAAGAAGAAGAAGAAGAAGAAGAAAGAAGAAGAAGAAGAAGAAGAAAGAAAAAGAAGAAGAAGAAGAAGAAGAAGAAGAAGAAGAAGAAGAAGAAGCAGCAGCTAAGATTAAAATAAATACAAGTAGGTTATCAATACTTACAATGTTTGTTCTAATGTTTCCGTTATAATACCCTCTATCTTTTTATGTTTAATGAGGTAGTACACTAAACCACCATAATGTCGAGTAGATCGAAGAATGTCGTAATATCGGTTATTTTCGATATCATCGTATGTGCGTTGGTGAACCTGTTACCGAAAAGTGGAAAGTGGTCAGTAAAAGTATGGATCGTGGCATAATTCAGAGAACTGGTGTGCTAGTGATACTGTATTCTCTTTTACCACTGTAGTGCCGCCGTGGTCCAGAGGATAATTCACTTATTTCTATGCTAGACGGTACGGATTCAATTCCCAGAAGGGCCATTGGCAACGACAGGAAGGGCATCCGATCTTACAATGCTTGAAGCTCCAACGAAAGTCCCATGCATCGCCCCAGCCCCTATCAAGTGGAATACAAAGCGCTTAAAATTGCAAAAAAAGGGAAAAAGCGGTCAGCACTACTTTTCCTTCAACAAAATACTGCTATTACTGTTTGCTTCATTTTTAATCTACTTCAAAGCATGCATATTTTATGATACATTTTTTCTTTCAGAACACAATAATAATCTATGCCTCTGGCTTCAGCTGTTCTCGACTTTTATCTGTATGCGATTATAACTGAGTAACTCAATTAAATCTTAAAAGCTATTTTGCATGGTTAATAGCTACAACAACGAACATATGGAAATAAAATATTTTGGCATATTGGCCTTTGAATTTTTGTGAGCAAATTTTAGAAATCCCGAATAGTACACTGCTAAATACCAAAATACCAGACGACTGAAAAGTCAGCTTGCTATTGCCAGTATACAAGGGCAAGGAAATATGATAAAAACCTGTACCCTATAAGGAAATAAAACTGTCAGAACATGAGATCAGAGTGGTTGAAAATGTTTTTTAAAAACGATTGAATGGATAAACATTGTGGGGCATTATCAACAGAATGGTTTCATGCCTGATAAGTACACTATCGATGCAACATTCATTGTGCAATGGGTGCTCCTATAAAACCGGTTTGTGTGCTTCATTTGATTTTGAAAAAGCATTTGATGGAGTGTTTCATAGAGTCATAGAATGGGCATGAAGAGGCAAAAACGACAGTGTAGCATAAAAATGGCCTTTATGAAAGTTCTCGTCTTTGTATGGGTGTACACATGGACACTTCTTGCTTCCCCTTTCCTTGGAAGATGTTTTGGTTAAAGTTGAGAGGTGGTATTGTAAAATTTGTGTTAGGTTGATAGAATGGACCTAATGAACAAACCAATCAATCAACTCAAGAAGGGCATGACCAAAATAATGGCAGCAAGTGGTAGTGCAACAGTGATGGTGATTGTAATGTTTGTTCATACCAGTGTGCATGACAGGAAAGTGATGGTGAAGTCTGCATAAATTATTAGAGGTTTCCAGCATGAGAAATGTCTATAATGGATTGTTAGGTTGATTACTTCTGTTATCAGTTATCCCTCTGTGCAGGCTGCAGACTGTTTGTCCTCAACAGTGCCACCAGATGTAACTGATTAATGTAGTATGCATGGGCACATGGGAAAATCTGCTCAGACTGTCTACTGTATTTAGCCTGACAAGAGGGAAGGTGTCATCAACCATATCTGGTATTAACATTTGACACCATCAAGCCCTTACGAGGATGAAGAAAAGGTGATGATAAACCTTACAGTGAGTAAGATAAGTATGTTTCTTGGTGATACTATCAGAAGCAATGGTGGCCACACAATCTTCTGTGGTTGAAGAGGTGTAATTTCAATTGAGCGAAGTTATGGACACTGGCCTCAATCATCTATGGTTGGAGGTTTACTACAGGAAAGAAGTAGAATCTAAATGGCTTGTGCAAGGGCTGCTACTGTACATAGTTCTGAAACATACAAAAGAAGTTGAAGCAGGTATCCTATGGCAACTGAAAAAGCCATGATGGGAAAGATATGTAGTGTGAAGCCATTTGACAAATAAAATACAAGGGAACTTACGCAGTGGCTGGACTTGTAAGTGGTGAAGGTGGTGAAAAATGAATCGCAATGGATGGGTCATACCTTAAATGAAAAAAAGATAATTAACAGGTGAGGAAAACATGGACTTAGGATGATGCAAGCATAGAAGAAAATGAGAAATTTGAAGGTCAACTGCACAGGTATGGTGAAGAGAGCCCTTGGCCTTTAAGAAACATATGAAGAAAATACAAAAATGCACAGTTTGGGGTTGCATCATGGCACACAAGTCAGTAACCCCTTGTAAAAGGGGGAAAACTGATCATAATAAATAATGATTGTAAAGGTTTTATTACACTTTCAAAAAAATAGGTATATAGACTATACCTCACAAAACTCACCCTAATGTAGTGCCTTGAATCTGGTGCACATTGCAGATTGACAAAGTCAAGCACATCTGCATGTCTTCTTTGTCCAAACATGACCTTCAAATTAATAAGGGAAAGCTTGATAAAAACATTAACATTTCAGAATAAAGGGTGGTGTTCATATCAGTCTGAGATGCACATTAAAGCAATTTAATACTTTCTTTAACTGTGTAGGGTTACCTGCATAAAACAATTGTTTGGATTAACTGGCAGACAGTAACTTACAGAAAGCATAGCCACAATTGTGTAACAAGAAATATGTATGGCTAAACTTTTACCAGAGTATAAGATTGTATAAGCAGGATGACTACTTGATACCAATACATTTCTTGAAATACCAATGCAGCAACTATAATCACAATCAACTAGATAATGGCCAGAAAACCTGACCACTTATATAGAGTGCATCAATTAAAATTTTCTTTGCTTTATGCGACAATAGTGGAAGAGGCAAGATAAGGAAAAGCCAGGTTCCTTAAACACACCTTGTATTTAACCTAAACTAAAAGTGTCATCATTTTAAACATCATACCTGTGTAGCATGAGATTAAGATGATATTACAAATAAATAAAATTTTCTTACTGGCAGATGTTTATCTGTGAGAAATGCTGGTAACTGCATTCGTAGACCTTTCCTTGGAAAGTAGATTGTCTCTAGTGTATCTCTTTCCCTCCAAGTGGCTTCGCGTAAGACACCAGTTGGTTCTCTCACAACAATTCTTCTTTCCTAGAAAAGACATTTGAACAAGAATGTTGAGTCACAGAGTGGGGTATAGGTACTTTAAGTGTCACATATCACATTTCTCTCACAATTTAACATGAAAATGTTGCACATAAAGCTAGGCATTATTTAATAAAAAATTATGTGGCATCAGCTTTGAAGCTACTCCTTGCAAATCATTTGTAAATTTATAAAGTTCTGCAGCCTAAGCTTTGATGTACATATGGCCAAACCAATGTGAATTAACATATCTCGATGGGCAATACAGACATATTTTAAAACACTTTTATCATAAGAAGAGCTGAAAGATTAAATAAATGATGCAGTGGTTTATGCAACAACTATTCCCTAATACTGCTACCTCCATATTGGTTTGCGTCTATTACTAAAATGACAAGACGAACATACAACATTGCACATGCATAACATCAATATTTCAGGGTACATTTTAAAACATGAAGGAAAGACTTACAAGGATATGGTCTGATGGGTGTCCGAAAAATCGATCTGATGGCAGATCTGACAGACGGATCTGATCGTGTGAATAGGCCTTAAGGTGGAGACTTTTAGTGTCAAATCCTACAGCATGCTACTTTTAATGTTCATCTTTTGCAAGAGTATCAATTTTGTAGTTTAGCTCTTTACCTTATAATTTCAATGTAACATTACGGTTGTCCTTATTTTATTCCACTTGGACCTGTCCTTATTTTATTCCACTTGGACCTGCCCTTATTTTATTCCACTTGGACCTGTCCTTATTTTATTCCACTTGGACCTGTCCTTGTTTTATTCCATGTGCACATATTTATTTATACGTAATTAAGGGATTGACTCTCTCACTGCTCACCCCACTCACTTTTTCATAGTTTATTAAACTATTGTATCCTCAATATTACTGATGACGACTTGATAACACACTTTCAAAATCTTGTGAAGTGTAGAGGTCAACTGAGTGTCCATCACACCTATGCAGAAATTTTAGATCAGAATGTAAATGAGTAATATTAAAGATGTGGGTAGATAATATTGTCGAATAATATATTGAGATAATTGGGTGCATGTTGATGTACTTTTATTGTCCAACTTAAACCAGGATATAAAAGTTGTAGAATTCAGTTATCTCCACCAAGAAACCCACTATATACCTGCCAGCATTAAAAAACATGGATTTTTAATATTGGTTAATAGTATATGCTTGTGGTTGAGGTATTAGTAATGGGAGAGTGGTTAGGCATGTACATTGTTTTGGTAAGACAAGCTTCAATGGTCTCAAAAGAATATCTGTTTCTATCATTATATATATATATGAGTGTTTAGAGAATTACTTTAATGAGAATAATGTTTTGGTCTAGTGCATGCCTTACTTAAACTCACTGTTCAAGTAGCTATTGTCTATTTTTATGCTGATTAAAATCTCTGAAATATGCAATTAATTTTATCTATTTAATAACTTGTCATGCTGGCTTCAGTACTTGAAGCATAGATTACAATTACACTGTCACATAGTTGGATTTCCCACTGCTGATCATATCTAAGTACTGTAGTTCACCTTACCAATTATGTCTATTGGAAACTGTTTACAAAAATGTAAAGTAACTTGAGTTTGGACTCCCATTTTGTCCTCATTCTGATAGGCTTCCCTGTATAAATTTGGAAAGAATTATCAGATACTTGTGTGCGGACTAGAATATGTTGTTATTACTAAGATACACCATAGTCCAGTGGTAGGCCTACAGCAAAAGCCAGTAACATGTGGGTCCCATTTTAAAAACATGATGGTTCTCAAAACATATTCAAAGTAATCTCTCAATAATATTTTGCAACCTTCAATGGGGCTCAAACAGATTGATGAGCTGATTAGCAGTTCTTCTATTGTCTAGTCACATGGTAGATATATCCTAGTCGCCAAAATTGCATAGAGCTGGATGTCAATGCCCAATGAGTATTTTGAGCTAATGTGGCAACAGGAACAGTACAGTATGTTATCATTGGAGCTTACAGTTTCTAAGCCTGAGTTGCAGACCCAAACAAACCTCTTTTTTTATGGTCTGTGAATCAGACAGTGGAATGTCATCCAGGCTTTAACAGTCATAATGCTTGTACATAATTTTTTTACAACTTTGCTTTAGTGATGCCACTGTAAAGGACCTGCGCATTAAAGGAAAGCACCTATTAAGTGTAGCATTTATGAAGGTGGTAACATATTGACAGATCAACAGTCAAATGAGCTTTTCTTTGTTTAGTGACCCCTGAGTACAATAACTTGCTAGTGCACGTAACAAGAATCTTGTGAACATTGACAACTTTTTATTGGTTGAATTTCAGGCCTAAACAAAGGAGCTTGTTCAGGTTTGAGACACAGGATACCTATAGCTCAGTTGGTAGAGCACATGTGAAATGCATTGGTCTCTGCCTTAATTCTGATGGTGGCATTTCTACTCTTTTGGTATCAATGCAAAACTTCTCAAATAATTATCAAAATTGTAGCGTATATTGTACCTCAATCTTAAATATTGTCATAAGGGGCAGTCCTGCCATATACAAGTTAGAAAAGTTGGTAGTGGTACTTAGTTTAGAAATTTTGTTGAGTAACACAGTCAAATTGCTTAGATTTTTGATTATTGGTAGAAAATTGCTGTCAAAAATGGTATGAGCTCATCCTCTTTAATACTATAAATCTGTGCCACACATTTTCTATCGTCACACCAGACTAGAACTGCTACAACTGGTGTCTTGCAATAAGTAGCTGGTTGCAATTTCTCATGGAAATTTCAGTTAGGAATACCCACTTATTTCATCCAGATTGCCAAAATTGGCACAGATTTTCCTAATATATAGAGTTCTGTTTGTGATATTCTTATTGTTATGTCGTGTGAAGCCACGGCCTTGATATTGTTTATTCAATTTATTTCCAGGCGGTAAAAATGACCAGTATCAAAACACAACTACCATTTGAATATTATTCTCTGCCATTTTGTACACCAAAGGAGGGGATCAAGTATGTTCCTGAAAACCTTGGTAAGTGGAGCCTTTTTTTTATGTGAGGAAGCAGGCATATGTTAATTGTCATAGTTGACCATTTTATGTATTTCAGTTGAGAAAGAGTGACTTGCCATTTGTGAGACTTAAACTTCAGAGAAATCTCCTGTCAGCTGCCTTACAACTTGAGAATGGGTTATCTTTATTCCTCAAGTATCATCAGCCAGTCTTTCTTCCACCAAGATGTACCAAGGAAGCAAAAGACCTTCTATTTAACTGATCAATGATATCTTAACAGATGTCACTAGAAAGCAGTACAGCAGATGGAGTATTGGTGACCCAGGATGAGTCTCTACTTTGGTAGATAGCTTTAGAATGTCAGAGTAAAACATTGTATACCTTAGCGTAGTATTTTTGTAAGGTACAGTACCCATCACTGAATACTAGGCCTTTGCTTTGTTAATGTACCTTTGTTTCTGGTTATTTTTTGTTGTTGTAGCATCATGGTTTTGCTGTGTAGGTAGAGAGAAGGATCACACAAGATCTATACCACTGTTACCTCTATTTGGCCAATACTCTTTTGGTCACGTTTTATTATTTTACTATAATTGTTCACTGAGTATCATGATTACTCTTAATGGCTGTAGAATTTACTTGTAACATTAAAAGATTGTTTAAGTAATATTGAAGTGAAAATTTTGTTCATATTGTAGGTGAGGTCTTGAGGGGAGATAGAATTGTAAATACACCATATAAGGTATGTTGAAAGTCATGAATATTATCTATGAACTAGTCAAACACCACTTTAAAGATTCAGTGGTATATAGTAGTTCAGTGAAACGTTTAATCTAGTTTATTAGTTTAAAACGCATAAATTTATTTTTCAACTTTGTGATTAAACTATGGAATTTTTTATTATAATGTAAACCACATGAGATTATGCTATGAGCATTGTTAAGATGTGATCAACACTTGTAGTTGGCGATTTTCCTCACCATTGACATTGCTACAGTTCTCTAAAGGATACTTTTAGAGTAGAATTTTCCACTCTGGAATATTACGAAGTGAAAGATGCAACTTATACCTTGTAGTGAAACTATTGTATTGAAAGGGGTGCCCCTGTATCTGATACTTTGTTAGCTAGTTACCTTACCTTACTGTGTCGAGTTAATATCACTGATCCATTTTACTCTTTTCTTCCATGCATCTTGATTGCTCTCCTTAAGGCTAGCCATGTCCTTGTTTGTTGTCCCAGACTGGCTATGCCCAGTTTCCTTTTGACTGGTAAGTAGAGACAGCATTCCTCACGTATGGGGTGCAGTCTGCGCTTGATCTCCACATTGATACTCAGAGGAGGCAGTTCATCCTAAGGCTTTCATTGTTGTACCAAATTGGCCCGCACAAGGGGCCTAGGGGGTAGGGCAAGGCTTGTACTGATATCAGTCGAAGACTGAGAGGGCTATCGCACTTAAATAAAGATGTCTTATCTTGCTCATATTTCAGAGAATCCTAACCCACCACTCTCTCTGGTTTAGTGATTGA
>JAAAKM020006971.1:17131955-17145886 GCA_010016025.2 Alatinidae sp. Z8VKAUB7J3 | reverse complement strand
TATGGGTAAAATCAATCAAAAATTGTAAGAAATCGAATAAACACAACGAGATATTTTGGCAAATTTTAGCATAAGGGTAGACTCCACTAACACGTTTCACAGATCAGTAACTTACGGATACATTTCGTTTTCTGTTTTTGGCTGAAATTCGAGTTCACAACTGATGGCGGCATTACGATTTGATTACATAACAACGAAAATTCAATTGCTCCGATTTTGTCCGAGGTCCAAACATTTGCAGACACTCTATTACTTGGGTACCTCACACAAATTTTTATAATTATCAAAAAAGGAAATATCGTATTTTTGCATTATCGTATTGTCATATTATCGTATTATCGTATTTATCGGGTGATTTTCCCGTAGCCCCAGTGTAGACATCTTGATGGAGGATAGCTCGACTATTTGACTTATGGATACATAGATGAGAATATATAATGAGAGCAAGCAATTTCCTTGATATGCGAGTCGGACAGAAGTAGAGTGACCGCCACCCACAGTATATTAATCAATAAGATACAGCTGGGGTAACCTAATATGGAATACCCAAATACGGTAAAATTACATAACACACAAGGTTCTTCTAACACCCAGACCCTAAACGTGACTGATACAATACACAACATATAATAATCACAGAAACAACCGCTGAAGGACAGTAGTCTAATAGATCTGAGGGCAAGATGAGGGATGCTATCAGGCGTTTCCCTAATGGAAAAGCTCCTTGGAGTAGGCCAACTACCGGGAGAAGTGATAAGGCAGCAGGAGATCTGGTGTACAAGTTCTTTACAAAACTCTGCAAAAGGATAGCGAATACGGAGGGCTCGTCAGAAGAACAGTTGGACTCTATGTTTATCCACCTATCGTAAGAAATCGGAGCAGTTTTGATAAAACACCCGGGAAACAGAAATATGTCACCACAATGAGTGAACCCCATGTTTTCTATTTCTCTAGTGTCTTGACTGGCATATCCAATCCTCTCTTTTCGATGATACTTTGTAACTTTCAATGGGCTTAGGAAGCATGACAGGCCAGATAGCAGTCCTTCCTTGGTTAGCCCACATTGCGAAGAGAGGCTGGTCACCAGTTGCACTAAGCAGGATGTCTTGGGAGCAAATGGCGACTAGAACTAGAGCACATTTTAGTATACTAGTTCAGTTGGTAAAGCAGACACTACAAAAGCGTGGGTACAGGTTTGAGTCCATGTTTCACTTTCCCGAAGGTCTTTGGAAAACTGCACCGATTTCCTTCGATAGGAGGATAAACATAGAGTCAAACGATTCTTGTGACGAGTCCTCCGTATTCACTACCTTTTTGCAGAGTCGAACAATCAGATTAGAACGTTCTCCTTCGTACATACTTTTATTTGAATGAATTAAAATAGTCGGGGGGGGGGGGAATAGGCAACAAGTACCCTTTTAAGCATTGTATCAATTAAAGTTTAAGTATCAACGTTAAGTTTTGAAAGGGGGGATAATAATTGCCTCTAACAGTTGCCTCTAATTTCCTCTAACAATTTAAGTATTCACTAAAAAGTTTTGAGTTCTAAAGAAGCTGTTGATTAGGGAAGTCAGCTACGTTGCATTGACAAGCGGTCCCTTCACATGTTGGTTGACTGTTCTATACTTAATTGTTCTTACGTTTGAACTGTTATTTGATTCCCTGTGGATTGCCTTCCATTAGTATCTTTCGTTACTACCTTTCGCTATCTTTAAAGGCCTGTGCTGTCTATTTGTTTAGGGATGGTGTGTGCTAATTGATAATCTCTTTGAGAATAATTAACTACTGTCCATTGTTTGTAAGAGTACTCTTCAAACAGCAATTAACATTTCATTGTTTATGTTCTCTGGTATGTTCTTTATTTGGGTTTATGGTCTTGGGCGCCAAGTCCGTGAATTGGTATACTTACGCCGGTCCAGACCAAAAGGTAAAGAGGGTTTAGGGAATGTTTGGAATAAAGCGTCTATCCCAAGGGCACAAATCCGTGTTAATTGTGATTGGCAATAACATCTACCGCTGCAGCTGATCATTACAAGCCCTACGACAACACCAGGATTCGAATCTACAAAAATTGCGTCATTGCACCTAACTAAACAGATGAGAATCAGGCTCGCACGTGATCGATTTCAGCAAATGGTCGTGTTCTACAGATCCACCGAGGATGGCTGTCCTTGTCATTGTACGAGCCGAAATCTCAAAATATGGGCCCAAACACTGGGCCAGAAGTCCAATCGAAATTTAATGGGGCTAAAGTTCGGCACATGGGCAATGCCAGGAAATGGTTGTACACAGCTGATTACGTCAGGCTGCTCTCGCTTTTAGATGGAAGGGGTAAAACCTCCATATGTAACTCTACTCTGAACTTTAAGGGGTGTTTTATTTTGCAACAACAGACAATATTGATGCTACTCCACTTGATTTGGTATACAAGATAAAAGCTTGGGTCTTGGAGGATTAAGCTAATAACTCGCAACTTGAACGAAAAGTATTTGAGGATCACTTTTAAGTATCTGACTCTTGAACAAACAACATATATATGATCGTGGATTAAGTAAAATTCTTCCCATAAAAGCTATACTACGTGTACTAGCAGTATGGATTGCAGGTTTATTGTCAGAAAACTCGATCGCTAGAACGCGCCGTGTGTTCTACCAATTGAACCAGGTGACCTCCGATGCTAACATGTTCTATTTCTCTAGTCGCCACAATAGCTCCTAATCATTCACCAACATCCAGCTCCAGCTCAATGCATTCGAAGACCGTTTGTCCGTAAACGTGCTAGTAAGTTCCTAGATACATTCGTCGGCAACAATTTTGGGCGTTCATATTACATTAAAATATTTACTTGATTTTCTCAATTTTGAAGTAAATGTCTCGTAATTGGAACAAATTTCAAAGCAACCCTTAGCCAGTTTAAGGAAAAGGCCATAATTTCAAGATGAGTGAATAAAGAATGAATTGAGGTAATGCCACTGAAAGTGTGTTTGCTTTAAGCTGATATCATGACAACGTCAATGGGCCTTGTCATTTTATCATCCAGATAAGAAGGCCTGTTATCTTCCAAAGTCGTCTGTGAAATAACTCTATTATTAAAATCCAATTTCAGTTTATTTCGTCGCATTTTGTCATCTATAATGTCAAAAGAGTAAAGCAAAAGCCAGATGCTTAAATGCTTTAAGTCAGCAAATATTTCACACATACATCATACTTAAATACAGGAGATGTAGAGAATGAAAATGTACACCGTCGACATATCCACCTCAAACAGTAGGCTTTCAGCTGTGTGTATATGTGTGTATCTTTGTGTGCGCGTATGTGCATGTGTGTGTATGTGTGTCTGTGCGTTTGTGTTTTTGTTTTTGGGATCGGACATGCAGCCAATATTTTTCAAAATGGCAAAGATATGCATTTGCTAACGTGGGTGATATAAACACATTGCTACTCTATCTGCCTTTTTAGACGTTCTGCCTCTAACTGCCATTAATCCATATTTAACCTGACCATTACATGTTCCATTTATATAATGATCTTTAGATTGAACTCTCGTTCACTGACAGTAATTTTATCCGAAGACGTGAGTTGTACCCAACTGTCACACCCTCTCAACGTGTAATGACGTACAGCTTGTTTTATGTTCGATCAAACATGACTGATCTATTTGAAAAATAACGGAAGAACAATATCAAACTTGTAAACTTGGCATGTACAACTTCGTTCTTATATTAGTTGTAGAGAAACAACCACACGCCATTTATGTGCGGCAAGAGGACTTGTTATCTGCGTTATGCAATCCTGGAAGAGCGTACTATTGTAAACATACGGCAATTGAAATCGCGAGTAGAGATTCGCTAAGCAAACACGAAGCGATCGGCCTGTATAACAGCGGTCCATCTTCAAAGCAAGAGAGCTTCAGCTCTGGTTCTTTTATATTTTATTGATGATTAAGTCAACTCAAGTAAAGATGATCGAATATATATGTCATTACTCGTTCACTACATGTTTGTGTGAATCAAAAGACGACATTCCTAAGGCTAATCGTACGCTACGCTGCACTCCACTTCACACCAATGGCACTAATTTCTAACAACAAAGAGGTGAATTACTATGGCTTAAAGGGACATACTTGCTCACACAAAACAATGACTATGGGATATGAGAACATAGTCTTGTCAAACCACATCAATATGACAAATCGAAGATGAAAATTTAGCGGTTGTGTAGGTATCCTTTAACCTAGACATCCCCGTATCGGAAAGGGCAACGTAGTACATGTCAAGCTTCGCTGCAGTGGGAATACCCACTGGTATAAAGCTAAGCTAGAAATAAGTTTTTTGATTACTTTTCTTGTAGAAATCAGAGAGAATTTATGAGCCAAACTGACTCGTTCCTGAAAATGTTGATCTTCTAAATATTACCCTACCCTTGATTTATACCATACATTACGGCCTTATTGGATCAAACATGATTTGAAAGTTATACTTTTTTAAAGTTTCCGCGACATCATGGTGAGAAAGAGAGAAATAACGTTATGATATCAAAATGTGAATGAACTAAAAGCAATAAATTTCGGTCACATTTGCGAGAATTTATACTGACGAAATAAGGCACTTACTAATTTTATCACATGGAATTGTGTGGTAATCCATAGCTCGCAAGACCACGTCAATATTGGCTAACTTTTCTTCGTCTGAAGAAGGCGTTAGATTAATCCCTTTCAACTCCTCGCCCGCCAGGATCTGGTACAAGTGAATTAGGTTGACTCCATCCGAAAAATCCACTGATACGTCTTTGATCTCCACACCCACATTGCCTAAGACAACGTTGCTCCATCTTTTGAAGGTTTCCTTTCGTAGTGGTCGGCCTGACATGCTAAACTTTCTCACTACCTTTCCTATCACAGGAACGCCATCCAAGCTCTCTCCCACTTTTTGTCCAACGGATTTTGCAAATTCCATGGGTAATTAATAAACAACCGACAACACAAGAAATGCTTGGTCCTACATAAGTCAATCAATAAAAGCAGCACTCCTATTCAAGATGAATAGTAGAACAGCATGTCATCAATGCAGTTTGATACTGATGGTAACATTCTTTCTGTTTACAGTGACACAGCTCAGCTGATATGTATCTTAGATAGAGCAGAACTGTTTCTTTTTCTCCTTCGATTCGCATATAAAATCGTCTTTAAATCAACTATACAACTCACTGTGAACAGTCAGTGTTTTGTTTTCCTTTTAGGCCTGCACGAACAAACCATTATCAAGATTTGAATAGCACTGGCTTCGCATAGAAACAAGGCTATTCTTGTCTTGTCTATTTCTTTCCCAGTGGACCTAAACGATAGTGCCCTGTGCAGAAAGAAAACTGTGTTGTAAAATACACAGAGGGGCATACCTTTATACCACTAGCATTCCATTTTACTTCTTTGCACCCTATTGAGTATTGCATGCAGGCATTACTGTGTCATCCTTTCGTTGACGCTTTCGATATATTTACCATTCATTCATCCCAAATACAACAGCAAGGAGCCAAATTCTCAAGTTTCGGCAAAGTTTTGATTTTATGTATTTGTTACTGATAAGATCTCTATTTAGTGAAAACTTGAGCAATTGTATTATAAGTGGTATTCCAACGCTGTTGATCTATCTTTAAGCAGCCTAAAGCACATGAAGAAATGAGAATCCACTGCTTTGAAGAGAAAGGTGTAGCGGGGGCGTACCACTTTTCTACGGAAATACCAAGCTGTGTAACGCTTTCAAGTGCAAACTCCCCAGAAAACCGTGCTTATATTATCTATCCCTGAAGCACTCCTCGTAGATCCTTGATCATCGTCATTCAGCTTCCGCACATATCTTTCGAACGATTTTCCATGTAGTACGAGAAGTAATAATTAAAACAGCTAAACAAACTCAATTTTAGGAATCCACCTTCAAAAACAAATTAAAGTCACTTAATTTCATCATATATCACGATGTGTACTGTTGTCTTGAAGACAAAGTTTGCAAAGAAAGTAATAATTCCTGCTGTTCGTAATCACATCATAGTCTTTCGCTTCCTACCATAACATATGGACTTCCACGCAAGTTGCGATATGACAGTCAATTATTAGACATCTCATGAGGAACTAGTCTAACTTTCGATGATACTCTCTTACTTTTGCACTGCTTTAGTTGTCTTTATTGATCAATCAATGTTTAACGGAATTGGGATGAAATTTGATCTTAATGTACTCAGCTACATCTAATTTTATGTACATTCTTCATTTAATTTCAATCAAAGTTCTTGGTTATTACGTTTCATCTTAATACTCTTTTGGGGGTATCTGAGGGTCTCGAGCCACTTAGTTCGCCTTTGATTCCCATCAAATGCACTTAACCCCACGCAATAGACTTGTTGATTAACTGCTGTTGGAACTGCTGATTGCACTCAATAGATTAAGTCATTAAAAACTGTTGGAACCTACTTCCATTAATTATCTTTTGTTTCCAATGCCTCAGTTCTTATAAATAAAAGATGCCATCGAAATGAAAAACCTGTGAATTGATTGTTGTAGATCTTAGAAGTCTCATTGAAGTAAATTCCTTTTGAACAATACGGATCCAGCGGAATAAATTCTTACACTGTATTGCAGACGTGTTAGATCAAGGGAGCATGTATGGTATCCTCCGGTTCTCTAGTTTATATCAGTGAGCATGGGTTAAACTCTTCATCTCTGTGATTTGTAGCACTGGGCATGCGTTATCCTATGCCTTAACAATTTCCACCTCAGAAGCCTGAATTACCTAACGCATCTCTTAAACTGTGATGAAATTTGTAATCCCAGTTGCTGCATTGGATGGTAACTCAACATTATTGAAATAGCGACTTATTCCTGTTTCATGTGCCCTTAATATCTCAGTAGTATCTCAGAAAACCTAGGTCATCAAAGGATTACGACTTGTGACACGTTAAACTCTATCATCGATGACTTATCAGCTTCAATTTTGTACTGTGAAGCACAAAATCATAAGTCACCCTTGTCGTCTTTTTCTTTTTACAGCAAAGGGACATGCCTGATCATCTTGACTTTTGTCATTTCTAGAAGGGGATCATTCGTCACTCCCTTTGTGTTGGTGTTTGCCAGCACAAAAATATAACTTATCCCCGGCGTCATTGTACTTTACACTACAAAATTACGAGCTCTTCCTTCTCACATAAATTTTAAGGAGGCAAATATGTTTGTCTATTTTGTCCATGTGAGTTCCGACGGCCTGACAGAAGATAAATTGTTCCTTTTGCTTCTGTGATCAGGGGCAACGTGCATGTAAAAGTTGTGAATATTGCCAGGCCTTAGTCAAACTGATAGAATTGTGCCCTGCCTTCAAAAGTCTTAAGCTTACTAGGTACCTCTGAGGAACTTTCCATTATCTCTCGCATGTAGCACAACATTATACGCAAAAGTATTCTTCCTAAGAGCTCTCTTTTCTGCCGCCTCCTGTTCATGAATCCTTAATTATTGCAAAAAGAAAAACGATAACAGTTCTTTTGACTTCTTAGTTTGCTCTCCTGAAAGCTTATATAAGGGCATAGACCTTACTGTTATCCAGGACTCTCTTGGCTTTCGTGGCTCCCAGTACTTTCTTCTCTCTCGAGGCACTGCTGCACTTCCTCGATTATCCACGATGTCCCTAAACGTGGTTTGCAAATCCCTTATCTTATTGTCAATATCCTCCCCCTCAGCAGTTACAGGTCCTCTTTCGCAGACTCCTAGTTTTGATTTCCTATTTCCTTTCTATCCTGATCCTTATTTCTTACTGCAGCTGCGTGCTGACTTTGAATACGTCCATATGAAAGACTTTAACACTTCGTTCTTTGGATTCCTAATGCTCATCTGTTCATCATCCCGGTGCTGAGACGCAAGCAAAAGTATTGTTTCCAAGGATCTTACAATTGGGTGACTGTGAAGTGTGAGTTCCCCCTACTTAATAATGCCCCGGTAACAAGTGCATACTAGAGACTCTGACAACCGAGTCCAGCTTTTGATCTTCCGCGGGAAAGAAGGTTTTCAATGATAATGGTCAAAGGCCAGTAACTGACGCCTGACAACCAGAGCTCGTTGGAACCTCGGCGAGGGAGGCAGCCCGTATTAAATTTGGTCAGCAAATTACCTAGGAGAAGTATTGGCCCAAATTCAAAACCCCTAGCTATGGGTAAATAGTTCAAATGCCTTGTTGCTCTTTCGTTACAAAAATCTAAGGAAGAAACCCCAACGGAAATTATTTCGGGCGCAGGTCCCTTACAGATACCTTAACGGGCACTGCAACCTCTGTGATTGTGTGTTTCAGGGCAGTTACCCACTCACTCCCTCCAGGATGGTACATGAATCCTGTAAAGCTACTGATTACAGCAACTGCAATACTCTCTTTTACCTTCACGGCATGTGTGTATCTCAAGACTGAAATACCAATAACTGTTGTTATGAACTTTGACATTCATGGGAGGCACAGGACCCCTTATGTCCCATTGGATGCTCTCGAAACGAAACCTTTCAAGAGACACTTCCTCTGACTTCAGATTCGCGTATCAAACGACATGCCGTGCAACAGAAATTGAAAACATCTCAACCTAACAGAAATTCTACAAAGCATAAGATGAATGGCCGTCAGGCAAGAATGCTTGTGAGCAATGTAATTTTCTTACAATGTTACAACTTCTATATCAGCCTTACACAATTATAGTTGAGAAAGGGGCACTACTTTCGCTAACCGCAATCAGCACAAAGTCTAGTCTCATTAAACGGAACAGAGGAGAATTTAACTGTAGTTTTGTTTTACTCAGTCATTCCAGCAGAAATCAAATCCACAGGCCAAATTTTTATGTATTATGATAACAGCCTGGATACAAAGACGCTCTCTATACAGCCCGTGTCGGAGAATAGAAGGCAAGGCGGAGCACAACGTCGATGAGACTACTTGTAAACTTTCAAGGTCGTATTATTGCACCCTTTTTAATCTATTAAGTACCAATTACACGGATTATAGGTATTTAATTATAATTGTGAAAAACTAATTTAAGTCATCTTCGTCTATAGGTTTCTGTAAGAGCAACTGGAACGTCACATCACCAAGGTCAGGGTGCAAAAAGAACGTTTCTTGAAAAGGTGGTAAAACCGACCCTAAGGGGGTGCTGTACCCATCAACAGCGATACGGAGTAGCCTCAAGGTCGTTATTATTCGCTCGTTGTCATCAAGTTCCTTCCATATATTGTTGGATACAATTGCCCTCCATGCTATGCGATTTCTTGCTGCACCAGATCCTGACCTGTACTCGACACCTGTTTATTCCGTACACTTTTATTTTCATAAGAATCAATGAAATTGTGGTTGAGGATGGTTGCTCTTAAAGTTTTAAAAATTTTCACCCTGAAACTTATTTTTGAAAGCATTTTCAGAGTTATAGTTTTGGGAGACATGTGAAGAAAAGCAAGAACGAAGCAGAATTTGAAACAAGATACTTAGTGGCTAACACAAAATAAAAACCTGCAACTGCAGTTTTAGTGGAACATTTTCATCCCCAAAACACGTATCACACCACAAAATTGAGTTTCAAAACAATTTTTCAGGCTTTATAGACTATCCAAAATGGCAAGAACAGACCAACACCTTAGTGCTCAGTGCTGACTGTTGCTGTTCTTAATGAATCAATTAATCCCAGCTTCGGGCTTTTCTTAATTTGTACTTAATGTTTTGCAACATTTTGTGGCTCGTCTTCTTATTAAATTGTTCTTATAAAGAAGGGTGTGTACTGTTATTTTACCATGTTGTTCTTCGTCTGCCATACCCTCCCTTCCTGTTGATCTTGCCACCCAGTACCAATTGCTGTAATACTTTAATACCCAAACGCTCATTATTTGCTTCCCCTATTTCCATATTTCATGTCTATTACTCACCATTAAATGACTAGGAATGGTCAGATGTTAACTCCAAATAAAGATCGGCATCCGTTTTTTATATTTTCTTTTGGCATCGTTAGCTGCGGCACCACCAAGTCAAAGGTGGGCGGGGGCTCAGATATAACGGAAGGTTAAGTGTTATTTTTTACTTCAATCAATAATCAATTACGATTTTACATCGTTTGACATCGACATTCGACAAAGGATTCTTTTCTCTTCTTTTCTACTTTATTATTTTGTTTGTTTTCTTTCCTAGAGAAAAACATCAATCGGCAAAAAATAGAGGGGCTTAAGCTTTCCAGATCCCGGTGCCGCCGCTGCTGAGCAAAGATTGTGCACTTTTATAATATTCTGTGAGTCCATGTTATGTGGTCTGCCGAACTGGGGTCTGAAAACCATGGTAACAGCCATGGACTTTAGTCTCATGATTGCAAAGGGTAATGAGTGTGCTTTGCACAGAAAAGGCGCAATACAAATACCAACCAGTTTGCTTTACTCTTAGTCTAGACAAACAGTCAAAACATTGGTAAAACAATGCGTTCTTGTATCTTGTACAAGTTTTTATTACTCTCTCCTGTGTAAAGAAATGCAGAGAAACAACCGTAAAGTCAAAAATATTTAGTCAAGTTTTCAATGATGTCGTTTCCAGGATCAATGACAAAAGAGGAACTACGGGATAAATTCGAGTTTCTTCTTCACTTGTTTTAGTAATGCCTACACTGACTGCAGCACTGGAAGTATTTATTGCAGTAGTAGCAGCTGGAGTAGCAGCAGAAGTAGCAGCAGAAGTAGCAACAGGAGTAGTAGTAAAAGTAGTAGTGGTAAAAGTAGTATAATAATAATAGTAGTAGTAGTAGTAGTAGTAGTAGTAGTAGTGGTAGAGCAGTAGTAGTAGTAACAGTAATAGTAGTAGTAGTAGTAGTAATATGTACTGAAGGTGATTGTGATGTCGAAACTTAATTGAAAATGTGTGTGTATATATATATATATATATATATTTGCATGTTACAGAAATTTCATAGAATACACATCTTCATTCAATTAAGTTTCGACATTACTATCATCTTCTTCGAAAAATTGGGGAAGGCAACATCAAATCGTCATTGAAAATGTGTACTTCTTTGAGATTTATATATGACATATAATATTTATACTTACAAAACAAGAAGGGTGTAGAAATATTAACTTGTAGAGATAATAGGGGAACCAAAGATTAAATATTCCGATGAAAAGAGGTCACAATTGCAAAATGTTATCAGCTGCACCGAGTTACATCTTGATGTACCTAATTTATTATTAAAACGAGAAGCCTTGAGAAAGAGGAACTACCTTCTAAGCTGATCAATAGGACATCGAATAAGAACAGGCCCACAGGAAGATATCGTCCGTCTTAGCAATAAAGCAGGTTCCTATAACAGACTGTAGCCATACAAACAACAACGCAGAAGTAACTTCTGATAATGGAAAATAGCGAGAACAGACTCTTTTTACAACATACTGGTGGCTTGAGAAGCAAAGCTAACATCATGTGTGAAAACTGAACTTTCGCAGACTAAATTTACAAGATAACAGAATTTAAACCAACCCAAGCTAATATTTTCTCGTCTTAAATACGTTTTGAGATAGCTACAATCGTCTATGAATGTACAACTTTTGAATAAAACCTGAGAGGGGAATCCTCACGATCGCGATTAGAGAATCAACAATGATTTCCTCGAAGTTTGCTTTCATCTCAACCTACGCGGTATTTATTTAAATTTTAACAGCGAAAGTAGTCCTGGATTGTCGTTCCAATTTAACCCGAAAATTTTTCTATGAAACTAGATTAAACGTTTCCTTTGGCTTCACACTAGGGCCTATAATATTCTTTCAATAAAATTTCTCTTCGAGGTACACCTGGGAAATCGGTTTTCTTCAACCATCTGCGATCGAAGTTCTAAAACTCTATCTTAACGTGGTGTATTTCTCTCGAACGAAGCGTTTGCCATTAAACTCGGTAAAAATCAGTGGAAGAAATGTCAGACATGTTCACTGTTTCATTCCACCTTACTTGGCAACGAAGCAACTTGACGCTTGTGTTGGGTAAAAAAAAGATTGAATAAAACTTGGCTTAAATACACAAAAATGAATCGAAAAGAAAGCTATAATGTAGTAAAGTATTGACTCACATCCAAAACATCTTGTTTTGATGAATACTCGGAGACGATCACGTTCTTCCAATCTTTGATTCGAGTGAGTGAAATATGGAGCCTGCCGGTAGCAATTTCATGGGCGTTATCTGGGAGGAACCGCGAGCAAGTTTTATAAATGATATTCGGTGGATCGAAGCTCGGACTGAGAGGGCCAAACGTCTGTCTTGCTTTACTAGCAAGTGTCATCACAAAGCTGATTGGATCTAGTAAGTCTACGTCAAACAGTAAAGCAGCAGCGGCCAATGCTCCAGCGCTCGTTCCTCCATAATTGCGAACTCTGGCTCGAAGGTCTGGCCCACATTGTTGCAACCCAGAGATCACACCAATATGATAAATCCCTAAAAATCCACAGCCTGAGAACGAAATGTTTAACTTTAAATCCTGTTCCATTTCTGATTCGTTAAAGCAGCCTGGGCTATTTAAACGAGACCTATATATCGGTGGTAATGCTACACTAGCTTCCGTAACAAGTTCATCTTACAACGTACGCATGGTGAACTCAAGTCTGCCTTTGGACTCACTGGTTTGTTTTTCATATCAGTCAAGCCAGATTGCCAGTGTCCTATTACATAGATTTTGTCCCTAGTAAACAAAGCCACGTTAAGCCTCAGTCAGTATTTCTCAACAGTTGTAGAAAACAGGAGTTTCCTTTGTGCGGTTTAAGTTAAGGTACAACGCACTGCGCAGTCGCAGTAACAGTGAAACAATGTGCGTCATGTGAGATTTATAACTGTGTCTATTGAGTGTTGCAGTCATTGGTTTGTGGTTAAACTAACAAGGAAACCCCGCACTTTTTGTCTGTTGCGTGATCACCTTCCAGGAGATTATATACACGTGACTTGGAAAAACCGGCTTTCCCCTTTACTTGATCTCTTTAACACGAGCCTCGTTTTGACAACAATGGACAACTGTTTAACGCGTGATCGGATGTTAGAATCTTCGAAATTTGAAATTCAAATACGAGCCAGTACTGTTTGTGTGAAGCTTTTGTGGTTACTAGGTATTTACCGCAACAAGCCCTCTCTTCTGCTATGCAATGGCGCTTTCAGATTATTACTTGACGATTGATTTTTGCTCATCTAGGTATAAACTTATTTCCCATGAGCCAAAGAATTTTATTATGCGCTTGGCTTTCAGGTTAAAATTCGAAACACGAGAACAAAACAGTGAGACTCGGGCATTGCAATGTCTGGCAAAAGTGGCCGAGCGACTCAATTCACAATTCAGTCCATTTTATTTACACGCTTTGACTTATGGAATATCATAATCCCATCAAAACAGACCCACCTTAGTAAACCTAAATAGCTACATTTAAGCATGATTTCCTGTTTCAACAACAACTTCTTAAATTTATATTGATTTCAAAGTGGCAGAAAACGGATCGCTATCGTGACCGTTATTTTCTACGACGTGTTTTGGTCTTCTCGTTTCCTATGAATTCATCTTAATAGCTTTCTCATTTTACTCCATACGATTGCTGTGATCAGTGTATGGCGAAAACGTTTAGCAGAATGAATCTATTACTCAACGCAATATTCAAATTTTGTGCCACAAACTAACTTTTCAAGTAATTTCAATAAATTAATTCAGTTTTAAAAGGCAAGTAACAAAAAATATCTCCCAAAATGGAACTCAAGAAACGGTGAGCATTGGTGAGAAATCGAACTCGATCCTTTTATCCATTATCTGCGTATATATGCCCAACCAACCTGCCCTTCGCTTGGCTTCCGCTCACCGTATTTTCATTAGTTTGTTTGCGGAACAAAACAACAATATTACACGAAATAGCGAACATATTTTTACTTAAA
>JAAAKM020006971.1:17114834-17131855 GCA_010016025.2 Alatinidae sp. Z8VKAUB7J3 | reverse complement strand
AAAGGCTGCTGGGAACATCTTCTTCATATTACGGGACTGAACGAAGTCCCCCAGGGGAAACCTGCTCATTGGTATTTCCACCATGAAATTTGAAATCGTCAGCAGTCAGGCAATAAAATTTCAATGAAAATGAGCGACGCCTTCATTGCCGTCTCGCTTAAAAACAATATCGCTTCCTTTTAAAACCCTGTCGCCACTCCTCTATCAGAGAACCTTGAGCAAAATAAATCCTGCCAAATTTGGCGTTTTAAATTCTAACACTTCTACCAGTGTCCAGTTTTATGGTAACGTTTATACATAATACTTTAAACTAGTATAGAAATATATAATTAGTACCCAATATATGCCATCTATGTCAATTTATCATCCTTTATTTACCTTTTGGAAACAGATTTCAATAGCTTTCCATAATTTGAAAGAATCAACGAACAACGTTTCGTCTACAATTACACAATCAAGCCGTAGCCAGCGTATAACAACCTTAATTTTAGTTATGAAAAATTGTTTCCAATATGCTGTTCAGTTTTCTGACATTTCAAATCGCCTCCCCTCGATAATACAAATCTTGTCAAAAATTGCCCGTATAGAAAAGTTTGGCAATCCCCACTCCTGGTATCGCCCCAGGGGGGTAAGGGAAGCAATAAGTAATTCCCAATTATAAGTAAGTTAACCCTGTTTAGGGTATACAATCGAAAAGACTTTGCTGGCAACGATGTGTACATGGAAATATGTCCCGAGTAAGTTAGGATCTTGGCTTGGCACCGTACACAGAAATCTTACAGGCCCTACATGACCTTTCCTCTATAATACAATTTTTGATAATAAAATCCAAATATGAACCCAAACCGTTTGTCGTGTTGACATTATACCCCAGATATTCAAGATATTTCCAAGCTCCAGCATTGTACTCTGTCGAGGCTCTGATTTCAGAATAAAATGTTCGCATCATCAATAACGATCTACCGAACTCTAACCCTAACACCTGAAACTAACTTTAGAGCTTCTAGCACACAAGTCCATATCATTGAACAATGTGATATACGACTCTTCGTCAACCAAGGTCCATAGCTAAGGTTAAACTTTGGAAAATTAGAGGCGATATGCAACGACACAATTCGGGCAAGAAGAAAACACGTGCACGTCAAGGACTTCTACTTTTGGAACCTAGACTTCTACTAGTTAACATTACAGTAGAAATTGACTCTCTTCCCCGATTAAAGTAATAAGTGCCAAAGGTTTGCTGTGATGAGGCTTTACCAAAGTACACTCAACAGCTATATCAGTTACGTCTCCTTTGAAATCAACTGTGGTGCTATAAGTTGCGATATACGCGACTGAACCGGAAACTTTAGTTAGACTATAACGACCTTGGTTACGTGGTGGCAACGGCATGCTTAATACTGAGGGGTTTTTAATGCCGCTGCAAAATATCTGTACTGTTGGAGGTATCATGAAAGATGTATTAAAGATTTTTAATAAATCAGATTAACTTGCATTATATTTGGTCGACGGAATTATTCTTAGATGATAACTCTATATCTGTAAAAATGTTTTAGAGCATGTCGTAGAAAATACTCTGCTGGGCACCTCGTTGCCACCGCGTAACCAAGGCCGTTCTATCACGGGGTTTACTCGCGAATAAGATTCAAACAGTATCCCCCGAAAGCCATTACGTGACTAAACCGGAAACTTTAAGAAGGCCATAACGACCTTGGTTACGTGGTGGCAACGACATGCTTGATCCAGAGGGATTTTTAATGCCGCTGCGAAATATCTATATGGTTGGAGGTATCATTCCAGATGCGTTAACATTTTTTGATAAATCAGATTTACATAAATCAAATTATATCTGGTTAAGGGAATCCCCTTGAGGTGATAACTCTATATCAGTAGAAGTCTTTTCAACATGTCGTAGAAAGTGGAGTGCTAAAGCGATGACGTCACAAAAACTTTTTTTCGAGGAATCACAATTATAACTACATCACAGTGTTAACCCTGCCACCAAATGCCTGTATACAAAATATCACATTCAAATCTCATATCAGCTGTGAGAAATGGTTGTTTAATATGAAACAAGCCTTAAGAAAACTCTGTTAATTTTTGCTCGGTTCATAAAATTATGAACTGTGTTCATTTAACAAGGTTTTCATAGGCATGATTTAAAGTTTGAAGGGGCATATCTCAACGATTGCTCAAGGTATGGTTCTCAAATTGGAACAGGTTATCTATGTCGACAATAAGAAGGCATTAGCTCAAAATATTATTGAATTTCTGATATTCATTTAATTGTGACGTTACACTTTAGTACTCTATACCGTGCTGGGCACCTCATTGCCACCACGTAACCAAGGCCGTTCTATCACGGGGTTTACTCCCGAATAAAATCCAAACGGTATTTCCCGAGAGCCATCACGTGACCAAACCGGAAACACTCATTAGGCCATGACGACCTTAGTTACAGGGTGACAATGACATGCCCAATACAGTGTTCCCTTTATGCCGCTTCAAAAACGACTATACTATTGGAGCACTACGCAAGAAGTGCAAAGACTTTTTAAAGATCAAATCAACTCAGAAATACATTTGGTGGAGGGAATCCTTTGGTAGATGGTAACTCTAAAACCAGTAGGGATATTTTCAGTGCCTTCTTGAAAATTCTGTGAGGAGCCTAACGTAACCACAACGTAACCACAACGTAACCAAGGACGTTCCAGGTTTTAGTTGCATATAAACTTAAAAGGTTCTTTACCTTTTTAACAAAAAAGAGCACCTTACTCCTTAGAAGAAATACTAGTAGCGGTTGCTAGGGCAGTTGCCATCTATACCTAAGTAAAGTCAAATGTAGTGTTTCCAAGCAGTGGTCCCTAACCTGGGCTCATAACCTATTAAGCATCAACGAGAGTAAATGGGAAATTTTTGGGCAGTTAAGGAGTATTTGAGATTTTAAAAGGGGTGAAATTCAGACATGGGTACTAGGGGGCTCCAAAAGCTAATATCATGATTCATTGCTTTCCTTACATGTCAAAATGGCAAAAACAAAAAAGAGATAGATAAATATAGCCTGTGCTTTCTCCCTTGTTGCACATATTTTTGTTCAACATCTGATAAGGAAGTTATGACACTTTCATTGACTCTTTATTCCATGGTGTACTTGTTTAGTATCCACGACATGAAACAATGCTGAATTCCTTCAGATCCAGGGAGGTACTTTTGGTAGCTCGAGGGGGGTAATTCACTGTTTGAGGTTGAGATACCCTGACTTAGGGAGTCATCCCAAAAATATAAGCAACAGAAGTAGCTAAAATGGTCTTAACATTAGTAAGACTCTGTACCACACTCAGGTGCATTTTACATGATTCTTAAATTCACTGCAGGGTAATAGGCATCTGGAAAGTGGTGTCAGCCACTGCTGTAAAGGATGCTGGGGTATTCGCTAAACAGTGAGATCACATTAACCACCCCAATGATAAAAGAATTCTTTCTTTTTTTCCATGACACTAACAATTTCAAGTAAAACAGGCGTACATTTTAAACATAATGATTCTAAAATTCAAGTGTTTCACTGATAGTCTGTTTAAGTTATGGGAGATTGCAGAAAAGAAGTTTATGTCCCTGTAAACATATGGGGAAATGCCCTCCTTTGTCCTCCAATACTTGCACAGGTGTTAAGTGGGACGGCCTTGGGGGTTTGGAAAAAAAACAAAATTAAAATGATTCAGACATAAGAAAATGGTTAGCCAATTACTATCTTCAGACATTTCCACAAGTAAGAATCAATCAAGTCTAAAAATTAAACCAAACATTTACCAACTTAATAATTTAGGGTAATACTTTAATTTCTGGTATTAGCACACAAGGGGGAAAAGTGGAGAGGCCATGCCCCCCCTAACAAATCAGTAACACAGAGAAATCTGACTGATAAATCTTGCTCAAATATCACCAGACATGCAATTATACTCAGTTCATGGGGATCACATCACTGGCCTGCTGTCAGTAATAAATTACATCACTGGCTTTGCCAGCATGGGTTTCTGAGTAAATTAAAGTAGATATTGGGAAAGTAGTGTGACCATGGACTAGTTGAAATAATTATTGGAACGTTTCGGCCGTTAGGGTCTTTCTTAGAACATTTGTAATTTATACTTTGACTTAAGTAGGGATTGTTCTAGTAAGGAATCAAAACAACCACGAAAATATCAATCCTTTATACTCGCACTCTTAAAACCTAGAAAACTTCTGACTGATAGCATGCGCTGACAATATCATCAGGGCGTCTAGTAATTTTTTCGCTTCGTTTTCAAGGTTTTTGAGGCTGAATTTACCCAGCAGGCCATGGGTACCTGGCATTATCTGGGGAGGGGCAAAAGGTGATGAGGGAAGGAACTCACCACTTAACTTCAAAATGCAGTGGCTAAAGACATCTGATTCTCTACCACATCACATTCCTTATACTCTGAATAGGGTACGGGACTACCTCAACCTTTTTGACCTACAGACACAAACTGAAGGACACAGCAAGCTAGTGTACATAGGCACGTAAAGCAGATATTTGGTGATGTTAAATATGTCCAAGTGCAGTAGTTCAGAAAGTGTGAATATGGTATTTCAAGGGGTCCTCAAGTGACCTTCTGTCATTCAATAGCTGATAGTCTCCATATGGATCTGATCTGCATACATGTGGTCACACCATCCTCAATTTCTTCGGTGTCTTTTAAGTTCTATCATTCAAAAACCTCTTTTCTCAATGATAAAGTCATCAGGAATTCCTACTGATCATCACTGTAGTTGACGACCACAAATATTGTAGTTATAATTACATAAGCAGGAGGTACACAAATAAATAGAAACATATGTGATCAAACTGATTTTATAAGAGTTGTTTACTCAGCTTGAGTTGATTAAGTATTTTATATAACAATCATCCTGATGTTAACCCTAATATTAGAGTTCAGAGCTTGACCATGCACAAAGATAATTAATTGTTTCCTATGATATGTAAAGAATGCAGTTATTAATAAATTTCTATACCTCCCTTCCTTATGTAATGGAAAAGAGAAAAACATCAATATTACTAGATGTTTTGGAGGACGTAAAAGTTGGAGGGGCTAAAATAGAATCACCAAGCACTTGCATACCAGTCAAAACAAAGGAATGAGTGTAGCACCCCATCCTGTGAAACAAGCATTTCATATAAACATTGGAATGGGTCGCATTTACACAGCCTTCAAATAAGTTGTATAAAGGAAATGATGTATACCTCACTCTCACATCACATTTATACAGGTAAAACAGTGTTGTAGGCACCAAAGGCAAAAAATTAAGAACTAATGGTAACAAGTAGCAGCAAGAAGTGTTAAAATATATTTTTAACAATTAAAAAAATGTTATTTTCAAGGTTTTTAAGGTTCAAATGGTAAAAAGTGGGTACTTTCAAGGTTTTTAAGGTTCAAATGGTAAAAAGCAGGTATTTTCAAGGTTTTTAAGGTTCAAATGGTAAAAAGTGGGTATTTTCAAGGTTTTAAGGCAGTTTATTAACGTCTGCTAGACACACTGAACATGTAATAGGGATGTGTTTAGACACTTCATTGTTGTATACTTTCAACTTATTTGCAAGATAAATATGTCAAGCAACGTTAGTTATTGTTTTAAAAAGATCTGGAAGTGTTGATGCATTGTAACAACCAACTTCCAGTTTCAGTACCTTATAACTAAGTGACATGTAAAAGACGACCATCTTGGACAGATCTGGCAAGGCAATTGTGATAATTATCCACACTCAAATCTCATAATTACTCAATTACACACTCAACTGCAGAAGATGTGAGTTAGCTCAGTATGTAGAGAGGTGTTCTAGCAAATTGCAATTTCATGGTACAAGCCTAAGCTCTGCCGTCAACCTGCAAACCTCTTACCACAAACCCAGCAGGCCCTTGGGTACCTGGCATTATCTGGGGAATGGAAAAAATGTGACGAGGAAAAGGAGATCACCACCCTACTACACAATGCAGTGGCTAAAGACATCTGATTCTCTACAATATCACAGTTCCTACACTTTGGATAGGGTATGGGACTACCAAAACCTTTTTGACCTACAGACACAAACTGAAGGGCCCAGCAAGCTGGTGTACATAGGCAATTCAAGAAGATAACATTAAGTTTGTCCAAGTGCAGTAGTTCAGAAAATGTCAATATGGTAATTCAAGGAGGTTCTGAAGGAACCTTCTGTCATTCAATAGCTGGTAGTTTCCATATTGATCTCTTACTGCACAGAGATGTTTCATATGGAAACTTCCTGAAATTGTCATTTCTAGTTAGTGCAATTTCTTACTGCTTAAACGATATAAGAACAACGTTCTTCGAAAGGGTTTTTGTTATGGCATTGGTGATGCTAAGTCACTCTCTAAGCATTGTACAGTAACATGGCAATGACAGTTGAAAGGGTTTTTGTTATGGCATTGGTGATGCTAAGTCACTCTCTAAGCATTGTACAGTAACATGGCAATGACAGTTGAAAGGGTTTTTGTTATGGCATTGGTGATGCTAAGTCACTCTCTAAGCATTGTACAGTAACATGGCAATGACAGTTGTAAGGGTCTTTGTTATTTTGTTATGGCATTGGTGATGCTAAGTCACTCTCTAAGCATTGTACAGTAACATGGAAATGACAGTTGAAAGGGTTTTTGTTATGGCATTGGTGATGCTACGTCACTCTCTAAGCATTGTACAGTAACATGGCAATGACAGTTGGAAGGGTTTTTGTTATGGCGTTGGTGATGCTAAGTCACTCTCTAAGCACTGTACAGTAACATGGCAATGACAGTTGTAAGGGTCTTTGTTATGACATCGGTGATGCTAAGTCACTCTCTAAGTATTGTACAGTAATGTGGCAATGACAGTTGTAAGGGTCTTTGTCTAGGCATCGGTGATACTAGGAAACTCTCTAAGCATTTTACCATAAAGTGGCAATGACAGTTGTAAGGGTCTGTGTCTAGGCATCGGTGATACTAAGATACTCTCTAAGTATTGTACAATCACCACAGAATGCTTTTCTGTGGACAAAGTATCATGTCTTCGAAAATCTACAATAAGAGGTAATCAACAATAAGAGGATTCGTCAAAGACGTATTGACAAAGCAACACCACATGCAACAGCATATTTTATATTATATAATTTTAGAAATTAAAGTGTCTTAGATATGATTTCACTAATAGAGCACCGAGAGCTCTGACCAATAATTTCGAAATATTTTTAGCCTGAAGAAAGTTGAAAGGGTTCAAAGGTTATTTGAAACCACGTATTTGGGACCATTTCAGAAATGAAAGGTAACACTCTGCGGTGCGACTGTACTATTTTTGTCAAGGAATTAATAATCTTTAGGAGTCAGAAATATCTTGATAGGAATTTTGCTATAATTCTCTAATAAAAAATAGCGTTACAAAATTTCTAAAAAAATGTTTGACTCTCCGTGCCATGTGAGTACTGCCATCAGACCCATAACTCTGCCCAAAGCCCCTTGAAAAGTGGGGAAAAGTTATTGAAAATAAAGCATGTTATTGAGATTTATCGTGGCTCATTGCGTAGAGCATCTGCACCAGGTCTGTGAGTTCTGAGCTCAAATTTTGTTGGTAAAATTCATTTGTCCTCGACTATCTTTTTAAATACTCTCGTCTAGGTAATACTTTAAAATGTGAAATTTCATTCCTTTTGTCTATGTTTATTCACATAGTCTGAAATGATGTTTTCCTGTTTATAAAGACGTAGATGGTGTTTGAGGAAGTGAAGGCGAGAGGAAACAGGAAGAGTAAAACAAACTTTCTTTTATTGTTTCGTTCTGTTGAATATCGACATTATCTCTAAAATGTTCCTACTATTATCATCAAACTAACGACATGTTTAGGATGTCTCGTTTTCAGGTTGTATACTGAGATCTTATTGGTTCTTTGAAATATTTTGCTCAATTCTATACTGCCAGTGTTTCTCCTTTTGGTGTTTCAGAAGAAGTTAATTGTGAAAAACGAACATGGTTTTGGCCTCCTGCTTGTCTTGATCCATTTCATCTGGTTATAGTCTACTTCTAACAGATTTATCTTTTAAAAGTTTAACAATCCATGGTTTCTCAATCCTTGTACGTTGTTTCAAAATGTATTAGCCGACTGGGGTTCGGACCCAATAGTAGGGAATTTGTAAATAAAGCTCTGGTTTGGGGTAAAGCTTTACGGTAGGAAGCAAAAGCGTAAAAGATATTTAACAAAATTCGTACTTCAAAGGAAAGTATGGCATGAAGTTATGGGGTGGATGAAAACAATAAAACATTGTTTTGTTTTTACACTCCTAGTCTTCCTTCTCACTAAAAGAGATTGGAAAGAAAAGAGAAAGTTCTTGGGACACGATCAAAGTTACATATTTTAGATAGGACCAAATCTAGGTGACACATTCACCAAAAATGTAAGCTTTTTATACACACTGGTCGTGACTTGGTGCCATCTTTTTTTAACAAAAATAGTTTGTATCTCCTCAAACACAAAATTTAAAGCCCGGTATAAAACTGTTCATTTTTCTAAGGAATGTGTCAAACTCAGGCTCTTTTAAGCATTACTCATTTGTGATGGAGGTGAAGAACTGTGAATCTCAACTTTTGAAGTATCCTTAAAGTAAGCCATTAATTTGCGTTTCCTCACATGTCACTTCGTTATCTGGACACACAGCACTAAGATCAAAACCGTTGGGCACTTCCTCTGTCACCCAACTACCTTTGGATAAGTACCACGTTTAAATACGGACCACTCTTAGACGCGGAACACTTTTATATACTCACTTTCTTTTAGGTACTGCAGAAGCAAGCTATTACTCAAATCTTGATTAGAAACAATGCTAGTTTATACAACCCTTCCTGCATGCACAACATCAAACTCTCATGATAAAACATTTGTACCGTAAGGAAGATCTGCTAATTTTACTTCTATGGAAGGTTTTTCTGTTTTTTAGTTAATATCCTATGTCAATTGATTGCATTTTCTTTTTATTCATGCTTTTTTAAAGAAATAATTTTTATCCTGCATGTAATTTTGTGTTTCTGCTTCACATGTCTTCAGTTTCCTTCCACTTTCAAGTTTGTGATACAACTTATAAACTTTTTCCAGGTATGTAGTAGCTGCTGTCATCTTTAACATTTAACAAACTGGCTCTTTGGAAGATATCTATTTCAACGATTATTTTATCTATTGCATATCCTTCTTATTTTGCCGATGCTTCGTAAACAAGATTGCCAAAAGGACACTTTCGAAAAACGTGTCAGTGCACTTAGTTTGGTGGGAGAGAAGGAGAAGGGGAGGTGTAACAGGCTCTCACGTGGCAAGAGCCATCGTGTATACTTTTTTGCATTTTAAGATAGACACCTTTGTGCCTTCTGTGAGTCAAAAGACAGGATATGTGAAGAACCGACAATTCATATGATGTAACTCTTAGTGGATTCAAATGATCATCTTCAAAGACGTTAGTAGCTTTCTATTACCTTGCATATAGCTAAAAACACGTTGGTCCTGTGCAGTTTACAACATTGGTATGAAAATACAATTATTTCCACCAACTAAATCAGGGACTTCAATACCACCTATGCAGATTGCTTTGTTATACAACGATTAAACTTGGATGCCCAAAGTCATCGGTTTCTATCGATGCATAGCTTACCAAAAATACCAACTGTAATGCTAGGGAGTCCACAAGTACTGCAGGATTGAAAATTCCTCAATTTGTAATGCAGGCTAATTGTGACAATTAATTAGCGATAACTGTGATTGCAAGGTATTAGTAGTTAATTGCCGGTCATAAGGATAAGGAAATTGCATCATTTATCATTATTATGTCTTTTATTTCTACTAATTTGAGAGTGGTTCGACAATCATATGCAACAAAAAGATCCAGCGTTTCATCGAAAACATAACTACATAGACCTGGTACTTGTTTATACCTGGATAAAGGAAAAAACGTGAACTTACGTACATTTTAAAAAACCAGACAAGGGGAGGGACTTCTCTTTGAGTATACTGTAATTTTTCTAAGTTACCGCCGTTGTTTTCAATAGTTCTAAAGGACAAGAAGATAGTATTTTAGGCCATAGTAGAAACTCTGCTGTTCAAAGGTTTTTGTATGGACGTAGCAAAGAAGATTTTTCTATTTCCCTTTTTTTCATGGGTTTTCAAGCCAATATGACTCAAATAACCCGCTGTTATACCAAAAGAAGCGATTTCTAGTACTACGAAAATCTTTACAAGGTCTTAGAATTTACAAAATAAAAGGTGCTTGGAACTAAGTTATGGCTAATTTATGATATAATTGAGAGGTCTTTTAGAAAGTAGGAAGGGAATTTCGAATGCGTAGCAGTAGAAATTTTTCATGCAGGACAGAAAGATGTCACAATTGTCATTTAAAAGTTGAAAAGCATTTAAATGTGAATCAACAAGTTATATCGCTTTTTGCAAGACGTCCTCTCTTCTGTTTCCAATAGAAATACCAAGGTAGATTTCTTACAAATACCAAAATAACTTGATGATTCACGATGAATTGCTATTCAAAGCAATAAAGCCTCAATAAGTATTAATATTTTGGCCTGGGATGACTTTTTTGACTGTCACGAGTACAAAATTTTATTCTTACTTAAGAAATTGAAAGCAAAATGTTTGGATAGCAATAATAGTTTGCAAGACAATTTGGGCAAAATTAGAGTCGCAACGCAACTTTACGGAAACAGAAAGTAACTTAAGGCGCTTAAAAGATATAAAATGAATGTTTGGAAATATGACTAGTATAGCAATATCTGTACAAAGCCTCCAATAGTGGATTCGTTTGTAAACAAGAAAGGCGCGTCTTGTTCCATCCACACTGGCTCAGTTTTTGCAAATGTTGGTTAGAAATAATGTCCTTTTTCATTCCGACACTTGAAGGTAAGAGCTAAACAATTGGGAGTTGTACACGACCAAACAGGACACATTTGTTAGAACAACAGCCTAGATGAGGTAGGTATAATATGCTCATTAAAGGATTTTCTACCAACTGTTGAAAATATTTCGTTCCCGTATTTTGGCTTACCACCCATCGTTTAGCAAATATTTTGAGAGGTGGAGTAGCCAACGTATTTTTCTGGCTGATAGAAGTATTGCAAATGTGTATTAATGTTCCTTAAGCTGGTTTTAGAAAACATTACTTTAATAATATCTTTGCTACTATATTACCTATGAGGTTCTTCTCCAACTAGTTTTCCATATTGGTTGGTTATTCAAATAGCATAATATGCAACAGTAGACTCCGTTTAATAAGTCAGACTTGGGCCAATCCTTCTCTGGCTTAAGCACCGGCATGGCTCATTATCCAAACTTCACTTTTTCTCGTTTGAGAATGATTTTTGAAAGGTGGCGGCATTGTTTATCTTGACTGCATTTTATAGAAACAATACCCACGTAACAGGACCGAGTTGGTTTGGAGGTTGCAATAACGTAACATATTTTCAGAAAGGGAACGTACCACCATTCCCCCCCCCCCCAGCTTTCTGCCTGCATCAGTTACTATCCCTGAACTTCCCTTAAATAATTACAAGCGTTATTCTAGCACTTTGCAATGATATCCAGTAGCACGTGGTTTTAAATAGAGTATGCTCAAGTCAGATTCAACAAATCAATGCATCTACTGCTGAAATGTTAAAGACGTAAAAAACTAATCTATTTTGCTGTGATCGCTCGAAACACTGCACGTTTACATAGTCTTAAATTTACTTAAAAGGGAAAATCGTAATACCAAATACAATGACCCTCTTCGAGACCTACGTAATACGTATTATCAGCACAACTTAATAAACTACCACTAAAGAAACAAGCAAAACTTTACTTAAGTATTCCATTTTACTCACTCAGCACAAAGTTTATCTATTAAAAAATGTCTTGTACTCAATGTCTACAAATTACGTTAGCCTTAAAAAATGTTATTACTCTTTCACAAAGTAACTTTATTACTCCTCGCGACTGATTAGAATACATTTCTCAACATGGTCAAAATTACTATCAGATATTTTTATTAACCAATCCTGGTAGGAGCTTCATTGTTACTTACCTACTCAAGTAGCTAATAATAAATGAATACTCTCGAGTGCCAAATAATCGAACCCCCTCCCCCCCGCGCGCTTATTAACTTTTTTGAAATTTATAAACCTTATTAGGACCCCCCCGTTTATTAATTTCAAGGAATTTCCAAGTACTCAAAATGTAACTGATGACTGAAAACACCTGAATAACTTCCCATGCAACATTTGACCTGTAACAGTTGCTAATTGGTCAATTAGTACGGTTTTTATTCTCACTTGTGTCATTCTTATTTAAAAGTTTTACAAAATTGAGACTTGAGTTCAGACCCCCCGATCCTCCCCGTTTATTAACTTTGAACCGTAATGATGACCCTCCCCCCGTTTATTCGGACCTCCCCCTTTATTCAGCACTCCAGGGTAAACGAAATAACCGACAATCTTAACATGTTGAAGTTAGGTAGTATCCTCCTTGTGGTAGATTACTTGTTCGTCATAATTTTTCACTCATTGGATTTTCCTCAGAGATATTCTGTGCAAATTTGAAAACAATATTTTAAACAATCGTCAAGATACTCCTTTCAAAATTCGAGTCATGCCTATCAATTCCATTTTCATGAACTGAGCAAAAGTGTTTTTTTAAAGCTTTCACAAGTTTGGACAGTCGCTACTTGCAGTACGAAGTCTGAACTCTTTATGTTCTTTATGTGTATTTGGCGGTTCACTTAGCACTTTCACGTAGCTAAAAATTCCCTCGAAAACTTTTTTAAACATTATCACGTTAGTAATTGATTACCAGCTAGTTATGCAGATTAACCCCAACTCAGGACAGGCTATTTCGGAAATAGCAAGAGCGGGGGTGGGGTGTCTAGGAGGCCCTTAGATTTTTAAACTGTCGTAACTTTCTGAAATCAAACGATTTTAGCAAATTTTTTCTAGCAATCTTTGTGAACTATTCATCAATGAAACTGAGGCGTCAAAACGGATAATATTTGTTTACTTTTGCTAATTTTTGCAGAAAACCAAAGGTCCCTGTGTTGACAGTATGAAATTCTTAAAAATGGAAAATTCTGAAGTTTGGATGCAAATTTGTCTCTGGCATTTAATAAGCCTGCTGAGCCAACCTCCTTGAAGAAAATAGCTTTCAGTATTTTAAAACTTGAAAAATATGAAAATTGCCAAAGTCAAAGGAATAATCAGTGTTTACCATAAGCATATTATTAGCTGTAATTTATAAGGACAAAGTTTGAGAGACAAAAATGATAATTGAATAATTGCTTCATGACACATGTCACAAAAATGTGTGATAATGTCAAAATTAACTTGTTTTCAAGTTTTTGCAAATTATTTCCTGTTACAACACATTACTTCCAAGCGAACGTTAAATATTAACTAAAATATGCAAATTAGGAATGAATCATATATTCGTTGGCCTACGTTCCTCAAAAACGTTAACGTTGATTTTAAAATCATGAACAAAATTTGAAAAATTCAGAAAAATCACATTCTTACCACATATACTATTTAAAGAATGACGTCGTAACTATAAATTTAGTAATTTTGAAAATAATTTACAAAAAGATCCGCTAATAAATTTGAGGAAAAGTCACAAATATGCAGCACAAGAATTAAGGTGGTTGCGGTTTTATGAATACTTTTATACACTGAAGAGCCTAGACACCCCACCCCTACCCTATGCTATCAGTATTACATTATACGCAATGACTCAATTGACCAAGTAGACTTGCAGAAGTAGAAAATACATTTGTCATGGTATCCCTTACAATTATCTTTGTCGTTTTACATCGAATAGTCTGTAAGCAATCTATTGCAACCCATTACTTTATGTTTTCAAGATATTTGTTCCCAGAATTTGTATCCATTAAGTTGAGAAAACTTACGATTATTTCCATACTTGTTGAACATGTAAATTGCCTTCCCATGAAAGTAATCTAAATATAGTAACACTTTATCTACATTGATAATCAGAAAATTCATCGGCATCATGCATTGATAACGCGTTCTTTCCAAGTATCATCAGGAAGTTGCAGTTGGGATTTAAGGGGAGTTTGATTACATTTTGGCTTCCCAGGCTTCCCTTGGCTTCCCTTGCTGGCACAGGCCTTGTACAACCATGTTAAAAGTCTTTGTACGGGAAATGTGCATAGTGTGATTTAACTTTCACTACTTAAAGCCTGGTTCATATAAGAGTAAAACCAGTCGCTAGGTCTGAGAGGAGGAACAAGCAAAGAGATCGTTTTACTTTACTTCTGCTGATTCACATGCCCGATCCATTCTTTGCAAGCGCAAATAACCAAAACGGAGCATTTCACGCCAGAAATTCGTTGACGGGGGTTTACATCCATCTTGTTGATTGTGACACTTCAATCTACAGACTTCAAAAATAATTATCACGCCCAGGATACAAACCCCGTGCTTGCTAAGGAACCTGATCTCCCCTTGGTATCAAATAGCTGTCAAAATCTGCACCTGTCATCGTCATCATAGAATTTCCGCGTCAGAACAAAAGAGGCGCCAGCAATTAAGGTGATAGTCGGAAACCACTAGAGAAAACTCGTCGGAAAAGAACAAAATTTTGTGTTACTTTC
Source organism: Alatinidae sp. Z8VKAUB7J3 (assembly GCA_010016025.2). Taxonomy (NCBI): domain Eukaryota; kingdom Metazoa; phylum Cnidaria; class Cubozoa; order Carybdeida; family Alatinidae; species Alatinidae sp. Z8VKAUB7J3. The sequence continues at coordinate 17,117,178 of JAAAKM020006971.1, read as the reverse complement.
CAACGACTTTTGCTTTGGCCAATGTCAATCAAATTTTAACTTTGACAGACAATTAGTAGCGTTCGCGTGCAAGAAAAACTGCCTTTAACGTACCAGACGCTTGTCTGGCGACGGATTTTGCTCCTATGTGAACCAGGCTTAACTAGGTAAAAGTTCGATTAAAGTCTGTAGAGTACCGAGGCTACGAGATGATCTCGTTCTGAGTATCTGGATCCAAATTTCGAAGCCTCGATACCCTGCAGACTATGATTTAATGTTTACCTCTTATCTACGATCTACACTATTAGATAATGTCTTTCGACAAGCTATAGCACATGAACAATAAAACTAACTTTCAAACATTTATCATTTACCAAGGAACACAACAAGATACTCTATTGCTATTGTCTATAAATACGTGTAGAGACTCGTATTCTACAAATAAACCCGTTTCGAATTTACAATCACGCATTTCCAAAAGTCTGAATCATGAGGCAAAACATCTTCTTTACTGTCGCATACGTTGTGTTATTCTCAGATAGTTTTTGTACCTCTTGCAGCCACATTCCTTGACGATGTCAACATCTTGAATTTGGAATGTGCCGTTTGGATGGAATGGACACGTGTGCACCACTTTCACCCTTGCGATCTGAGTTGGCTTGCAGAGCCCGTAGGTGTGTATCACAACATTACCTGCCGGTATGGAGTGTGACTCACATCTCCCAATGCAGAGAGTGTTCTTGATCCAGTACGAGTTGCATCCAGGTGGGTTTATAGACTGAGAAAATGTAAGTTTTGAGCAAGGCATGGACATTCCTTTCCAAAATGCTGTCATGTTGATCAACATTTTACTTTCAGCAATGGATGTGCTGTCCACATTTCCACAGTATTCAAGAACCAAGAATGGAACAAGAACTGAAAGCAACATTGCTTTTTAAACCAATCTAGAGGAAGAATTTATAATATATTGTTATTTATTAAATATAATATAAGAAGTTACGATATTGCAAATGTATCCTAATTCTCTCTTCGTAGCAAAAGAGTTTCCTCAGCCATTACTCTTAAAACCTAATCTAACATATTAAGGAGTCTGTTGTAAACCTTCTTGACAACACCAAATTATGTTTTGACGTGACTTGACGATAACGTAGACCGAAAAGCCCCATGGTAAAAACTTAAGACCGCAAGGAACCGGGATAGAGATGTTTCGAATTTGAGAAATTAAGGATGTCATTTGTGCAATGTTGTCAAGAATATTAGCCTAAAGCTGATGACACGCGACGTTAAGTGGCGGCCTCTCCATTCTGCAGCCTACCGTTTAGCCCTGTGTTTACCGTTTAGCCAATGACCAGTGGCCTGCCGGCAACTTACCATAGCTTCAAGATCATTTCAGTTTCCCAATTCTCTGTAGCTTGTAATGATCACCAATACCTAGCATTACAATAGCGACCTTCTTAAAACGATTGCAACCATTAAAGGTCGATCGTTTTGAAACAGAAATATGCTATGCAGTGATCTAAATAAATGGTTGACAAGCTTAACATAAATGTATCTCCGTAGCGGAGAGTTTGCAATACAATTTATAGAAGCTCTGTGTAATGCAGTTTGGTAGCCAGCTGCCGTGTACCCTCTTGCACCACCAGCTTAAGAATAATCAAGAATTCTTTCGCTCCACTTTAGCACAAGCAAGAGAGAGAGAAATAATTAGCAACTTAAGATGGACTAAGAGAAAACCCCAGTAAAATCACAAGATGCAGCATAAGGCTTTTGTGGGTCATCGCTAAATTTAAAGCTGTATCATACTTTAGTGTAAAAGTATACAACAACAAGAAAAAAATTTGAGCTGAAAATACTTGTAACTTACGTTTCCAGTCAGTCTGCTTGGTTTTGCTGGTTGTTGTCGTTGAGGCACAAGACCCACTTTCAATTTGCTGAATAAGCGCTGGGCATACATCCTTAAGTTGGCTTTTACTTATTCCAGTAGTCTGGCTGTACGAGTGTATCTTGAACAGATTTTCTGGTGTATAGCACTACAAAGTATTAAAATAAGGGAGAATATGGCTATCACCAGAAGGTAAATTCTTATGTTCATACCTACTAAACGACGTTTACGGAAAACCTTTAACACAATTTTCCCTGGAGCTGAAGTTATACCCTTTAAAAAAACCCTTACAACTACATCGTGCATATGTTTTTATACTAAATCTTCAATATAGAAAAGTTGAGTGAAACAAGACAAACAGAAAGCGTCTCCTATTCTAATTCCTCTGTGTCATTATGTGCAGTATATTAAAGGCAAAAGAAGGAAAGCGATCAGCTTGGCAGACCCTGTAAAATGTAAACTTTTAGAATGGAATAAGTAAGC
>JAAAKM020006971.1:17094161-17114734 GCA_010016025.2 Alatinidae sp. Z8VKAUB7J3 | reverse complement strand
ATTAAAGGCAAAAGAAGGAAAGCGATCAGCTTGGCAGACCCTGTAAAATGTAAACTTTTAGAATGGAATAAGTAAGCAATTTACTCAAACACAGCAAAAAACTAAAATAATTACGATAATCCCACCTTCTTGGCAAACGCTGCAGTTTGTTGTGCTGATGTACTTCTGCGAGATCTTCCATGATTCATGTGGCTTTCAGTGCTATCGTCAGTTGAGGGATCCAAAGATCGCCTACGCCTGTGATCATGACCGTCATGTGATGTACTTGTTGTCTTCGGCTCAACACCAATCTTCAGTTTTTTGAGTAGCTTTTCGAAGTTGGCGAAAGACATAATATCATTTTTGCCAAACTCTGAAAAAATTTGATTTATGAAAAATTCCTTCTTTGGCAACGTCGATACATGTTCTGCTATGCAATGCTTTCCGATCAATTTCCAGATGATAAATGCACTGACATACTCAAAGTCATGGTCAGGTATAGCGGTAGCAGTAACATTAGCACCTTTGATCACTTCATCAACATCAAAACACTAAAAGAAATTAAAAAAATCCGGTATAAATAGATTAATTGAAAACAATCTTTGCTTTTTTAAAAATTGATTACAGATTTAAGTATTGAAACCTATCGCTTTGTCGTCATTATCTTCTTATCATCACTACATACTAGATATGGCTTTCAATTTTAGAAGTGGAAGATGTATAATAAGTGATGTTCTTAAGAAAATAGGGAATTTTTCAAGAAGGGTAAACCTGTTTACACTAATGCCTTAACAATATATAATTTACATATATATATATGTTTTTATAACAAGTTACATGTATATATAGTTAAAACATACTTGAAGAAAAAGTAAGTAAATTATCATCTTTGTAAAAAGGCTTCATAAGATGTAACAGGGCTTCTTAAGATTATGAGTGAAATCGAAAAACCTGCCAAAGCAATATACCTCATTAACAGTCATAGATATTAGCAGAAGTTCTAATGAGACTCCTTAGCAGGCATGGACAAACCCTGGCCTGTGGGCCATATCGGATCCGCAAGGCTGCTCAATCTGGCCCAAGTATTAACATACAAAATGCATACTGTATGATCTAGCTAACATTTTGGCAAATCTCCATACAACCCAGTTCCAATACACAGCTATTAAAAAATATTCGATCACTCTTTCAGGCAGGGTTATGGCCTTGTTTGAGCATGAGTCACTCTAACCACCTCAGTTTGTGTATGTGCCAGTTGTCTCACTATCATTTTGCAGAGAGACATTGTCACAGGAAGCTTAACTAAGTGTCCTGTCCATATGGTTAGCCTGGAAGAATCTTCCAGAATGTGGCAGTACTATGGACTAAAGCAGAATTGCATAACCTGTCACCATTGTGAGCATGCTAGATTGGTTCTATATACATAAAGTTTGGAAAAGGCTAGGGAAAGATGTCAACTTGTTTGTAGGGTAGGACATTCAAAAAAAAGCGAATTTAAAAACTTAAATGCACTACTGCAGTTACACAAGAATATCTTCTTACAAGCATCTTTGGTAAATTAGAAAATAGTAGCAGGCAGGCTGTAGGTGGAAAAACCAAACCTTAACTACTGCTTGATACTCTAAAAACCTAGTCGGGGTCTAAATAGAGGCCTACAAACAATAGTTACATATTTTTTATAAAAAAGAAGTGTTCTACAATTATTTAATGATGTTTTTGTATAACCTATACCAGTAGTTCACTTATTCACATCATGAATGAAATTTATTGAACTGCAAAACAGTGAACCAATGAAGGGAAGCTAATGTCTTTTACATGCATTTTTGTATATGTTATAAAGAATCTCTATCCCAAGAAGACTATCCTACTCTTTGTGATAACAGCCATCTTTTTTTCTAACAAATAATAGCAAGTATTACAGTGACTACCTGATGCACATTTTGAGCAGACTCCAAAAGTGTGTGTCTCCACATTGTGACAAATTTTAACTAATTTGTAAAGAAATTCAGCAACAGAGTTAACTCTTACTTAAAGTATGCTGGGATTTACAATTGTTGTGATTTCTTCAAAACTTCTAACTTGAATCTGTGATATCATTGTATAAGCTTTTGATTATGGGTGATTCAACTCCGTTTAAATAGTACAGAATGTCATCTTTTTGGACCATGTCCATTGCCAAAGCAATCAATCTGCTTTGTATGGAGTACACCCTAATAGAGTATATCTGCAGCATAGAGGGCTCATAAAATAGTGAGGTTTCACTATACAGTGTTATGTTCAAGATTCATTCAGATTGTTGAGACATTCACGAGACATATGATAGTAGCTTGAGAACAGCCATTATTCATTTACAACATTAACTTAGAATATTTGAATAATTGCTCAAAGGCTTTTGGAATGGCCTTGAGGTTGCATAGAGTAAAACAGAGGCTATCTTAAAAGTCCAGTTCAATTAAGCCTTGATTAAATTATTTTTGATAATAATGTCCTAAACTTAACTAAATCTAAAATACATAACATACAGTAGTGGTAACACAATTTGGTCCACAGCTTCTGATCAGACCCATGCCTGGAAAACATTGCCTATACCTAATCCATAGTCTTAATCTACCACAAACATTCATGTAATCGTGCTCCAGGTTCCCGAAAAGGTGTAATGTACACTTTTATTTAAGTGTTAGCCGGGGCAATGTGGAATTGCCTGTAGTCTAGTTATTCAACAAGTGCAATAAATATTAAAGTGCCCCTATTGCTAAACAAGAGTGAATGGTAGTAAGAAAGAAAAGCTTACAGGAAATAATACACATACCTTTTTTTCGGTCAGCTTGTGGTGAATGGTACTATTGATCTTTTCTAGCATTGTCTCAACACTCTCCTCACTAAGTGAAGACTTGCCTTTCCCATATCCCGTAACAAGCAATTTATACACTGGGGTTGCAGGTGATGATGATTGTCCAGGGATTCCTTTTTCCATCTTCAATGCAGTTAGATTACATCCAGATGGACTGGATACAGGCAACAAGAAGTGTATTATGGTTGGAAGAAGCTCTTGAAGTTCTGCATTTGTCAACAATTTGCTGGAACTAATGCTGTGCCAGTTAAGCAAGTCATCTACTGTTAGGCACTAAAAAGAAAGTCAAATTAAATGTTGCTCAACATTAGCGATCAAAAAATCTAATTTATATATAGAACACAATGCAATAAAGCACAATTTAATAAAAATCAGAAGACAGCATACTGCCAATACATGTGGGTGGCCATAGGAGGATTTCAAGGGCTGTACAAGAAGAAGACTTGGCTTTCCCTAAAATAATTGATCCTGTGATATATGCCTAAACTTTATATATATATATTCTCAGCAGACACATTGCAATTATATATAATTTTCAAAGAGTGGAGCATTACCACAATAGCTAGCAATTTAATGGAGCTGAAAGGATTCGAACCCATGACCTCATGATTACTAAGGCAATGCCTCAACCATTGCACAGTGGGCCCAGATTGAGAAATATTGGGAAAAAATCAAAATTTGTCTATGAAAATGGTTGAGGGCTCGTTAGAAGCGAAATCTTAAGGCCTTTCAGGGCAAATGAAAAAAAATCTAAGAATTTTAATTTTCCAAGGGTCTGGTGCCAAATTTCCATATTTGGGGATATTGGCCCCAAATCACATTTTTCAACATATCACAGCATTAAATTGGTTTCTGAAAGTGGTTGAGGGCTCATCAGAAGTACAATGTCAGGGCCTTATAGGAAAGATAAAAAGATCCAAAAAATTTCAATTTTTCCAGGGTCTGGTGCCAAATTTCCATATTTGGGCATATTTGCCCAAAATCACATGCAAGCCATATCTTGGCCTAAAATTGGTATCTGAAGCTGACTGAGGTCTTGTTAGAACAGAAATCTTAAGGCCTTTCAGTAAAAGTAAAATAAAAATGAAAATTTAAGTTTTTCACGGGTCTGGGGGCAAATTTCCATGTTTGGCCATATTGGCCCAAAATCACATTTTTACTTATCACATTTTAATATTTATCTCTGAAGCTGGTAGAGGGCTGGTACGAAGCAGACTTTAGGACCAAGAAATTTAATTGAATTAGAATCTGTAGCCAAACTCTAACCCGTAAATAGATTCTGGTGGGATTGCAGAACGATTTTTCAGTCCAAACAGTCACAAAGATATCTGTAGCCTGATCCTCAATCAGTCGCATCGAGTTGCATTTCCTGCTGCAACTCTACAATATGGTCTTGTCAGTTTGCCAAAATGTTGATCCATCAAAGACTGCTATATTTAGTGATCACTGTGCCAGGAACTGATGGTGTTTGAGAAACAAACTTTTCTTGGGCTATGCTGTCTCCCTCTGTGTATTCCATGGGTGCCCACAATCCAAAATTGTTTGAGATAACCCAAGGCACATGGATAGCCATCTACTCTGAACAAGGAACTGAGGCATGGAATAAGCACATTCGTGCTTACAAATCAGGGCCAGCTGCCAGAGCTCGGCAAACATCAATGTAAGAGAACATACAAGACATTTTTAACAGGATGATGTTGAAAACACACCCCAAAAATGCTACACGAAAGAGGCATGTTCGATGTAGTCATTGTGACAAGCTGGGTCATACGCTTTGGTCTTGCACAGTACTCATTTCTTCCGCACTGGATTGGGAGAGAACCAGAGTACAGGGTTGTTTTAAATAGTTTTCCTGGTGTTGAATGATCCCAAAAATATGTTATTAAACTTATTTTTGCGTTTCGACTCAGAGCACTGACAATTTTCATGCCTTTTTTTACAAAAAAATGTGGACTTCTAGCTGGAGATTTGAACTTCATTTCATACTACATACTGAATTTTATACTACATACTACTATTGTAGTATGAAAGTTCTTCTTTCAGCGATTCTAAAACGGGTTCACATGTCTCTCAATTCCTCAGTTCAATTTTATGCCGGTTCTCTTGTGTGTAAAATAACATGAAAATTTGGCAAAATCCGCCCATTTTCTGGCGAATGAACGAAACAATGAAAAATTTGAGATGAATTTTTTCCAAAGCACAGAATTTCCCAGAAATTCCGTCAAATGGTAATGTTAGGTCAAACCTTAAAGTTGATTACCCTTAAAACAGTTTTGATAACTTTTGATAACAATTTTTGATTTTGCCATCAGACTCAAAACCTAAGGCGGAGATTTTCAGTGTCAATCTTTCGGGAATTCTCCTCCAGTCAGTGGGTAATCAATCAATCAATATTTATTGTGTTTCGGCTTTGAGCCTTCATCAGTGCTAGACATATACATATCCTCAGCAGACACATTACAATTATATATAAATAATTCTCTAAGAGTGGAGCATTAACCATGATAGCTTGCAACACTGTCACAGACAGAAAGTCACAGAAGGAAGTTCACAGACCAAAAGTCACATACAGAAACTCATTGATTCATTGGTTATGGATACAATGGGAATGTGTGCAACGTTAGCACAAGGATTCATTCAGTATAGCTCTTCTTAGCTGATGGCTTTGAATTCTACGTACAATACTCTCGAAAGATCAGGAAAATCTTATTTCATGAAGGACTTTGGAAACCAAACTATGCAAGAACAATATCTCATACTTTCAACATTCATATAAGAAATACATTGCAAATGGATACCAATCAATCAGGGAGATTTTGTCACATTAACTATACAGCTGCTAGTAGCAGGAACGTTATTGAAATAGAACGTTATCCCTTGGGTCACATGCAAACCTCTGATGCTTTGCATTTTGGATTGTTAAATAGTAGATTATTAAATAACGAGGTTTTGATAGTAAAAGATTACATCACGGACAATTACATCAACATCCTTGCTATAACAGAGACATGGCTTTCACATTCCAGTGATGAGCATGTCAAATGGGGAACTTTGTCCAAGTGGATACGTCCCACGCAATTCAATACGTGGTAGCGTTGGTCTTCTTTATAAGCAGTTGATACAACTAAAACAATTAGCAAAAAAGAATTTTTCATCTTTTGAAATGATCCCAAATGGGATCTGCCAATGCCCTCGAGTTCCAAACTGAGGATAGTTGTAATATATAGAACACCTCCTTCGGTGAATAATAATTTGCCAATCAATCAATTTCTGACCCTATTGTTATTTCAGCTGGTAAAGTATTGATAATAGGAAATTTTAATTTCCATATCAACAATGTATCTGATACCTCGGCTGCAAAATTCATTGATTTATTTAAATACTTTTTATCTTCGGCAACATACAAATGAAACAACCCAAAAGAACAATTACACTCTAGACCTCTTGATCACAAGGAAAGATGATTTGCTTATAATCTTAATGTACACAATCCTAATATTTCAGACCACTTTACAATCCACTGTGATCTTTCCATGGCAAAACCACCGGGCGTCAAAGTCTCTTATCTTCCAGAGGAGTAAATTCTATTGACTATGATAAATTTTGGAGTTTACTGATTTCACTCCAGTCTCAGCAGATGATGTTGCCGCAATTGTTAAACCTTTGACAAGGAAGTCCAGCATTTTAGACCCGATTCCTTGGTGTGTTCTCACAAATCGTTTTGAACTTCTGCTTCCCACTGTCACGAAAATTATAAACCTTTCATATAGGAACACAAATGTGCCGGCATATTTTTTTTTTATGGTTTTTTACGCCTTGTACTCCCCTTCAACAGGGGCTAGGGCGGTGCCCATATATATGGGACTTTTGCAGAAGCATAGAGCACTTTAAGACCGGATGCCCTTCCTGTCGTCACCAATGGCCCCTCTGGGATTCGAACCCGTACCCTCTATCATAGAAGGTAAGTGAACTATCCACTGGACCACGGCGGCTCATACATCTTTAGATTTTGAAGAACTATATCAGAACTTCAGGCCTGTCTCAAATTTAATGTTCCTTTCCAAGACTACGGAGAAGGTAGTATCATCACATTTGCTTGATTATCTTGCTGCAAACCACCTTCACAAGAATTACAAATCTGCCTACAAGCTCTACCACAGTACAGAGACAGGGCTTTTAAAAGTTCAAAATGATATACTTTGCACTATTGACAGTAAAGATTCGGTAACTCTACTCCTCCTGGACTTATTGGTGGCATTTGATATGGTAGACCACACCATTCTTCTAGATCGGCTATTCAACAGATTTGGAATCAAGGGAAACACATTAAACTGGTTCTGTTCATATTTGCGCCATTGAAAGCAATATGTTGGCATTGATGGTGTAAAATGAACAACTAGAGGATTGGAGTGTGGTGTACCTCAAGGTTCAGTCCTCGGACCTATACTATATTTATTATATATTGCCCCTACAGGTGACATTTTAACAGAATACAACATGTCATACTACTTTTATGTGGATGATATACAGCTTTAGGCCTATGTCTCATTTTGACCTTCAATTTCCAAAGATGTGGCTTCGGCTGTCCATAAGATTCAAGCATATGTGGCTATGCTTGATCAATGGATGCAGAACAGTAAATTAAATTGAACAAAAACAAAACTGAGCTACTAATTCATACTTCAAAGTTTCAAGTACAGCCTAATCTACAGCATATTGAAATTGGAGACACTATTACTTCAAGCAATTCTGCGAGAAACATAGGGGTTATCTTTGACAAGTATGTTACTATGTTGGCACATGTCAACTATTTATGCAAGTCATCATTCTATGAACTGAGACCTTTAGCAAGGATTAGAAAATACCTCAGTGCACAGTCTGTAGCAGTATTGGTTCATCCCTTTATAACAACTAAAATGGATAATTGCAACTCATTTTTATACGGTATCAATAACCGCTTGCTGTTAAGCAGCCAATAGTTCTTAAAATCTTAATTATAACTTTTAAAGCCTTAAATAAGAAGGCTCCCAAATATGTTTGCAACATGGTATCTAGGTACCGTACACACCAGTAAGAACGTTAAGGTCAGAGAATTTGCATAGATCTGCTAAATGTCCCAAGATTCAAACCGAAAGAATATAGGGACTGAGCTTTTAGTGTAATCACACCAACTTTATGGAACTCATTACCGAGAAATATTATTTCTACCAAAAACTTAAATCAGTTTAAATTTAATCTCAAGACATACCTTTCTAAATGTCATTTAATTATACAGATATTTATACTTTTAACTTCGAACTGTGATTTGTGAAGTGCTTAGAAATATTGTAATAAGTGCTATAGAAGCCTTTTTCATTATTATTATTATTATTATTATTACGTTTGACTAATACACTTCCTGTTAACATCTTTACCTTTGTTCGAAGAGCACTGATCCTTGCCCTTCCCTCAAACAGCAACCTCTCGACCTGGAAATGTCCCCAATCATAAGTTAGCATGTCTTTCATTTATGTAGAATGGCTATAGTTGTGCTTATGTGTGAATGTGTCGAGCAGTTGATATAGGCATGGCAGCTACCGGTTGTCTCTGTACTTAAACAGAATCAGGTGATCATTACAGCTTTTAAATGTGTATAAATTTGTTTATGAAAGTATTATAAGTCTTGTAGCAAATATACATAAAAATATTGGGCTATATAGATTTACTTATTGATACTTATTGGTAGTGCTATGGCAGAGGCTGTCACCTGGCTACATTCATACTGGGGTATTTAAAATTTCGGAGTAAAATTCCACCAGAGAAATATTTATTCCAGCAACCCCTTGTATTTGAATATTGAAGAAATATCCATCCAGTTCTATCATTAAGAAGCACTTTTCAACCTGTGTACATTTCAGAGTATTCTTTGTGAAGCTTGGAAAAGAAATATAATGGAAGGAAATATCAATACAGCAGCTAATTTGTGGGGTAAAATTTCCATCCCAACTGTCTTTAGCCTCTTGCACAAGCTGTTATAAATTTGGGGGGTGCATTTTGAAAATTTTGAAAAATAACTTCCCATCCTGCATTTATTTATTTGGAGCAAAACATCAACCCATGCTTGTTGATTCCACCCCTCCCAGTGACTTTTCATCAAGAATTTTCCTTCCACCCTCATAAGCCCCCCCCACTAATAAGTGCTCCTCTCTTATAATTGGGCCTTCTTTAAATTATGAAAATTTTGAGATAAGCAGCAAGGTGTTTATTAGAATAAATATGGTACATTTCAAGTTTGTTTGTGAGCTATGTACGTTTGTAGTGCTACATCCTGTACTGGCTTTCATTTGACTTATGGAATACCATGCCTGAGCTGTTGGACTGTCATATATGCATGTCTGTGGGTACTACAGATGTGTATTAGGAAGCAAGGGCAGGGGAGAAGGCATTAAAAGTTTGAGAAACATTGTTATATATTATTACTTAAAACCTGGTACTAATATCTGGCTCCTATATAGTTTGTAGATAAGTCCATATTCTACTGAGCTAATTATGGGGGCCCCCCCCCCCCCCCCTTGCAAGTTTATAAATGTTAGACTTCTTTATATGAAAAGCTTTTTATAAGATTTTGCTGCAAAAAGTTGCTTACTTTTAAATCTAGTGCACTGCCACTTTCACTGGCATCAGTTGACGTGTAGTCTTGCACAGATTGCCACATAAAGTAAAGTGCATCAGCATGGCATTAAAACATACACTGCCATAATGGTGAACCCTGTTAAGAATTTTTCCAAAGGTGATATTTTTAAATATAGCATCTATTCACGGTGTAACTACATTTCTTTATATTTTGATATCCTTCCCACGTGCTATCCTGCATGGATTGCATAATTTTTTTCAATCTTTCAACTGCTTTCCCATTGTTTAACTAGGACAGGGTGTAGTATCTGCCCTCTTTCATGCTCCCTATAATCCATGAAAGACTATTCTACCAGGCTGTTACTTTCATTTCCGCCAAGTAGCCCAAATTGAGGGGTGTCAATCTTTGACACTCCAGCCACCCTTTATTTATGAGTTACCCAGTACAATTTTAATATGTTTCTAGGGTAGTTTTAACATTGAGCTCACCCATTCAGAGGGGGGCTTTATGAGATTGTCTTAAAGCTAGGGTGCTTCAGCCTTCCAACAATTAATTTTTCAATTATTTTTTTGTTACTTGGTATTGCCCTTGTTTTTTTCTTGATAACAAGGGCCAGCTCCTTCTCCTTATGTTAATTTTCCTTAAAAGTTCTTGTATATTCAGAGACGGGCATTAATTACTTATTCTGCAATCTGCAATTGTGTATAATCAGTAATGTGGCAAAGCCCTCCTATAACAAAGTAACAGGGCAAATGAAGTATATTTCAGTTTGTTTTACAGATATGCATACTACCTATACTTCTGCAAGATTAACATGTAATATCATAGTAATTGTATGAAAACATTAAGTCTGATATATTTCTATTAACCACTTGGGAAACCCGTGTAATGCAAAACAAATTTTCTAGTGTATGGTGTGAAGCAGATGAAATATTTGCACAAGTAAAATTGTTACTTCATTTAATTTCCTTATAACCTCAAAAAGTGTTACCATTATTATGATCATCCTCCTCCTCCTCCCTCTGCACATTCACCCTTGAACTACTCTCTTTATTCCCTCCCTTGTCTTCGTCCCCTCCCCTTCCTCCTTTTCTTCTTCTTTCCGCCCTATACTTTCGTCTTTCTTTGCTACCTTTCTCCTTCTCCCTTCCCCTACAGACCATACTGTACTGACCATGTCGTTTCCACCACGTAACTAGGGCTGCTCTGCATAGAGTACTTAAGTGATGACGTCACAAAAAACTTGTTTCAAGGAATCACAATTATAACCACATTACAGTGTTAACCATGCCACCAAATGCCCGTAAACAAAATATCGCGTCTAAATCTCCTCTCAACTTTGAGAAACGGCTGTTAGAATTTTCGAAAAGGCCTTAAGGAAACACTGTTAATTTTTCACAGTTCATAAAATTATGAACTGTGTTCATTTAACAAAGTTTTGATAGGCATAATTTAAAGTTTGAAAGGGCGTATCTCATCGATTGCTCATGGTATGGTTCTCAGATTTGGACAGGTTGTCTATCTCAACAAGGAGAAAGCAACGAGCTGACAAAATTATCAAATTTCTGATATTCATTAAATCGTGACGTCATACTTTAGTACTCTATTCCCATTAAGTCTCGTATTGACGTGGATTTGGAGTTGTCATGGTGATTGGGAAAACACTGGAATGTAAAGACAGTAGCTTACGCTTCTGTGAGTAAATTATTCCGTGACGTCATAGGACAACAAGTCACTTGCAAGGAACACGTCTGCACAATGCATTTCTAATTTAACCGCAATTATCAATTTCCGGAATATCGCAAAACAATTAAATATGCTAATCATGAGCCAATGACAATGTATTGTTCTGGACAATGGTGCTCAGACTCCCTAGTGTTTGTTGCCATTTAAAACACGTCACTTAAGAATTGTAGTTGATGTTGTTAGCTCTAGTTATGAATGTGTTGATTTCATTTTGGTTTTCTTTATAAGAAACCAGTCTATGAAAAACCTTAGGCTCAGATTTGGGAAATTTAAGAATTTAGGCAGGCTAAATTAATCCAAAAGTTAAGAAACATTCGTGAAAAGTATGGTTGGTAATAATATTTTCCTGCAACAGTCCATATATATTACCATGAAAACGCAAAACAATATGTACACTTTAAAACTGTATACGCTTTATAAAACACGTGTAGATGACTAAATCTGTGACGGAGGCAGTACGCTATTCAACTATCTATTATTACACACTACATGATTTTTATGGGAGTACTTCTTAAGAAACTTTGAAGGCTGAAACTGGATAAATTAAGAAACATTGAGGCTGAAATTAGAGAGAGAAAAAATTAAGAAACTCGAGGCTCAAGCTGTTGCTTAGGTTTCTTATTTTAAAAAAGCACAACGTGTATTCTACAATAAAAAAAACTGAGATGTTTGATGCTCATTTCAATCTACAAAATCAATCCACTAATAAAACCCCATAGATATTCCCAAATTTTGATATATACACTATGAATTTCTCAAAAGATTGTTACGAAAGGATAGTTCCTAGTCACGTTTATGGAACGCAACTGGATTTCCTTACCATAGTTACTGGTTATGCCGCTAATAAATCCCTATATTTTGTACTTAAATACATAGAGATCATTTTGCGGAATCCAGATGGACTATCTCTTAGTTCAGGTACCAGTGACTCTAAGACCTCGGCTTCTGCATGACGCAGTGACCGTAATCGACTCAACGTGCGCACTTTACAGTCTTTGACAACAACCTAGCATCATTCTGTTGGAGTCCTTGCATTAAATACCCCTGATGAAAAGTTGCCCCGATTTTAAAACGACCCTAAATAAACAGAAAAAAGACACCAAAAAGGATAACCAAAGATGAAGGGCAGCCGACGTCTTTTGCAAACACCTTGTTTTGGAAGTAGTCTGGGCATTAGTGACGTAGTGTAAGTCACGCCCATGTGAGGATAAAGTTTGTACAACGTTTGAGCTGAGAGTCAGTGAGTAGAGAGAGACCAGAGAGACCAGGGTATGAGTAGTAGGATATTTTGAGTTTTAGAATCTTTGGATATAAAATTTACATGGAATTTTACCCACGTTATTTGATCAGAATATGCGTTGGAAAGAACAGAGAAGAATGTGTCTTTGATAGAATATAGATCTGACTCGATTTAATTCAATGTTATAATTACAACACGCCTCTCACTTTAGGCTACCGAGCAGAGAACCAAACCATGAGACACGCTCAACCGCCGAGTTGACCTGTCTCGTACTGATCCTTGGAAGCGTCCGTAGTCAATGGAAACAGATACTGCACTCTAACCTTGCATAATTTGTGACTACATGCCACATTACCATTAAGTTTCCTTTTCGTTCATTGATTGTGCTGGACTCGCCTTCTGTTTGGAGATAAGATACATTTTACACAAGATCAGAACTTACTTCAAGCGCCTCCCTCGCTACCTAATTCATAAGTTTGGAATGACGCACGGACAAAAAAGTTGCCCGCCATTGTCTTAGGTAGCATGCTCCCTGTACGTGTGCAGTCCATTCCGTTAGCCAACAAGGCTTCAAACCAACTGCAACAAGGTAAAAGGATGTAGATTATGAATTATATAGAATACCTTACTTTATCTAAGTTCATCTCCACGCGTTTCCTCAAATAACCCAACTTTGGATTAGGATGATAGCTGGCATTTTCGGAATCACTAATTTGCCAGTCGCTGAACAGTAATACCTGTGTATAATCAGGGTTTTTTGTAATATGCACCGATTTGATGAGCCAAAGATGATCCTTGCTAAGAAGGCTTAGGGTTATTTGAGTTGCGAGCAAGCATTGCCGCCCAGTGCATCAATAGCGTGACTTGTACATAATCAGTCACGTTTCACCTGCCATTTTATTAGCTGCATAGATACTTGGGGTGTAATCACTCCGCAAGATTTATCGTCGTTGATGAGTTGTGGAGTATTAATATAATTTTGCAAAATCTGCTTTTCTTCCTTCTCACGTGCGACTTTTACCTGCATAACTTTTGATCTTCACTGTAAGTGCGCTAACATTCTTGGTACCAGCTACTGCGGTGTCCAATGAGATCTGCAATTGCGAAGGGTTTCAAAGCACGAATTGGCGGTTAATAAGATATGTATGAGATATTATTCTATGAGCAACTCGTTTATAAAAAATGCTCTAAAACTCATCAAAATATTATGCAATTACGCTACTGAATATTGCAAAGATCATCGTGCTGTCACAAGTTTTCGAAAGGTACCAGAGAAGTAGAAAATGTGATCGCCAGGACATAAAACTGACATCCAAAAACTCGTGGCGTGAGTTCTACAAACTGAGCCAGGTAAATCTCGATACTGACGTGATGTAATTGGCCGCTTTCAAAGGTTGAGAGACGCAGCTGTGAAAACGTACGACCACAATGAATCGAACCCCGTTCTTCACCGTTGCAACTCCGATCTGCTATCCATTACACTATGGTCCCATACCATGGAGAGAGAAATTTAGGATGTCGTTTGTTTTCATTGACGTCACGGACGCACAGTGTCTCTGTTGCGTTAGACATCAACACCCAGATCTACTAGAAGCATGAAGGGTGCCCTCAAAACTTGTCTCTGTCCTTAGTTCGGAAGCCGGTGATGACATTCTTTCCATTTTAGTTACCATTTCAAATTCTCGCTTCTTCGTAATACTGAGGTATTTCTCATTATTTGTCTCGAAGCTAACTTTATCAGTTTAAAAAACAACCCCTGGTGTCACCAAGCTCTTATTTCCTGTTATTTACTCATTCACTAAAATGCTAAGTTTTTAAAAACGGGATTGGATTTGGAATTGACTATTATAAGTTTGGAAGGTGTTGTCGTTCATTGTATGACAGCTGGAACGAAAAATTAAATAGTGATTTGACGATTAATATACTTGGCTTGGCAGCTGCAAGATTACTTTAAAAATATTGACATTAGCATAGCTTTGTTTGTTGGAAATGCGGCAAGTAGCAATGGTCCTAGAGAGGATACGTTAATAAGAATGGTATATAAAGAAAGAGAGCGCGGAAGACTAAAACCAGGTTTGCAGAGAGCGTCAATGACATTTTAGGGCAGTGCATGTCTGATGTGTGCGTACAGAAGGAGATAGGAGCAGGTGGAGTAAGTTTATTTGGGAAGCCATAGCAGATCAGTAGAGTGGTTCAATGGTGCAATGATGATGGTGATGGTGCTGTTGACAGTAACAGTGACGTTGACAATAGTTATAAAGATAATGATGAAGATGATGATGGTAATCATAGCGATTAGACTACTGATGACGATTTTAATTACGACGACGACGACGACGACGATGATGATGATGATGATGATGATGATGATAATGTTATTGATAGTGATAATGATGAATCTAATGATGACGATAATGATTATGACGATTCTGGTAATCATAGCGATGAGGCTACTGATAGGCGATTTTAATTACGACGACAACGACGACGACGACGATGATGATGATGATGACGATGGTGGTGACGATGATGATGATGATGGCAGTGAAAATAGTGCCATCTATGAAAACATATAGAGAACTTCAGCCTGTGCTGGGACCTTGCATAAAATTTTATCAAAGACAGTAATTCCCAGCAAGGTAATGTTGAAGAATTTTGAATACTCACTTTTGAAAGAAATTTTCTTATAATATACTTGTAATACATATTATACATACATACATAATAGCCAGAAATAAGAAAATCAAGGATGAAGAAGCATTTTGTATTCTGTGGCCGTTTATCACATTTCACAGTTTTTTTAAAAAACCAAGTCAATGTTTCGGCTACGCCTAAAATTATCAATGCAAAAAGTAGTGTAAAATATACTGCCCAAACCAGTGAAATCTTTATTGACTTAAAAGCTTGATTCAATTGACAATCCCCAGGTTGCAACCGTCCGGAATGATCAATATGAAGCAAAAGAAAATGTACGTCCAACTTTATTATTGAAAGAGCTAATCACAATTGGCGGCACCTCAATGACTTTGTGTGTCACGGCCAACCAGCACCCACTAGAGATGTATAGATTATCTGAAAAGGCCCAATGAAAAAACAAATTTAACGTTATGGACGGATTCCAGAGCAGCAAAATGAAATGCAGGCCTGGCCATGCAGTGATACTGCAGCAATCGTCCGTGTGCATTTTGTATAGTATTCGTTTTAAAAAAACCTTTGCTATATGGCAGACCCATTTTGCTTGAAAACGCCTTGAGTTTGAAACGCGACGTGACTGTGTTCTTTCAGAAGTATATTTTTGGCGAATAAAAGATGGAACATGCTGCTTAATTCTGTCAACCAACCTCGAAGTATTGTAAGAGTACATTTGACATGTGCTACTTCCAGATGTTGCTAAGAAAATCTTACTATTTCGTGAGCGTCATTAAAAAGGAAATAATGAAGGAGTGGAAGTTAAAGATGACAGGTGGCAGATGCTAATGAGCAGGTGACAGAAGTTAAAGATTTTAATCGAAGAATTCGTCAAATATGTCAGAGACTCTGGATTATGGAGTTGTTACATCATTTTATGGCCACCAGCAAATAAGGAGATCAACAACCATCAAACTGGCTCCACGTAATCAGGGGAATGGGGGTGGATGGCAAAGTTACCCAAGTGAGACAGACAATAACAGGTAAAGCTACCCCCGTCCTCTATTCAGAGCGTAGATGATGTGACAATCACATGTCTTCAGCTACGACATTGTGAGGTAGGGGGCCAAGTTCTTTTTCGTGCCGCCTTTTACCGCTCCCCAGCTAATGCCAGGTAACCATTTTCCGGCTAAGTTCAGAGCAGGAGTTTTCAAATCGGCAATAGCGTATAGGCTCGAACAATCAACCTTCAGTTGGCTAGACCAGCTCTCTACCAACTGAGCGAAGGTGCCTTTGAAGGGGGAATTAATTAAACAATGACGCCAATTGAGTGCTCAGCCCACCTGAACACACATCAAAGTTTTGCCAGAATACAACAGTCGTAATCATTGTATACTGCTTGATATGCATTCTTTAAAAAGTTGCTTGCATTCCTAGGAGCCCATCGCTATAACAAGAGGAAATTTAGGTTAGTAGCCACAGGGGGGTATAGGCGAGATTGATGTAATTCAGTGACGCCCGAGGGGGACGTCTAACATCCTAGCTACCCCTCATACCCAAGGCTGGCAACATTGTACAACCTTAACATCATTTGGGGTTTTTTATTTTTTCGTTATTATTAGCAACTACTGTAAATCAATTTTACATCCACCTATTTAAATACCAACTCAAAACATATTCATTACGACTTCCAGAAAATTTGTTACTAGTGAATTTAGCCCTGAGTCTAGTATCATTACATGGAGATAACAGCCTCGCTACCATTGTGCCTAAATGTCGTTCTGAAGATTACATCACATTAGTCACGTGGCCTTTAATTGGTGACCCCGACGTGATGAACGCAGCCTATTAGCTTCTTACACATGTACGCTGTGCATTACAACGTAATGTTTCTAACAAAACATCTCCATTCAACTCTATTCAAGTCAGATACGTTCTAGGTCTTCAATAATGGTGACTCCACTATATAAATTAACAGTGAGTTCACTCTGTCCAAGAATATGTCCCACAACCGACATCTAAGTTTCTTTGCGCCTTCCAACTTGCCTTTTCCCTTTTCTTGTGAGTTCATTAAGAGCTCTTCAGGCTCGTAGAGTCGAGGGGTTAATCACTGAAAATTCTATAAATGATTTACAATAAACTTAGATAAAAATAAAAAGTAAGTAAAAAAGAAAAGCTTACATAAAATTCAAAAACTCAAAAAATTCCAAAAAGATATTAGAATAGAGAAAAGTCACAAAAAGCAAAAAAAATTAATAAGTATAAGTCACAAAAGGTTAAAAAGTCAATGGAAAGAAAACAGTCACCAAAAACGCAGAAGAGAACAAAAAAGGAAAATGTAATTAATGGCACTAGTGCAAAAAAATTGGCAAAAAGTCGACACAAAGGCAAAAATCAAGCAAAATAGTTACACAATAACGGATATCTTTATGACAGGGGTCTTTCGATATCAGATAGGCCTTTTAATTACACGGTACTTTATACCTATTCTGCCAGGAAATTTTGAAAGAAGATGGCTTTTGAAAGGAGATAGGCCTTACGGACTTTTGGTATCGGAAGTCCTCTGCCTGTTTAATCTACCAAATCTTATTCTATTTATCATGGTACATGCTTTGTATAGAGGCTTATTTTGAGGCTCACAGCAGAGCTTCTAGCACAAGCATGGCCTAGAGTTACCGTCGAATGATGCTAAAGCTATTTACAGCCACAGGCCCGCTGCGCTTATGTCCGGATACGATCCATTCCTTTACAAGCTCTCTCGTTTCATGCAGTGTCAAGGAAACCATCTCAATAAACCCCTATTGATAAAGTTGGCAGGGATAGCATTAAAAAGGTTCAGAAGACCTTGTTTCCATAATGGTCCGTTCAGAAAACTGTGTTTATATGTATTTATATTTATAATAAGTGGGAAATTTCTCCAATAATTACAAAGCATTGCCAAATATACCTTTTTTACCAGTTTTTCCCTACACCTTGTATTGCTCTTGAAAGGGGCTAGGGCAGTGTCCATATATATGGGACTTTTATTGAAACTTTGAGGACTTTAAGACTGGATACCCTTCCTGTCATCACTAATGACCCTTCAGGGAATCAAACCCATACCCTCTAGCATAGGGAGCAAGTGAACTGTCAGCTAGACCACAGGGGCTCTGTTAAACCTGTGAGACAAAGCTCTGTTTCCAACTATAATAAAGCCATATTGTCTCAGTTTTGTTCTCAGTGGTAGCCAACGAAGGCTTTAAAGTAATAGTGTAAAATGTGTTGTTGCACAATTGTTGTTGCGAGTTATAAAAATGATCATACTGGTAAAGCAAGCAAAACAAGTTTTCATTAGCACAAACTACAGATCAATACCGTAATATATGACATATAATACTTCTTTAATTGCTGTGCTTACCTGGTCCATTGGACACACAGTGAGAGTTATCTGGACAAGTGACTGGAAGGAATCAAAGACAATACAAACCATTAAGTCTGAGTGTCTTGCTTTCAATATCTACAAATATCAGGGATGGTTGAAAGGGGTTGTTAATGTGGGCTAAAGTCACCTCAATGATATCTAAAACAATGCATTTTTTGCTGTACATAATGATTATTGCAAGATGCAATCAGAAAGTAAAGCAACAAACAAGAAACAGTCACCTTCTGCAAGTAGACGAGCAAACCTGGTATAACAAATGTTTTCTTGAAAAGAGGGACTACTATTATTGGGCAAATACTTAAAGGCAATTGTTTAAAATATTGCCTGCAGATATATTTGGTGATCTCTGATGCTACTGCTGCTGTCGCTGTGGCTGCTACTGCAGTGGATAACGATGATGGTGATGATGACAATGATGAAGAATTTCAAAGGGTAGATCAGGAGTTATATCACGATACCAAAAGATAAAAATGGTAGTCTTTGGTCTCTAAAAAAGGGGTGTGTGGAATTCATGGGGTTGGAATTGATTTTTTGAAAATAATTTCTGATAGTTGTAAAACGAAAATAAAAGAGCAAAATATCAACATAATGATCATTTCAGCCTTAAAACCCTTAATAGAATGGTAATAGAATGTGTCCAATAAGTCCCTCTTTGGATTGGAACAAACAGGAGCAAGGAGCTCAATTATACTCATATGTTGTACATTAGTTTGGGATACTCCTTGAACTTTCTTAGCTCCAGCTATCTGCTCCATACTCTGTTCTGCTTCCAATACTTAGTAAATGTTTCCTCCATTTATTAAAGACCAAAGAGTATATACTCCTCAAAACATATGAGGTTCAAACAACACAAAAGTTGCAATTGTTTCTCTAGTCCTTAAACTAAATATGATTGTAATTATTATGAAGGTGATGATGATGATTACTGCAGTTGCTGGTGATAGTGATGGTGACAATGCAATGGTGATGGGCAAAACTCTGATGAATACAAAAAAGGCTACATTATCCTGATCTGCGGGTCTACATACTGTTCAGTTCTTGGCAGGTGCTTTGTTGTTTCTGGCACAGTCTTACATGTTCTTTATTTAATTCTATTGAAGCATTCCACATCCTGTTGCCACCTGGGCAAACATCTTGTGAAGGTAGAATCCTACAGAGAAAGGTATTGGGAGAGAATGTCGATCAAAATTGATAACAGCTTTGGAAAGGCAAAGTGATATTCTATATTCTTCCAAAGAGTTTTAATTGGCAAGTAAAATTAAGAAACATATATTTGTGGAAAACATGAACCTAAAAGAATTAAATAGTCTAACAACTATTAGATGATAGCTGACAACACATCAAAGGAGTTTGGGAAAGTCAAAGATTGTCTTCTAATAATAAAAGGGTAGTGTCTCAGATTGATAACACAAGACTATACCACAATACTTATAACCCACATACATATGAGGAATAATTTTGTTTATAGAGACAATGATTGTGTAGGATCAGGAGGCCTCAGCATATATCAATTGTATTTGCCTTCATTACCCTTTAAAATCCCTTTTGCTTTTGATGAAATGCAGTGTCTTGCTCTGTTAAAAAGGTCAACCCCAAAACTTAGAAACCATGTGTTTTCTGGTAACTTGCTGGTGTGTATCAATAAAGATAACAAGTGTGAAATCAACTCCTCTGTATTGTAGGCATTAATGGTATGTATGGTCATTTAAAGAGCAGCTGTGATGCTTAATATATTGCCAGATATGAGTTGAATAACAACAGTAGTTGAGATTATGCTCCAGCAATGATAGACTGCAAGGAGTGGGCCCTAATCAGGCGCCTCTAAAGGAATTGAAGAATCTTGCTACTGGCTAATGAGATATAATTCACATCAACATAATTTTAATTGTACTAGTAAGTGCTAGTGGCATATACAAATTTTTGTAGCCACTTTTTTGTGGCATTACCCTGTATTGACCTTACTATGTGCAGTAAACATTAACTACAATTCTTTCCCATTAAATATAATGCTACAAAGAGGTTCCTGGTACACTCCCTGTATATAGCATGTAAATACTTATAAATCAAAATTAAAGTTGAAGATCATAAGATTTTA
>JAAAKM020006971.1:17045493-17056921 GCA_010016025.2 Alatinidae sp. Z8VKAUB7J3 | reverse complement strand
TTCAAATTAATACCACAAATATTTTGAAAACATGCTCAGTTGCATTTGAATCAGAAAGCAATCTGTGAATCAAAGAATTAATATTATACTAAAATATGGGGATGTCATAATTTCTACTCTGTAGGTGCTTGAAGCTATGTCCAGATTAAATGTTCGATGGAAAGATATCTACCCAATCTTGTGTTAGCCTATCCTATATGCATGAGAAATATAGGAACGCTTTTCAAGGACTGTCAAAACAAATAAACACCTTCCTTACTGCGTGCTTCCAAAAATACTTCAGATATCGTAGGAAAATAAAAGCAGAAACGATAAATTCTTGTGCATGAAAACTCCGAAAATATATCAGTAAACAGGTAGCACATAGACGACTAAGATTCTCGGATCATCCATTAAATATGTCTAACATTCATAATGCAAGGAAAGCAATCAACTGGATATCCTCTGGAGATCCAAAGTAGCAATCGAAAGCTTCCTGGTGCTTTCCCGCGAAATGTCATTTGAGAAAGAAAAATCAAGCCTCGATTTGACATAACGCCCATTCCTATCTCATGAAAGATCGCTTCATTTACACGACGGTGATAGTCAAAGTATATGTAATAAGATCTTTACATTCTGCATTTTGTGCTAAACACCTAAACAAAAGATGGACTCATCATCCTACGTAACAGATTTAATAAAACCGTTTATAAGGCATCATCACTCAACCATCGCAAAAAATTGAAAAGAATTGAAAAACAACGGGAATACAATTGCTGCAAGTATCATGAAATCGTTCATTCCAAGTTGTAGAACGAACAAACATTCTAAGGGCTAAATAAAGTACATGCCATGGATTTGCTAAACTGTTTGCTGTCAGTGATCCTATCAATTATTGAGAGTCAAAAGCAAGTTCCTGAATTGGTTTAAAATATTAGGATAATATTTACAAGGATACAATTTTCCGTTTTCAGTTAAAAACTTTTTCAAATGTAAAATTGTGCATTAAAACTAAGAACGACAGAAGAATAAAACAATTGAGATTGCACCTACACTGGATATAGAATCCGCCATTTAAAGACACTTGGAGTAAAATTAATCTAACTTCAAAATGGTTTTAAGTCCCACCTTTGATTCGTTTATTCATACTTGGGCTACACTGTAACATTTTCCTTTTTATTCCAACACCACAAAGACGTCGCTCTGCTCTTTGCTCTGGTGTAGACAATATCTGATTGTGAAATTGCCCACGATTGTAATCGTCCAAAGTGACCATGGCTTCTCTGTCAGCATCAACAACAATTTCTTCATTATTATTCCAACAAACTTGAGAATCCTTTGTTGGTAAAAATCGACTAAAAAGACTACTACGTAGTGGCGACAAAAGACGTGTAAGAAATGTCGTAGCCATATTCCATTGATCCGTTCCTTGAATTAGCCCACTGTCTACACGGGAAGGGGTGGACACTAAAGGAGCACTTAACCGCCTTGTCTGACGTTCTTGTATCCCAAGAAAGAACTCCGTTTCACCAAAACGACCCTGAAACAAGTTTGCTTTTTCAGAATTCGGCCATGAGGACCGATGATCAGCTTGCACTAACTCCTGTGTAGATTCTAACTCTTCTTCTGATGAGATACTCTCTGTGTCCCTATTTACAAGCGCCGGGTCGTCTTTGTCAAATGGGTAAGTATCGGAGCAACATGATTCAGACAAGTCTTTGTCAAGTGCTATAGCAAAATTGTCAAGAACACGTGCTAAATAGGCCTGGGTACTCTGAAGTAATTGAAGCAATTGAACAATGTTTTCCGCAGCATTTATATCATCTGATGCAATACGTCGTAACTTTGGAGGTGTGTCACCCGTCTCGCAACTAACATCCTCTCGAAAAGCTGTTCCTATAGATGGTGTCTCTGTTTTGACCCTTTTCTGTGCTCGCATAGCATTCTGCACATTCTCTGGACTACGGGCTAGCCTGCAGTCATAGCAAGCGTAAGAAGACTTGTTATGGGAGGAAGACGACGATGTCTCTGCTTTCATGCAGCCCAAATGCGAACCTGCACCTCCGCAATAAGTGCACACAACAATATCCCAACGACTTTGAAAACGAAGAGAAGAAAATGGATGGAAACAATTAAAAGCTAGTATGGATAAGGTAAATATGTATTAAAACTAGCATGTCGCTTTGGGAGAATTGAGCAGATGTACCTTAAGAAAAGACAAGACAAGGGTACAATTTTAAGATACATGGTTCCACTTTTTTATGCAACTGGTCTTGCATGGCCTCCTACGCTTTCTATCATACAATTGAAGCAGTCTGCTCAATTTGGTGAGATGATTGATTGATCCTACTGGTCGCTAACACTTCTTCAAGAATGAACATAAGATTCTCCCTAGATATTTCACATTTGTGCAATTCTAATTGTGAAATTGTGCATGTTAAGTATGTATGCTAATGATGGAGAAGAAGGAATTCCAAGATGTATTCTGGTCAGTTAATTGACAAGAAAAATAGCATTTGAAAAGTTGGTTTGTGGTACAAAATTTGAATATTGCGTTAAGTAACGGGTTCACTTTGCTAAACGTTTTCACTATACACTATTCACTTTAGAAGCCGCATTTATCAAACAAAGTAGCCGGTACTCTGTCCACTAAAAGAATTTGTTTACAATTTACGCCTTTTTCAATAACACGAGTGGCAGAAAACGTGTCGCTCTCGTGAGGGATCTTCTCGTTCCCTATAAATTTATTGTACTAGCTATCTCATTTCACTCCATACGATTGCTGTGATCAGTGTATGGCGAAAACGTTTCGCAAAATTAATCTGTTACTTAACGTAATATTTAAAATAGTATTGCAATGAATTCCATGGGAATGCTCCCCGTCAAGCCAGTGTTGTTCCCTTGGGAACGACAATTCGCTCTACTCGCATCCCCTACACTCTCGATACCTTAAAGATTTAGTTAGGTGTCAGATACAAAAAGAAGATAAAAAGAAAATGTACGGCTATTTTTCCAGTAAAACTGCCTTTGTCCCAAGGGCTTACACCTTCAAGTTAATACAGTAAATCAATTACGTTTGGAGAAATCTATACTTTACTATTTAATCCAATTTACAGCATAGATGCGTCTGCCTCAAATAATCACTCGTCTAATAGTTTCCTCCGTCAAAACAATCTTATCGACACTCTTCCCTTGGGCGCCTTATCTAAGCTTACTGTAATGTGCTACGTCATGTTCTGGAAAAGAGTTCTCCAAGAATTCTGTTTATCCAAAGAAGCATATCCCCCGCAGAAACCTTGAACTAGAAACCTTAACTTTTTCGTTACAACACCTGAGATTGTGTTGTGTCTTCTGAATCTTCCTTTGAACATGTTGCTATAGAGCTCGCTCATTGCTGACGGTCGAGATGGAACAGTTTATGGATCGCATGACTGAGTTCCTAACATGGCACAAAGGCTGTACCTATATTGACATAATTGATATATTTACACTTCTCTTCCCACTAGCAACAAGTGGTTTGTGAACGACGTCTGCCAAAAAACTTCAGAAAAGCAAAGCCATTGCCAAATCGTCATTTTATGCGTCTTGAATCTGATTAACAATGTTTATAAATATGATTGACTCTTAGGGAACTTTAAAATGGTAATGTCTGATCTTATACAATAGTTTGCCTAATCTGTCGTTTACAATTATCTACGTAATACCAAAATAGAGCAATGGATTACAAAGGTCTACCCTTCCTCAGGATTGGATCCACTTGCTCGTACCTTAACTCGGTATGAAGTTACAATATGGGATGCCATGAAGATCAGATGCCATGCTCACCTCTATTTGGGGAAGTCGCCCATCCAGAAAAAGGATTTAGCAATAAACCATCCAAAACAACCAAACGAAAAATTTTGAACAGTTTAAAATGAAAGCGGTAAAAATCATGTTGTATCACAAGTGCTTAAATGTTTAACAATGCCAATATCCAATTAATTGTCTCTACTCATTGTAAGCAGTATTCTGTCGTGTCAATAGCAGCCAAATGCTTTTACACTGGCTTCATAATTCACAGTCTTATGCAGACACATCTTTGGCGCAGAATATCAATAGCTCGTATGGCTCCACAAACATATTATAGTGTGACTGAAAAAGCCCTTTTTCCTCTCTTTTGATTTTTGTGCTTGCTAATATATTATCTAATAGATCAATAACAAAGAGACCAACGTCAGCTACTTTGTAAAGCATTCTACTACCATAGATAATCATCATACTTTTGATCACTTTTGATTATGTTACACTTCAGAGTAGCTGCTATCTTTTGCTTGCATTGTTCTAACAATCAATAATCAAGTAAAATCTTGGTGAATTTGCAATCAAGTTTTCTGTATTACCGACCCTTGTCTAACCCAAAGATATTTTGGAATACAGATACGGAATCTATGGAAAGTATGTCGGGCTACAGATATGTTGCAGAAAAGATATACCTGGCCATCAACAAGTCTTAGCTAAGTTATACCAGTCTGTTAATTTGTTGTATCGTCAATATCTTGTATTTGCAAGATGTTGCAGCAAAGGTTCTATATGTCAGGTCAACAATTTTTCACACTACGTAAATCATCTAAGGTGGATATCTCCACTACTGCCCGTGGAATTATAATTCTGATGGTAAACAAATAGATTACACATGTTGTCTAATAACTGAGCAATGACAGCAGACTTAAGACTTGTAAATCTCATAATTACTAGTTACCTGTTGTATACTGAGTATTGCCTCCCCTTTGGACAGATGCAGTCTACTTCCTCGCAAGACAGATAGTAACCTGCATCAAATTGGTAAAGTTCATCATCTTCCCAGAGTGGAGCCCTAAATGGAAGTGCACAAGGGTCAAAGAATCTCCAAAGTAACAGTAAGAAATCAACAATACATCAACTGGCAAAAGACTGGACATCAGAATTCACAACAATAAAAATTAAAACTAAAAGTAAGGCGGAACCAATAGTTTCTCAGAAGAGAACTCAACTTTCAACAGAAAAATGTTTTGCCTCCAGGTATACACATAATTTTCCATTGAGCCTTAGCGCAATGCCTGTTTTTACTCATTGTCCCCTGATGACTAAAACTCTGACAATATGGTAAATGTGGGAGGCAAGTGAGCTACCCACTTGACCAAATTAGCTTTTTATATTGAATAAATTTGAGTGACTATCATGTAAGTAAGCTCTATCATCGCTTGTTTAACCAACTTGTTAAACCTTATGAGCTATTGTCCATCTGGTAATGAGTGGCTAAATGTATGGTCTAAATTGATTTCCACCGAATGCATATCTGCACAATTTTACCAAAGTTACCACATACTCATTCTATTCCTCTCCAGAACTGAAACCAATTACTATTTTCCAAACCAGAAATTTGTTAGTTGATTTGTTCACCCCAAATATTAACTACCTGATCTTCAAAGTCCTTTTCTCTGATTGATGTTATCAAATATTATTGATGTAAACATACCTGTGAGGTATGAAAATACCAAAGACTTTCATTTCCTTCACAAAACGTTCCTTCTCGTTGCATGCAGGGCAACGAAAACAATGGCTACCGCTGGTAATAGCTGATGCCTGCATGAATGGATAAAAAGTAAAATAGCATGCAAGAATTCCAATCGGCATGGTAGAGGTCATTATGGCATGTATAACAACTTCTTTATCACACAGTCAATGGTCAGTTGATCTAAATCTGGAACATGTTTCTGTATGCCACTATTTAATGGCCCTCGAACTTCCCAAATAAATCCTTTTCCAGGACAGTCTACTGTAACAGATAGTATACCCAGGAACCTAAAATTCTTTATTGAAGAAGGTCTAGGAATGATCAAATCATAAATTGAAGTTATATAGTTAAAAACTTACTGTTTCCATCTGCGTCAAACAGTGTATATACCCTACTCTAAACTGAAGCAGTGAAAACAATACTAAAGAAAAGTCAAATTACAGTAACATCTACTGTCAAATCCCAGCCATTGTTTATATAACACATATATACAGCAATTCCATCACGTGTAGTACCTACTGTAAGTCATATAATGAATACCAAAAAATATATCCCTCACATGGAAAATCAAGCAAAAAAATTTATAGGTATGTAACAAGAAGTTGAAATTTCTTACCTGAGCACAACGTCTGTGGAAGAAAACTTTGCAGCAAGGAGCAACCATTGTCTGCAATGAAGTGGTGTTTAAACTCTCCTTACAGATCACACAATCTTTTACTGCTCTTGGTACTGGATTTGGAAGTTGTACAGTCAATTGAAGTGGTCTGTGCTCTGAACAGTATAAACTACAATAAAAGTTGATGTGGAAATTAATTATCCAAAAGCCATGGCCACAATATTTGTAATGTTCTAACGAAACATCTTGTGCGCCTGTTATTGATGTGAGTTGGGATCTCATCACAGATTTCCCATTCATTGTTTAGGTGGGACATCATCTAAGGGAAGATTGTAGTGTCACCATCCTGAACTCTTCGCCAATAAAGTTGAATCTTGTCACGGCCCATGTATAAAATTGCAAAAGTTTCCTAGAACTGGAAAGACTTAAGGAACTCACCAAAGTGAAGACAATAGCAAAGTAAGCAATCTTCATCACCATCACGTAATTTCAATTTTTGGCTAAATAGTAAACTATGGCTATTTCTGCAAAAGCTCCATGTCCCCCTCCCAAGGGAACTCCAAATGGCCACATGGGGGGCATGTCCCCTGGATTAAGAACCACATTTATAAGTTGTGATGTGCCTGTATCAATGGGAAATAAATAAACACGCAGATAATATTTAATAATGGAATCATTAGTGAAATGCCATTAATAGCATTTCACTAATGATTCCGTTATTAAATATTATTTACAAATTTTGTAGTACCAGGAATCTTTTCCAAATTAACACGTCTTGACAACTCTGATTTACTTACTCAAAACTTCCATAAAACTGCAGCAGAGCTCCATCATCAATGGCACATGGGTAATGATACACCTTGCAACAGGAACGCACTGCACAACCTGAAGTTGCACCATTAATTCCACAATACTTGCAAGTCTACAACAAATGAGACTTAATGTATACCAACAACAATAGCAGTTCTTTGTATACTTAATTCAACAAGATTGACACTCATGCACCAGATCATTTGATCAATTTCAGTTCCAGCTGCTACATAGGTACCAAGTAATAGATTAAGTATTGTGGATTCTGAATTCTGTTTCTGTAACTAAACGAATGCATAGAACCTTAACTAATTTATAATGTCATCATATGCAATATGCTAAGTAGCATTTCTTGGTACACTAACTTTGAAAGAAACCTGCAACATGAAGAGACTAGTAGATTCTCTTATCCTATATGCTATGCTTTGTTCACTGTCAAAGTTGATAAATACATACAACAATTTTGTATCCCATTTAATACATATGCACACCCTATTATTAGACCTACTATATGATATGTTTTCCTGTTTTATCCTTAATCTATTTCTAATACCTTGGATAAGCATTGAGCACTCTTGAGGTTTGGCTTACAATTTCTCCACCACAGAAAACCAAAGATACTAATTAAAACATAATTGAAAATGTGTGTTCTTTGACAGTTACATAGACGATGACTTCTTTAAGAAGAATGGTGGATCTGGAAGAACCTAGATGAAGACCTCCAGGAAGGTCTAAGAAAACATGGTTGAATACAGTGAGAGAAGACTTGAGGATGGTAAGACTTACTAATTTCTTCTTGCCAACATGTAGTTTTGTGGCGAACGCGAAGCAGAGAGCGTTTAAGCACGTGCGACGCCATCGTTTCGATCTGCACTTCTGCGTCATGTGGATTCGAAGCCACCATTACAAAAAATTTTCATTACTATCTATATTAACGACCTCAACTTAGTTTTAAGGTCGTAAACATTGAAAATGCGATTTCAAATATTAAAGAAGATTAGCACATTCCTTGGGGCAAGTACAAACAAAGCAAAACAGTTTTGTTACATTGAGGTGAGAACACGATGCGGTGAGTAAATCTCTCTTAAGGCTATATTCAGATTTTTACTCTACTGAGACATTGGAAGACCAAACATGCGTAATAAAGCTGAAAACAAACGTTATTGTGAGTCAGCTTGCCATATATTTTGGATCTGTGATTTCCATATTTATAAGGAGACAGACCAGTAACACCGTAAAAGCAGACTCGACTGGTGGCGCCCAACAGCACGTTACTGCTGGTCCTAGATATTTGTTTAAATGCATAATATACGTAAAAAATTAAACGTAAAAAGCATAAAATAGTATGTAAAATGGGCAGAAGCAAATAAAGCGGATACAGAAAAAGATGAGCACAGTAATGATGATGAAAAACTGGGAAAACATAGAGCGTACGAAAATAAAGCGGAGGAACGAAGACAACTTAAGCCACTTTGGCTAAAAGCGCATGCGTAAGCAAGCTGTACCAAATACGATCATAAAGCGAATCACTTACCCTTGAACCACTAAGTGACGATTTTACTGGCGTAGATTCACTTGAAGACAATCCTGTTGCCCTTGAACGAAAGGAAGGCCTATTCACTGGTCCGGATGATCCAGTGCTATAACTTCGCACGATATGTTCCGCTGGTTCGTTTCCCCACTTTGGCATAGACTGCACTTGCCCTCGCTTGCTGTCGCTTCTATCCAGACTGACGACGCTTTTGATGACAGGCGGTTCGCAGAGTTTAAATCTGTCCTCCAATAACCTTCGAAGAGCGTCGACCCATGCATCCTTCTCTCTAGGGCTGCTGGTCATTACTTTCCATGTGTCTTCATTCACTGTGGAAGGGTATGAAATACAGTCTAAATAATCCTGTTTCCGAACAACATAATCTAGCAATGAAGAGACAGTAAAACGCTGTCACGGTGCCCAAAGCCGGGCACAGTTGCGCTATCCCTTACAACAAGTTAATAACAGATAAATGTTCCATGAGCTACAATTCGTCGTTGACATTAAAAATAATGTCAGATTATTAAAAGGGCTGGATCTCAAGGGTAATGAAAGACAACGACAAAACAACTTTCTCTGATCTCAACGCTCCATTTCAAAGCTGTTACTTCTACTGCGGGTGCAGCAGCATTAGAAAGAAGCTATTAGGAATAGGTGGACGAAAAGAATACAGAATGTATAATATACAAGGCTAAACAGCGATTTGTAGGATGCGTCCAACAAACTTTCTATCTAACTGGAGACTAGACGCCAAAAACTGTATTATCGACATTTTGCGTTCTTACAGACTTTTCGTTTCTAACGTTGCCGTACAAAAGTGGAGTTTTGTGTGACAATTTCAACCGCATATGTGCTCTTCTTCCTGAGATACGGTGTATTTGTCATTGGCATTCATAAAATATATATGCGACCGTAGCCAACACCTGGGCAGTCTTCTTGGACAAAAGTCTCCAATAGAATTATTGTTTTCATCACACCTTTTTGTTGTTGGGGCAAATGTCTTTCAACCTATCAAGAACTTTATAATTTTCCTAAAAACAAGTATGAATCCCTCCCCCTCCTGTCAAGAAATAGTCAAGAAGTAAAGACCGAACGATATCAAATAAATCAGCACAAATATGAAAAAATTGTGCAACTTTGTAACATAACTACAAAAAAGTAGATGATTCAGATGAACATCTTCGCTAAAATTTTGAAGCACCAGCTCAAGTGGATCTCGAGAAAGATGCGAAACCTGGGAGCAACACCCTCAATAACAGTTCTTTAAAATAACGATTTTCGGAAGCAAATCTATGATTAATAGTTTTAATTACACAATGTGTTTGGTGGTAAATCAATCCATAAGTTAAGTTACATATAATGCAATGGTGATATAATTTAAGGTTTTAATGAGCTTTGGATACGTGAAAGTCCTTCGTTGATCAAGCCAAATAGTTCTGTGAGGCTAGTTTCTAAAACGCCTAAAGCTGGATGTCGCTATTAACCTATGGACGATTGGGAGTAAATTTGTTGACACGGGAAATGGAATAATATCGTCACTAGAGTTAATCGTAGCTCCGTTGCGTACGCCCCGAATGCCTAGGTTCCGCCTTCGAATCCCCTTGGTGATAACTTTCTTGATATCTCCCTAAATTTCTACACATCCTTTAAAAACTTTGACATATTGATGATATATTCTTACGTTTTACAACAAAATTTCATGAGTGTCCAATTAGCAAAATGGGCCTTAAATTTCAAATCAATTAAAACTTTGACACCTAAATGCGGTCAATGTTAGTTCTCGTTCCCAAACAATGGATCGTACTGCCCTCTCATGTGGTTCAGGTCATAGCGAAATATCTGTAAGTCATAACCCAAAGACACCACAATAAATAGTCGCACCTCTGTTAGAATCATGTCTTTGAAGAACAAGTACAACTAGGTGACAATTTCTATCAAGAAAAACTTTTTAAACCAGTAAATGTTTTGGTTTGGGTGGTGACTGGCGGGACTATGAAGTATAACACACTTTATTGAATGTGAGTTAAATTATTGCTGAACAGGATGACAATCTCGGTACGTTTACAAGAATATGTGGTTGCAAACAAAAAATACTGAGTGATCCCCACTGATTCTCACTGAAATGAGTTTGGCACCAGGATAATTTTCTGTTGGCTGGGTGTTATTACAGTTGTATTACTTGAGGAACCGCGCTCCTAATGACATATCTCAAACCTTTGTACCTGTCGACAGTTCTTGTATGTCTACGATCGCAGACTTACTGTTCCGAAAGCTGTGTATTGTTTCATCAAAGAATCAATTTAATGAACTTGTTAGAATATGTATGCAACAGAATTCAGTTCAATTATGTACCAAGTGCTTGTAATTTTCTTAAAAGTTTTTGCGGTAACGTATCTCTCATACCACTGCAAATCTCCTTTCTTCCGTGCATTGACGAATAGCAAGGGATAGCCATGGTTGATACGCAACGTAAAAACAGACTTCCAGACCTTACGGTTATAGTACAGAAGCATTTTACATTTTACATTTTGGGCGAGCTAAAATTGTCTCTACACGACTCACCAATAGAGCCTTACAAAACATAAAAACGACAAAAACATACTTTTTGCACGTTACAATGAATACGAAATCAGTGGTCTGATTAGGTTTTAGGTCGTTTCCTCTCGTTGGAGCTTCCCTGCAAAACTAGGTCTTTTGATACTCTATGACACCATAACACTTACAAAGTCAGTCTCTTCATGTTGTCCTGTCCCATTGTTCTTTGGATCATCACCGTAAGTCCTCTTCCAACCCCATGCTTTCACAATCTCACCTATAATCCTTCTGACATCAGAAGTTTAAATGTAACTGGCTTACGTCATCTCAAAACGGAAGGGCACAGCACACCATAAACATAACCTACAGCCCGTCGAACTCGTAAGAGTTCTATATTTCAAACAATTCCCACGTGACTAGTTTG
>JAAAKM020006971.1:17009888-17037518 GCA_010016025.2 Alatinidae sp. Z8VKAUB7J3 | reverse complement strand
AGAATGTTTATTGCACTGCGAAGGATCATGTTAGATACTGAAAAAGAAGAAGATATTAGTGTTGAAGGTCCAAACTGTAGAATGCTTATAGCATTGCAAAGACCATGTCCAGATAGTAGTATTAGAAGAAGAAGATATTAGAAATAATGAGTCAGGTGAAGATGAAATATCATGTTCATGATAGTCATCTAAGCATTCTTAATTTGGGTGAAAATTGTGAAGTTCATATACGTTTATTTCAAATTGCAATGAAGCCTTCAGAGTTGAAAGTATACACTGGAGAATGCTTATTACACTGCAGAGACCATATGGAGACAGTAGAAGAAGAAGGACATATCAGAAATAAGGAGTCAAGTGAAGATAAAATGGCATTTTCATAATGAGTATCATCTAAGCACCTTTGGTTTGCGTATAAATTGTGAACTTGATATAGGGTTGTTTCAAATTGCAACGACGCCTTCAGAGTTGAAGGTACAAACTGGAGAATGCTTTTTGCATTGCAAAGACCATGCCCAGATAGTAGCAGTAGAAGAAGGTGATATTAGAGATAATGAGTCAGGTGAAGATGAAATGTCATGTTCATGATGAATGTGATCATTGCTTTTGCGTGCGAGTCGTGGAGATGGAAGCTAATTAAAGTAAAGGGATTAGAATCAAATTTAATAGATAGGAAATCAATTGTATATCAAAGTATCCTTCTTGCGGGTTTCTTCTGTGAACCTTCTTATTGTACAACATTTGCGTGGTAACTTGAAAGGGAATTCGCTTCCTTGTTACTTCCTGTAGTTAAGTGGGTCGTCATACTATTTGTACAGTCTTGTATCGAGTAGTTAACTATTATCTTTGATCATGTTCAGGTCCTGGAAAAATAATAATTTTAAATGAAGCAACAGGCAAGGAATGTTTCAAATAAAGAGAGGCTCTGATTAAAATGTCTAATAGTCTATTGATAAAGCACTCAATTTTGCAATATTTTGGGCGGTATACTAACAAAAATTTAGTCAGAGTTGCACGTTTTGTTATTCGAGTCATTTCAGGACATAAGGGGATGAGCATTAACGCATCATGACTATCTGTTATGCTGGTACTTTGACACTTACCTGAAAGATGTGTTTTTTTGTGGTAGGTTGTGGCTGCGTAAGAATGTAGGAGAAATCAGGAAATACTTTCATGCCTTTTTGCAAACTATAGCCGAACGAGCTGCAACTGAAGCGGACATATTGATGCCAGGTTACACACATATGCAGGCGGGACTGAAGAGTTCTAATGTTCTATTGCTCTAATTCTAAACATTTATAAATCCTTAAAAAGTGTAGCAAAGTTGCAAACGTAGCGATTGATAACTTCTAGTCATTGAGGATTTTATTGATGATAAATAACGAATGCCAATCAATTAAGACGTTTTCTTGGATGAGTTTTGGCATAATTGGAAAAGATCACGTGCTCTGCAAATTGAGCAGAAAGTAGTCAACTAGTTGTATTAATTGAAGATTAGTTGAATACAAATTTCGATATCGCATGCGTAAGAAAAGCTTCTACAATGTATTGGAGTAATTTTCATATTTGGATTAACGTTGTAGAATTATTTTTAAAACTTTAGATTTATCTTGATGAAAATTAACTGGAATTTGGAAAAGTACCATGTGAAAAATACACACATCAAGACCTAGACATTAGCATAGCAAGGCCTTTGAAAGGGCCTATTGTTTTGATATAATAGAAAACGTTGCTAAAGGCTTTTAAACTGTTAAAAAATAATGGAACACCGGGTCTTCCAGAAATGTCCTGTTCCGCTTATTCGAGTCAGTAAAATACATACCTGTAATAAAATTGCGAATGGCAAACACAAAAATATTGAGATTTCAAATGTTTCTCTACATTGATAAAAGTTTCAATTTGCTCGCTAAAATGCAATGTTGACACTTCTCCCATTTGACTAGAGTATAACACGAAAAGCTAATTGTACTAATAAAGAATTCTGTATTAAACCTATTATCTCAAAATCTATCAAGAACAATTAAATCAGATGGGTAATTAGGTGGTATGTTTAATGTTTTATACAAAGCCTAAATTTCAGAGCTGACCTAAACTCCAATAATAATACTCAGGTTCATACAAAGCTTTGCAATTTGCAGCAACAAGAAATCCTATCCTCTCTAACAGACTCACAGATAATCAGTAACCGATTTGGATAAGGAAGACTAGCGGAGGAGCTCAAGAAAGAATGCTTATTAAATCTTGTTTATCGAATCTTTTAAATCTTGTTTGCTTTGATTTCAGTTTGCACGTATTTGCTTCTACGAAATGATAATGCAGTAAAGACGCCACTTTAATAGTAAATTACTTTTGAAACTGTCTGTGTTAAAGTATCAGCAGGGTTATGTTCTGTGGGTATTATTACTTTAATTGGTTCTGATATGAATAATGAACACCTACAACTATCATTGAAAACTATGTAAGGGGCCATTTCTATTTTATTACACCGGTGTATGATTGCCAAAGAAAAACAAAGCTGCTGTGATTTTTGTACGACTGCTAAAACAGATTCAAGAACAGAGACTATTTCCAAGTCAACACTAGGTTTATTTTCTAGATATTGTAAACATAACATCATTTAGTAATGCGACAATGTAGCTGAGGTATTATTTGGGTTACAGTTTCGCCCAAAGGTTTAACCTGTTTGGTTAACGCTCCTCTAGGAGATGCGAATGTCTGGTTTATTTCATATTTGTACATAACACCTAGACAATAAGCAGACAAATTAACACTGGTTTAAGACGGAAAAATCGTATTCTTAGATGTTTCAGGCACTCCTAATAACGGAAAGATTGTAAAGCCCTGCGCTTAAGGGACTCATTGGACCGTTGAATTATGTCCTTGATCCATTGCCACGATATCCGAGATAGACAAATTTACGACTGCAAAATTCCAAGAGCTTCTACATAACGTAAATACAGAAAATGATACCTTACCTACCAAAATAAGCCATAGCCAACGTTAAGAGTTGTTCCTCTCATGGGTACATATCAGTGCGGCTCCCAAGTGTGTTTTGGAATAAAGTATTGAAGAAATAAATGCTTGCTCCGTGTGTGTTACTTTACTATTCACAAAACTTTGACCCTGCTTGTTGATATCAAGGGTACTGGACGATAGACCAGATTCAAGCAACTAAAATCTGCTTACAAAACAAGATCAAAAGGTCTCCTCTCGTAAAACTGTTCGACACCATAGATTCATTGGCGAAGTTCCATTGTCACTCGCTTTACCAGCAGTTTGCAATGAAATATTAATGAAAACGCTTATGTCGTATTAACTGCTCCGTCGTGAAATCTCATATTTTAGGATATCATAGCAGAACAATATTGAGCTTGTCAAACGACTGTCTATAATACACTTAGAATCACTGATAGCGATTTAGAGATCAGGTGCTCCTCGTAGTAGACGATCGTACCCTTGTAAGGACCGGGAAAAGAAATGAAAGATATTGTTCAATGTTATATAAGCACTAAGTAAAAAATTAAAATACGATTACACACACCGATTGTGCTAGCAACAACACCCACAGTAACTAGATCTATG
Organism: Alatinidae sp. Z8VKAUB7J3; assembly: GCA_010016025.2. Lineage (NCBI taxonomy): Eukaryota > Metazoa > Cnidaria > Cubozoa > Carybdeida > Alatinidae > Alatinidae sp. Z8VKAUB7J3. The sequence continues at coordinate 17,033,939 of JAAAKM020006971.1, read as the reverse complement.
AAGTGCAGGACCTAAGTGAAGTTATTTTCAAGCGCTTGCAAAGCTGTGATTCATTTTGCACCATATGATAAAGTCTCACAGTCTTTGCTCTTCAATTTTTCTTAGCAATGCACTCCAATTGTTGTTTCTGATTGACCAGCAGCCAGAAGCAATTCCTAGGTAAAGTAATTGGGCTTACATACCGCCCTCTCTGTGCTAGGCACATTCAAATAGGCTTTACAATGGAAATTTAAGGCCATAGCTCTTGTTGTTTCTGATTGGCCAGCTTATGGAAGTGATTCGAAGTAAAGTTACTGCATTTACATAGCGCCCTCTCCATACTAGACACATCCAAAGTGACTCTACATCGGAAATCAGCGCCGTAGTTCAAGCTTGCCGTTCATAATTTTCCCCGTTGTCTACCCCCCGAGATTGTAGACATATAGCAACTATAGCAATCTTTCAATCAAAGACACTTGGTGATCAGTGGGCCAATTTTGAAGCTACTCAAAAATAATCAGTAAAACTGCTAAACAGACTAACTATTGATTAAAGGGCAACTACTCATCGTTCGACTTCTAATCAGTAACATCTTCTTCTTTATAGATTCTCTTGTACATAATTCAAAAGCTTTTAGCAAAATCTATTACTAAAAAACCATCGTAATCATTCTTTACTTGAAATTGTTTTAAGTGTTGTGTTAAGTAGCCGCAAAATTAGAAACGAAACTTGAAATCAAATGATGTACAAAGTCAGCAATAATGAGACTAAACAAAGGGTTTAATAACAAACTGTAGAGCATTTATTTATTCATTTATTTATTTATTTATTTATTCATTCATTTATTTATTCATTCATTTATTTATTTATTTATTCATTTATTTATTTATTCATTTATTTATTTATTTATTCATTTATCTATTTATTCATTTATTTATTTATTTATAGAATCAGAAATAGTTATTATAAATCACAGTTTATGCACTACAAATCGGTAATTCAAAAATGTGAAAATGTAAAATGTAACCATTGTTCAAGAATGACGTCATACCTCAAAATCGTTGATTAAAAAGAAAGAAGATAAACTTTAGGAAGTTAGTTCATTACTTTTCAGCATCATTACCGTCTCTTGTATAATTTGTATAATTTTTTCGAACCATCAACGGTAACTGGTTAAGCTATTTAAGGACTAATTGGCCTAACTAAACAACCTACATTATAACAAAGAATAAATGAGAAATTAGAAGCGTGAAAGGGATGTTGAGCCTATTGATGCATTCGAAGCCGGCCTAACTTTGGAAACACAGGGATTTTATAGTCAGGTGAAATTTCTCTGGGAAAGATGGAGATTTTCTTTAATACGGAGAGCGCACTAAGAAGAGGCAAATGGTAAGAACGTAAAATGAGATTCAGAAAGCGGGTAAGAGTATTGACAAGAATGAGAGCGAATTTTGGACAATGGTAGGGTTGAGGGAAGATTTCCAGTAATGGCCAAGGTATCCAAATGTTTAGCAAGGCATACATGAAATTGGCAAGTCCTTTGATTCAAAAACGTTGCGCTACAGCAACGAAATAAAAACTCTTAGATGACACCGGATAGCAATAACGTAGGAATCTTGTCCTTTACTTGGAAATGTCAAGAGGTGACGAAAGAGTGGAGAATAAAGATGCAGACATTAAGATGTGGAGAACCAGAGCTACACAGCTTATTGACACGTTATTTATTTTATAAAAGTATAAATGTATATTGATAGAAGCAGAATATTTAACAAGCATAGTACAACAGCAAGAGGCAGTGAAAACATTCAATATTTACGTACATTAAGTTATAAGAAATGCAAACACAGGCGGAAATAGACAACGAGAAAACGATGAAAATTATGTGGAGACAAAATTGCGAAACCAGAAAATTAATTGCAAATGCTGTCTCTCTTTAATAAGGGCTGCGTTCGACCAAGAGCAGTCTGAAATAAGAGGCACATATGTGATGCAAAAACATTAAGCACCTAGGCGCTTACTTGACAAATACTGTCAGCCATTATGATTCGCCATAGAATGACAAAACCGATTCAAATATAAACCCCGGGGTCACAGAAAACGTTTGCTTAAGTTTTTCCGTAATTTTTTTAAAATATGAGATACTTTGTAAATTTTTGTGAAGACTCATACAAACATCGGGCCTTTTCGCATGACTTTGGTTGAACTTGTTTGTCAGAGTATTTCCTGGAAGCTTATTATATATTTATTACTACGCTTACTATACGTAAATCCTTAAACAACCTCCTTTGAACTACATTGATTCGCATCTCACAAGCAACGCTCCGATCACAATACCTTCGCCTGACTTCTGATTTAGTAATTCCATAAATACAGATATCAGCAAGTTAACCTCACTCGTGGGCGCACGGCCAAAGGGGTTGAGGGGGCTGCAGCCCCCCGTTTGTTAAAATGTTATATTTTTCCGGGCAAAATTTTTTGGCCGTATCCCCCTTCGATTCAACCGTCTACAGAGCCGTCAATACATGTCCTAATAATTTTCGGACAAAGGATTATTTTTTCGGGAACATAATCCACAGCCCCTCCAATCTTTTTCGTCCGTTGCGCCTATGGCCTCGCTCTGCGTATGACGCTTTACCAGATATGGTATCACCAGAGACCCTACTTTTTACCCCTAATGACAATCCAATGAAATAACTAAATAAACGCATTGAAGCTAACAGCTGTCTTTGAAACCAATTAACAAAATTCTATCGGAAAAAGTATTAAAAATAAACAATTATGTAAAGACAAGCTTTGACAACAATCAGCATACTGAGCTAATTATATGTAAAACTAGCGGAATGCAAAAAGGAAATTAATCTCGTTCAATGCTGATACAAGATCTTGATGTTGAGACTAGTAATTTTCTGTTATTGAAGATCATCCCCTTTTTAAGAAGACCGACGCACTAAATATTTTTGTTAAAGGAATTACAATCGGCCAGATCCTGAGCTTCTCACTTGATGAAGATTTATGCCATATCGTTTAAAATTATTACGCTCATATTGTAATTGATGGATTGTATTACATGAAGATAGAAGTGCATTTCTAAAGTTTGAAATAATTATTACCTTTTCACTACATGGACAAATATCTCATTTACTCACCTGCTCACCTTGTGCAGCTTTTTTGCTAATGCGAGGAGCATGGACACGATAGCGTGTTTCAAAGCAATTAACGATAACTGATGAATAGCTGTTGTAATTTTCCCACGCATTTTAATTAGCTCAGATGGAATGTGGCAATAATCATGTTAATTAGGCATAACGTATGTCATCAGACAGAACACTGGACTTTGTAAAAGACTTGCCAAAGTCCACATCAGAACGAGGCATGCCAAAGTCCGACTCCATGAAGTTGCAATCCACAATATCCGTGGGCATTTTCTATTGGACGGTAATTGTAATTAACGTGGCTATATATGTATGATGTAGTTTGTAATGAAACAGTTCCAGTGAGTATTCTCATTATAAGTGTTGTCTTGGTCCTTCTCTTTTGCAAAGGAATGATCTGCATTTTTGGCTCAAAAACAAACTGGGCCGTATGTGGCCCGCCAATTGAACTCACTATCTGTAAAAAGAAGGTAACGATAAATTTCACACCTACATAACTGATTATAACGTGACAAGCATACAACCCATTTAAAACAGCACATTTGTGCATATCCTTTACAAGCGTATGGCGCCAATCCCCTGAAATATAATTTTTCCTACTTTTTGGCTCGAACATGAGCTTGGCTACCAGCGACCCGCAAGCCGCTAATTAAATAGGCCCGCTATAGAAATTCAGCAACAAGTGACAATTTGTTCTACTTGATATTTGATCTTAATTTTTTTTCTAAGAAAGAGCTCTCTCTGGTGCTAAACAATTTTTGTTTTCTCAGAAGTTTCAAAAAGCCTAATAGGGGTGTTGATAATAAAATGGTGGGCTAGGTAATATTTTCACATTCCTGTCATATGGGGGGCATTATAAAATGCTATGAAGGGTGAAAATTTTCAAATAATTTGATATTACCCCCTCCCCTACAATTAAGCACAAAAGAGTAGATGATCAACACCACAGCCTAACAAGTCCTGTATATGATGGACATTACATCACTACAAATATCAAAACTATTCTGGATGACATATTTTTATAGGGTTGAAATGCATCAATGTGGAACCAAGGTTTATTTAAACTATTTCAATGCTACCCTGGCATCCTAAAATAAAGTGGCATTTTTTCAATTATTTTGCATTTTTTAAATTTATCTGACCAAAAATTATTCCTAGTTCATATTTTTTAGTTATAAGTTTATAGTCATATATATATATATATATATATATATATATTGTATTTTATGTATATAACATAGTGTAAGTCTTGTGTACCTTTGGCAATGAAATAACGCCTGTCTTCGCCTGTTGATGTAGTAGGTGCCAGATATGCAATTTGCTGGAAGAGAGGGATCATTTTCAGGCAACTGGTGAAGGCAGGCGTTATTTCAGTAATGGTAGGTTGCAACCATACCTGACCCAACATCTGTTAAATAAGGCCTTTATAAAATTATTTAGTTTTAATGATCACATTTATTGAATTACGACTCTTAATGACTTTTGTTTTCATTGCAGAGAGGTACATGAATGTCATACACAGTTTCATGGGTTTACCATCATTCCCAGTAGCATGTGGATATCTTCTGATGGCTTTCTTTGCTGGACTGTGGAGAAAAGTGGCATCTCCAGTCTCATTGAGAATGGTAAGAGATTAAAAATAGAGGAAGAAGTGTGCCAAGAACTTGTATAATTGAAGAGTGCAATGTTTTCTTTGTTGACGTTATGTTGATTGCCTTCCATACTGAGGTACTTACAGGTGCTTGAAGTACGTTTCTAGACAGCTGCAGTGGTCATACTTTGGTGATAGTGATACATCAAGGAAAAGACAGTGCACACCAACTCAGTGTAATTGGAATAGAAGGCATAGAATCTACTGGTTGCCATAGCCACTCTTTGTGTCTTTAATATATTGTTAATAGCCGTTGAAGTGGCTTTCCATATTTCAGGCTTAGGTGTTAACGTTCCAAAAACATGTGGTGTGTCATTAACATTTGCCCCTGAGTAACTTCCAGCTATGGTATTAACTGACATTTTAGAATAATGCAATTGTAGTTATGAAGTCCCGTCATTTATTTGAGACCATGCTCTACCATCTTTCCAAAGTATCTCAATTTTAAATGTATTCTTCAGTCTGTCTGTCCTATAAATCATAGTCAATACTTTTATGGACTGAAACAGTGCTATTTTAGTGTTGGTGTCAAAATTTCTTTTAAATATATATTAGTTTTTAAAAGAACACTAGAGAAATAGAAAATATGTCACCAACGGAGTTCGAACCTGTGACCCATGCTTTCGCAGCATGTGCTCTACCAACTGAGCTGGGTGACCTGCGATATTAACATACTCTATTTCTCTAGTTGCCAGCCACATTAGCTCCCAATCATCCACCGGTGGACATCGACATCCAGCTCAATGCAATTGGAGACCAGCGTCTCGGCTGCATGTGATTTTGATGAAGGAAGGACTGCCCTCCGGCCATCTATCTGGCCAAAAGCTATTAAAGTTAGAAAGTCTCATCGAGAAGAGAAGATTTGAAATGTTAGTTTTGAAAAAACACTAGAGAAATAGAAAATATGTCATCACCGGGGATCGAACCCGTGACCAAAACTTTCGTGGCATGCGTCACGAATTCGACCACGGTGGTTTTCTTGTGTTCTTTTCAAAACTTACATTTTAAATCCTATCTTCTCGATGATACTTTCGAACTTCAATGGGCTTTAATTGTGCCCTAAAAGTTGAAAAACCAATGTCACAGCCACTTTTGTTCACCTCGCTCTTATCATTTGCGCAAAAAGTAAACTCCATGAAGAATTAACCACCATTGAGACTATTTCCCTAGAAAACAACTACCCAGAAAATTCATTGATATTGTCATTTGTAATCAAATTACCAAGTTTTCTCCTGGTGCAAGATATGGCCCGATGAAGTGCCCGATTTGCGACTACCGTGGATTAGGAATGTTTCTTCGAGTTTTGAAGAAAAGAATAAAAACAGCCGTGACAACAGGTTTGCCCGCGGTACAACCGTGTGTTGTTTATTCCGCCCAAAAGCTGCTGCCAGTTGCCCAAAATGACGTACTACCTGTCATCCATAAAAGTTTATTTGATCATAAATTCACGCGTCGCTGTACGAGCGAATATATAGATAGTACGTCGCAGAGGTTACATGACAGAATCGCGCAACATGTGCCGGCCTTCATTAGTAGACGCAGTAAAGTTCGAAAATTTTACCGAATCGTGTAAGCAAAGCCAAATCAACAGATCTTAAAACGAAATCAGCAATAGGACAGTGTTTGATTGAAAACCCAACATGTGTTGACAGCTATCAAGAGGATTCGTTTAGGGTACTACCCAAAACCCGATCTCTTGTTTCATCTTGTCGCTTTAGAAGCCGCTTTTATCAAAACAAAAAAGGCGGTGCTCTGTCGACAAAAAGAGTTTGTTTACAATTTACACATTTTTCAACAACACGAGTGGCAGAAAAGGTGTCGTTTTATGGTCTTCTTGTTTCCTATAAATTCATTGCACAAAAGTTAACCACTTCACTCCATACAATTGATGGGATTAGTTTATAGCGAAGGCGTTCAGCAACACAAACCCGTTACTTAACGCAATTTCAGATTTTGTAATAATAACCAACTTTTGAAATATATCGGATTATCAATGTGGGTCCACTACCACCTATTCTGAAAAGCTCTTGCCACTGCGCAGGTGCGTGCACTGGGCGCCTAATACATACCATGAAGGATCTTTATTATCGTGTTAACACTACTGAAAGTTTGAATTTGAATGAATGGAAAGCTGATAGAAGAAGAAGATGGTTGACCGCAGTCGAAGGCAACACGAATTGCTCCTCCTTCCTTAACTTCTACCACTACAGTGATACGGTCGGGCGCTGCTCCTATCCCATGTCACGTTTTTGACCACTTTTCCCAGCATAGCTGGTACTCATTTCAACGACCCTGTAAGGATGAAAGGCTGAGTGAACCTTGGCACCATTGTCTCGAATCGAACTACGGTCGCTCGATTTGTAGTGCAACTCCAGTACCACTGGACCACCGTGTCTAATAAAAGCTTATACAGAGAGTAATATACTTTCGTCAGACCTTATTTATGAATTAATAAAGCAAATGACTGGTCTAAATCAAAGCCGCGACGGAATTGTTCCATTTTAATTATTCAAGTGACTCCATGATCTCTTGAGTGAACCATTGTGTTTGCCTTCTTTTTGGATTTATAACAATCCCATAAAAGCTGCCACAGCTCTGGCTGATTTCAAAAATTGTCTCCATTTCGGTCGATAAAGCACGAAAGCAGTTTGACCACCATTATTAGGAAATGGGCTCGAATTGACCACAAATCAAGGGAAGACGGCATTTTTTTTAATTAGTCCCATTGAATCTAAATCATGGATACCAAATTGACTTGTGGTACATTATCTCTTCCTTCTTAAAGCTCCGCCATACATTAATGCTTGCAAATGCATTTAGTATTTTTCTGATCTATAAAATGCAAATTACTTGGAGATAATGTGTGGCCACAGGGAGAAGAACCAGTACTTAAAGTAGCAGTTATGGCGATGATGGCAGCTGCAAATTTTTAAATGGCAGGATATGACACAAGTTCCGTCTTCGCTGTAGGTATGGAGTAGCAATCCACGCTATCAATAATCTATGACAGAATCCTACATTCAAAAGATGACGAGTTAGATTTTAACAAAATTATTGTTTTTAAGATTTATGTAATTTTGGAGACGTTTCGATTTTAACCGTACAATTGTAAGATAGTCTTGAAAAAACCCATCTGAATTTGCCATCGATAATCCACACCAGCGTCTTCTCTTGGAGAAAGCATTTTAGCCAGTTTGCTTGGGTGGAAAATGAAATATGAACTGTGAAAGTTTTTGCTCAAGAAACCCTGTTGATCTGCTTTTTCTGGTATTTTTTTATCGGATTTAATGCTGTTCTAGCCCGTCGTTTAGACTAAGCTACAGACGTAGTATCCTCTTCAGCTGGAATAGAGTACTAAGGTGATGACGTCTTAACAACCTTTTTTTCGAGGAATCCCAACTATAACTACATCACAGTATTAACCCTGCCACCAAAGCCCGTATACGAAATATGCCGTTCAAATTTCATATCAACTGTGAGAAACAGTTGTCTGAATTATCGAAAGTCCGTAAGGAAGACTGTTAATTTTGCTCAATTCATAAAATCATGAAGTGGATTCAAATGATAAGGTTTTGATTGCCATGATTAAAGTTTGAAATGGCGTATCTTGACGATTTATCAAAACATTGTTTTCGAATTTGGACGGGTTATGTATATCAACACGAAAAATGGAACGAGGGCAAAGTATTATAACACTTCTGATAGTCATGAAATTGTGACATAATGACTCCATAGTTCTAGCAGAGTTTGTTGAGTACATATTTGTTACGACGGTAGAAGAAAGTGTTTTATCACCGGAGAGTCTAAAGTTTAGAAATTAAATTTGAAACGTGTTTGCTATGATTTAAATAGAATTGAGCGCCAGTGACAGGTAGCTAATAGAGCAAACCATTTTTTTAAAAAAACCAAACAATTTTACAGTTAGACGTAAAAGTGGTCAAATAAACGTGATAAGTAGCAAGAATATACTTTGAAAAGTAATGAAAACAGACGTGAGAAGTACCCAATTTAAAAATGGAAAGTACTTATTTAGATGTAACAATTAATTAGCCCATTTTGAAATTCTAACGAAAGATAGCATGAGAGAATTTGTGACAGTGTTTTAGTGCTTACTAGCAAACGGGATTGTAAAAATGGCATTTTTATTCATTTTCAAAATGCACTTTACTAACCGTTGCTTTTCGTCGTTTTAAGATATTGCCAGTTACAAACGTAAATGAATGAAAGTAAGTGCTCGCCTATATCGATTGCAGAGGTCGTTAAGTATTTCCTTCATGAGCAGGAGGTCTGTGGTCGATGTGTTTCTGTACCAAAAGTGAAAGTTTGGACATAAAAAAATTAAACCTTAATACAAAGTATGGCTTGAAAGCACCCATTCAGATTGAGACCTAACTAGAGCCAGGTATCACAGTAACGGGAGAGAGTTTTGGCGTCAGGGTTTCCTGAGACATAGTCCCGACAAATTCTGCAGCCCTAATCACACGCCGATACGAACCCTAACCCAAACCCCTACCATTTGTGAAAGACTAAGTGTTTGGAAAATGACCCTAAGGGGACTGTCAGTTGGGAAATTGGCAGGTTAATGCACGTCATTGACTCCGACTTAGAACGTAAAGAGACGAATACCTAACTAGTTTCAAGTACTGATGGAAGTTTGCCATGTTGATCATTTTATCCTTTCATTTTCACTCAGCAGTGCATTGGGCTTTTCGTTTTCAAAATTTAGTGTATGCTCAGAAATCACCAAGTAGGTTGCCAATCTTCAAACAATTTGCAAGTATCGGTACGAAATCTTTCGAGTATCTTCGCTGGAATATGTTGTTGACGCACCCGAGGGAATGTTGCCAACTTAACGCTCCTATAATTTGCAGAATGGTCAGTTGATCTGATGAACGTAAAGCATTTCTAGGTATGATGATAAGAATTCCTTGGACAAAGACATTTAAGATAAAACCAGTTTTAAGTGTAAAGTCAGACAGTAGTAGTAATTTGTGGAAGACAGTTTCTGTCACTGTTCTGCCAACCAATGTTTTATCCAAATTCAGATGCTCTTTTTCTTATCTAAACTGTGCAAAACAATACTCGTATCATCGGTTACTGACGTGTTATTTTAATTTCTCCTGTCTCTCATTCCTACATAATCTCAGCAGAATTTTTCATAACATACCTATAAGCCTTTTATCAATAAGAAGATATCTCCTTGACGTTTAAAGCCGAATCAAAGTCACCGTCACGTACGACTTGCCAATAAACTAAACATTCTGTTGGAAACGTCAATGTTTTGCAGCGTAGAGAAAACACTCAAGCAGATTAATATGGGAGAACATCTGCAGGAGAACAAACTTTTAGGGAAGTTTCCAATGTATGGCTACCACCAGTCTATGGATGTTTGACGAATGTTCTACTCTCAGTAACCACTGTACCTAAAAAATAGTTGAAGGGAGAGCCACCCTAGGTCACTTCTCGGTCATTTGGCTAGGATCATGTGTTGTATCTGTTCTCAACATTGATGGCAGGTTCTTTCCATGGTCCGTATGAGGCGGTCGTACTGGGTGGTTGAGCCTGCTGCATGGCTTGCTTCTCTACTCGGTAGCCTGAATTGAGGAGTGTCGCCCTTGGACGCCCCAGCTGCATTTATTTGTTAGTTAGCCTGTTTGGTGGTTTATTTAGGGTAGTTTCAATATCGGACCCACTGCTCGTCAGCGGTCTTTGATTGAGAGACTGCCACCCTGCTGTTTATTCGAGCCTTTCCTACAATTAACTTGGGCATAGTGTGTGTCCATACCTCAAATTTTTTTGTTTAACTTTTGAATTTGTAACATTATGTTGTAAGTGTTTCCGTAATATGGTTTATACATGGGTGCCCCAATTCATAGCCGAGTAACCAGGTTTGCTAATGTTTCTCCGTGCCTGACAATTCGACATGGATGAGACTATTTTGTTATGACTTGTTTGCTAAGAGAATAGACTGTTGAGAAGAACTGAGAGCAAGCTGGAAGGACAATATTATTCAATAATTCCTGAAAGGAAAAGTCTGCCTGGCATGTATTATTAAGGCAGCTGTGAAGATGATTTTTAGTCAAGGGCACAACAAGTAGTAGATGCGCTAATAGCAGAACATATTTCTCAGCGAAGACATCGAGGTGTGGCGTGATAACCTTATAGTTATATGGTATAATACTTTTTTAGTTGTTCGCTTCTCGGCGTTTTGGCACGGAATGGATTTAGTATCTGTTCTTATTGATAGCAGATTCTTCCTTTGATCCGCGAGAGACAGTTCTACTGGGTTGAGCCAGCCTCATGGCCTGCTTCTTTGCCTGGTAGTCTAAATGGAGGGGCGTTGCCCTTGGATGCCCCTTGGATGCCATTTATTCATTAGTTAGCCTGTTTGGTTGTTTTCCTGTTTATTTAGGGTGGTTTTAAAAACAGGCCCACTGCTCATCAGGGATCTTTGATTGAGAGCCTGCGATAATTGTACAGTCAAAGCCGTATTTTGCCGATCAACCAATGAGCAGTAAATACGTCAGTCAAAGAGCGCAAAACGTCTACTCTGTTGTATTGTACTCTATTGTACTCTATGTAACACGTTTACAGGAGTAAAGACATGCCAAAAGGCTTTAAAGTCATGGAGTCCGTGTATAAACAATATAACTTGTTGCTTTTGTACTGATATCATCGAGAATAGTCAAAAATAAGAATGATTTCTTTTACGCTTTATGATTTTGAGTTTCTGTGAAATGATAAAAATTTAACAACGTCATAGTAAGTTAGCATGCAGTAATATTATTGATCACCTCAAGGCATATTCACCCGTAGAAACACGGTTCTTACATAAACTTGGGTGACGGTTGTACTGTGTCCCAAACTTGCCTTCATCTGCCAGATTTTTGTTACTGTTAGTAGGTACGTACGTTTAAAATGAAACTGAAAATGGCACGCTTTTTTATCTAAACGCCATTTTAAGATAGGGATACTAAGATCCACACTTTCAGGCAGTGTCTGTAGTATTTGTGAGGCCATATATTATACGTTTCTTGACTGTTACCGATATTTCTTCACCAGAACATCAAAGTTATAAAAACACAGATATTATACCTTTATGATTAAGGTCTTAATATATTTTAACTTTCCATCTGTATTTTATATTTTCCTTTGTATTTAATCATTTCTTTTGTGTATTTGACCTTTTTGTCGTATTTAACCTGTTCTCTTGTATTTGATCATTTCCTTTTGTGTATGATTTTTTATGTATTTGATCTTTTCTTTTGTATTTGATCACTTCCTGTGTGTATGATCTTTTCTTTTGTATTTGATCATTTCCTTTGTGTATGATCTATTTTCCCCTATTTGATCATGTCCTTTGTGTAATGCATTTCTTTTTCTATTTGATCTTATCTTTTGCATTTGATTTTGTAATTAACGTGTTCTTATGTATATAATCATTTCCTTTGTGTATGATCTTTTCTTTTGTATTTGAACTTTTCTTTTCTATTTGAACATTTCCTTTGTATTTGATCTTTTGTTTTGTATTTGACCATTTCCTTTGTGTATGATATTTATTTTTGTATTTGATCTTTTCTATTCTATTTGATCGTTTACTTTTTGAATGATATTTTCTTTTGCATTTGATCTTTTCTTTTCTGTTTAATCATTTCCTTTGTATGTGATCCTTTCCTTTGTACTTGATTTTTTTTCCTTTTGTTTCTGCAGGTAATGGTGGTGTACAACTTCATATGTGTCATTCTCAGTGCAATCACCTTCGCTTTTCTCGTCTATGGATGTTATGATGCCAGATCGTTCTTTACAATGAAGTACAATGTTTATGCTGAAATTGGGTGTTGGTTATACATGCTAACGAAGCACATCGAGTTGTTGGACACAGTTTTCATGATATTGAGGCATAAGAGTCAGCAAATCTCCTTTCTGCATGTAAGTTAAGGTTTTAAATATAGTAGCCTATATGTGGTTATTGGCCTTTCGCTTATTATTGGATAACACTCGTAAGGGTACCAAATGGACAGGGATACGAGAGACACCCAGACCCTCCGCAAATGTGGTAGCTACTAATAAAATAGAGCATCTGCTTAGATTGTGACCAGGGGAAGCAATGTGTCGCTGGGAAAAGATGTGGAAGAGTTAAAATCGAGGAGGTCTGCATTGAAACGAGAGCTAATACCGGGGTCAGAGATACTGGACCCCGGCGCTTTGATTTTTTATTACGTAAAACTTTTGGGGATATGTAAATATTTTTTAAAATGCCAGAAACTTACAATCCCGTTACAATCCTGCATATGGCAATATAGCACTTCATATTTTGTTGTTTATGGTAGCATGCAAGGGTCTTAAGTGAACACGAGTACTAGGTAACACTGTCTGCTTGAAATAAGCGCTGGTATCTGCGCATATAGGTGACTGCTATTGTCAAGCATTGTAACGGCCGGCTGCACACCGAAGCCCCACTTTTAGCCCAATGTACGTCGCCATTTAAAATAGTCTGTAAGATTATCATTATACCAACTCCAAAGAACCGGTTAACATCTATTGATCACTTAATTCTGTGTTTCCATACGATTGCTGTGATCAGTGTATGGCGAAAACGTTTAGCAAAATGAATCCGTTACTCAACGCAATATTCAAATATAACAATATGGCATATTTTCTTGTATTAGTACATTGTAGTGGCATTGACCACGCTCTATCTACTTATTAGCACGAGTGTGACTCTTTTCATGACACTTCACCCCCATCACTTTTATCCAGCTGTACCGACGTAATTCTGTTTCTTAGTATTTGCTGAGTCCGTCCACAAAATTTTATTCAATGATTAACAAACGCTGTCATTCCAAATCTTCACCGACTTAGAAAACTACGAGTAAAATTGCACAGCTTTCGTGTACAATGCTGAGTGATGGATAAGATTTACCACGTGAGGGCAGGCGTGGGCCAGTCTTTAGTCCTTAAGCGTTAAGTTTTTGGATTCTACAGGGCTGTGCGAGGCAGGTAGCAAACATTTGTCAGAATGTAACAGATCCGTTGTCTTTCTTAGTATCATTTCGACTTTGAAATGCACCAAATCAAAGACTTAAAAATTTGCATAGATTTTCACGTCAGACGCCAAGCGCATCCAAATGATTGACATCGTGCTTTTATCCATATTTTTTAATGGAAGTCTTGTATTTACTTTCTACCTGCCATAACAGACCACTCATAAATTCAGTCAAACAAAGGTTTAAATTTTTAGTAGTTCTACATCAAAATTCGTCATAAAACAGGAAACCTTTGTTCCTTGCATTCAGCATTCTTAATCAAGGTTGATCGAACTGACAAAATAGCCAACAAAGCAAACCCGTGATTTAGGCATGGACGCTGTTTGTACAATCCTTGCTGCTAAGTATGTTTGGCGTTGTTTTTTACAAAATCATCTGCATAAACAGATGTGAACAATGCTGTTTCTACCTTAATCCCAATTTCATTTTTCCATAGCGAGGCTGTAATGGGCAAATAATCTTTCCTTCGCATACTCAATGATGGCTACAGCAAGTCATCATTGAGTAAATTAACAACATATGGCGGAGTCTCGAATACGAACCCTAAGCTAAAATTGGTTCATAAGCATTTTGGACCAGGCTTATAAGGCAGGGAAATTACATTAACAGGAGCTTGTACCCGGAGGGTTTTTTGTGGGTGGCAGAAATTAAGTATGGCACCAAAATATTGGCATCGCCCTGAGATTGGAGAGGTCATCTCGAATTCTTCATACATATATGTAAGAGTTCATTAAATGCTGAGTTGATAAAGCATTTTTACAGAACACACTATACTTTGCTACTTTCCTAAAATATCGATGTTTCAAACATCATACTCAGAGGGTGATACCACGAGGCCAGAACACATAAGTAAAGTGCGAGACAAACATAAAAGAGGAAGCAGAGCGTGGCAATTTGATGACACAAATGAAAGTTCGAAGGACAATTAAGAGTGTTAAAAGAGTGAGAGTGGATAAGACAAATAATAAACATGGGGCGAGGGGCTAAATTTGAAACTAAGAATATTTTCTATAACTATAATGTTAGTAGTAGTTCGCATGGTTACACTTAGACACCGACTTGCTCCAGCCATTCGAAAAATTCACTGTGGCACTCGAAAATAGCTGCAAAACCACCCGGAATTAAAGCATAAGGGCACTGCAGAACTACGGTTGGTATCTTGGGGCGCTGTGCCGCACTTCGGGCATATGGGGGCCAGGGGCCAGGCCACATCTATGCAGGCTCGCTGAGGTTTTGAGGTGTTGACAGAGAAGCCTATTAGAGACGACCCATAACGTTGAAAGGATAGGAATAACAGAACAAGTGTGTAATTGTTCATACAGAATGAGGCAATCAAGAGATCACAAAATGATTAAAAGCAGGTATTGCCACTTTCATATTTATAGGGTACGAACATCCAAGCTTGTCAGCCAATTGTCTATGGAACATGTAATATGTCTAAGTATGATGCAATGCACTAGAACTGGAACAAATTGCATTCTTTCAAAGTTTTCAAACTTAGCTTCGGCTGCAGACCACAGCACGATTTTATCTTAACTTTCCTCGTCATTATTTTCAAGGCCGTCATTAATCCACGCGGACATTGGTTGGAATGTTCATGCCGATTGTCTATCTTCAATCTCCACGATTCTGCGCAAACTCTTTTCATATTCTCTTAGGAATAACGTCAGTCGTTATCATGCGAACTCTTCTTTGATGCCCCAAGTTCCACACTCCTTTGGAGCATGTATGAATGTAAAATCAGATGGAATGAGTGTATGTTGGAATCAATTAGGAATATCTGCTGGCTAGGGGATAGTTTCTTCCTACGGTTTACAAATAACTTGCACCCGCAACCATTGTGAGTTGAAACTGCGTTTGTCAGAATCAATATCACTTTCCATCATATTTGCATGTCTACGACTACGATATTTAGAAATTAGTCGTAATACCGTCTTTTTTAAACTATCGTCCCATTTACCAGCTATATTTCGACGGTAAGATCGGATGAAAGAAAAAAAGGACATTGTCTCTCTACAGAGCATGACAGAAAGAGTGAACAAACTAATGGCAGAGAAATAACTGGCAAAACCAAACAAAAATGGAGAGGAAGATAGAGGATAGGGGTAGGGAGAAAGGAAGTACAAAACGACAACAGGTATAAAGATCGAGAAAGTATGAAAGCATACGTAAAAAAGGCACAAGTAAACACATAAACGAAGAAGAAACAACCAATGAATGAAGGACAGAAAGAGAGCGAGAAAACGGAATGGAGGAAGGTAAGGAAGGCAGGAACGAACGAACGAACGAGCAAAAGAACGAAAGGACGAAAGAACGAAAGAACGAAAGAACGAAAGAACGAAAGAACGAAAGAACGAAAGAACGAAAGAAGGGAGGAAAATGGTTTCACTTGAGAGCAACCTACAGGTATAAACTAGAAGGAAAACGAAAAGAAGAAAAGGTACAAGAGGGTAAGAAGAAAAGAATTAAATAGGAAAACGGAAAAAAACAGAGCAAGAAAACAAGTTAAACTTACTTCGTTATCATAACGATCACCAGAACATTTTTCTCCCAGACCATTCTCCAGAAGTCTTTATAAGTATTATTCATTGGGCCTAAGGTGGTAAATTAAAATAATTGGGATGATTATAAAAATAGTAAGCAAAGAAATTGTTACCATGCAAACTGCCCAAAATAGTCTCGTTTTTAGGTAACGTTTCCTGCTATACTTTCAAATCGATTCCTCGACACGTACTTCAATTGATACACAGTCGTCCTACATTAATCGTTTCTTTACAAATTTGCAGCCTCTCTCTTGTAGACGATTCGTACGTCGAAGTTGCCAACAAGTAGAAATTTTGATGGAGGAGAATGAATGACGATTAAAATGATAATAACGATGTAGATGATTCATATGATTGTAATGATGACGACAAATATGATAATGTAATGATGATGATGATGATGATGATGATGGTGATGATGATGGTGATGATGATGGTGGTGGTGGTGGTATGATGACGATGATGATGATGATGATGATGATGGTTATGATGATGATGAAGATGAGTGCAATAGAGTACTTAAGTGTGACGTCACGATTTAATGGATATCAGAAATTTAATCATATTTTGGACCTATTGCTTGCTCCTCGTTCACATAGATTACCTGTTCAAGTTTGAGAACGATACCTTCAGCAATCTTTAAGATACGCCCTTTGAAACTTTAAATTATGCCTATCAAAACCTTATTAAATTAGCACAGTTCCTAATTTGATGAACTGAGCAAATTTTACAGAGTTTCCTTTAGGACTTACTTTTGCAAATTCAAACAGCCATTTTTTACAGTTGACTCGAGATTTGAAGGTCAGATTTTGTATATGGGCATTTGTTGGCAGGGTTAACACTGTGATGTAGTTATAATTGCGATTCCTTGCAAAAAGTTTTTTGTGACGTCATCACTTTATAATGATGGTGATGGTGGTGATGATGATGATGATTATGGTGATGAAGATGATCCTGGCAATAATGATGGTGATGATGATGATGATGATGACGATGATGATAAAGATGATACTGGCAATAATGATGGTGATGATGATGCTGATGATGATGGTGATAATGATGATGATGATGACACAAATAATGATGGTGGTCACCGTACGCTCCCCTATATAATTCTCGGTGCAGGGAGTGATACATTACAGTGGTGGGCGTTTCCGTAGGTTTTATAAATCGGGTTATATTAAAGTTTTGAAGGGTGGGAGTATGTGTTGTACATTAGGAAGATGCAAAAAGAAATAGTACTGCAGGCTGAAGTCGGTGGCAAGGAAGTAGTAATGCTGAAGGAAGCTAAAGATTGACTTGACTGTTAGCATACTGTACTGTTGGAGAAGGGTCCTTGAGATCGTTAGTACGTAAGCAGGTAAATGAGTAAATAGGCCAGTAGATTAGTAAGTCAGTAATTAAATAAGCAAGAAAGTAAGTGAGTAAATAAGTAAATAGGTAAATAAGTAAGTAAGTACGTAAATACGTAAGTAAATAAGAAAGTAAGTAAGTATGTAAATGAGAAAGAAAGTAAGTAAATAAGTAAATAGGTAAATAAGTAAGTAAGTACGTAAATAAGAAAGTAATCAAGTACGTAAATAAGAAAGTAAGTAAGTACGTAAATAAGTAAATAAGTCAGTAAATAAGTAAGTAAAAAAGAACGTAATTAATTAAGTAAATAAATAAGTAAGTAAATAGATAAGAAAGTAAGTAAGTAAATAAGCAAATAAATACTTAAATAAGTAATTAATTAAGTAAATAAATACGTAAGTACATACGTAAATAAATATATAAGAAAATAAGTAAGTAAATACGTAAGTATGAAAGTAAATACGTAAGTAAGTACGCAAGAAAGCAAATAAATAAATACTTAAATAAGTAATTAAGTAAATAAAGAAGTAAGTAAATAAGTAAGTAAATAAGTAAGCAAATAAATAAGTAAGTAAGCAAGTAAATAAGTAAGCAAGTAAATAAGTAAGTAGCTAAGTAAGTAAGTAAATGAATAAGAAAGTAAGTAAATAAGTAAGCAACTAAGTAAGTAAATAAGTAAGTACTCAAGTAAGTACATAAGTAAATAATTAAGTAAGTAAATAATTAAGTAAGTAAATAATTAAGTAAGTAAATAAGTAAGTAAGTAAATAGGTAAGTAAGTAAATAGGAAGGTAAGTAAATAAGTAAGTAGTTTTTGCACTAAGCTGTTGTGTTGTCCTCTTATTATGTCATTGTAAATTAATATCTTAAAGTATCCAATTGTAAGCGATGATAGCTTTTCAAGAAAAAATATTTGATGGGGTAGTAATTGACTGAAATAGAGGAGATTTTGCCATAAAAACGGAGATTTACTTCCCCTTCCCTCTTACAAAAACGCAGGGAACATTAACCAATACAATGATCACAATACGAGTTCGTTTTTCTCGTATAAAGTCGTTCCACTTACCTTGCGTACAAATATATGCTCTCGGTTGTTTATGGCCATCCACATAATTTGCATTGATGTAATCCGAGAACTGCAACAAGGACAGAAATTATCTAATTAGTAGACATAAACTAAAATAAAAAGTTTCAACCTTTTGCTCACAATTTCTATGACTTTTTACGAAGTCATTCTTTTGGTTAAAGAGAGGGAACTCAATCTAATAGGTATCGGTCAACCTTGAACTGCTGCAATGGTCACATACAAACTTTCAACTTCCTAGTATTGCAAATGATTTCACTTTTGAGGCCTTCAAGTATCTATTTATAACTCACTAAAAAACCACACAATGTACAACAAATTATTGCTACTCTTTTCTCTACTGACGTCACGCAATGTCTCGATCCAAGCCTCCGAGGTAACGTGGTAAAACGTTCTAATTTTTTTCTGTGTGTTGCACACACGCCCAAAACTCATGGCAAATATAGGAATGAAATTACTTCTCCAAACGGCCATAACGTCACAACGGCTTTAGTGCGTAACAAATCACACAATTTTAACTTCTTAAAGGTTCTATAATACGGCCTAAACTCGAAGCCATAATGTTTACATCATAAAATTAAAATTAACCACTATAAACCAACACCTTTGTACGATACGTATGTTGGGTGTATATATCATGTGAATCTCGGAGACAGTTAAAATCCTCAACTGCGAGACATCTTCTTCAAGTGTTAACTTAAACAACGGCATTCAATTGTTCAAGTATTATGAAACTACGCATCTTTGGCTCTTACATGCCTTCCCATGCTAAAAATGCAATCTTGAAAAGTTGGTTTATGGTACAAAATTTGAATAATTTGAAGCCGGTGCTCTGTCGACAAAAAGAATTTGTTTACCATTTACACCTTCAATAATACGAGTAGTAGAAAACGTGTCGCTCTCGTGACCGCTATTTTCTAGGACGTGTTCTGGTCTTCTCGTTTCCTATAGATTCACCGTAACAGCTTTCTCATTTCACTCCGTACGATTGCTGTGAACAGTGTATGGCGAAAACGTTCAGCAGAATGAATCCGTTGCTCACCGCAATATACAAATGCAATCCTTCGACGCAGTGGTTCAGGAAGTCCTTCCTACTTTAATAACCCAGGGTTTCTCAACCTTGCAAAGTAGTGTATTATCCCCCTAAACCCCCTAAAGCTAACAACAATTTTTAAGTACCACCCCACCCCCCGGGTACGTGGAATTTAGCACTGTCTCTTTTCATCACTATTAAACGAGTACATCATTAAATAAATAAGCAATTAAGAATCTTAACTTGCTTACCAGGTGTAAAAAGAAAAGATGTGCAACGTGCGAGTAAACAGACACAATATTTATCCCTTTGCCTTGTTTTGGCATTTTAAAATAAGAAAAACAATGAATACGAGCTACACGCTGTTGTAGCCTCTAGCTGTTCATTGGAGCCCCCTTGTCTACCACACCTTGTCTCAATTTTACCCCGTTTCAAACCTTAAATACCCCCCTCAGGGGATGCCCAGATCCTTGGTGAGAAATATTGCCCTAAAGAAATAATTTCGCGGTACTAGGCTTACCAGTCGATAGACTATTACGCGGATTTTGAATGAGATTTAAACCAACTTTGTCCTTGGGGTCATTAGCGAGAGCAAACTAAGGGATAGACACACTTCCATACTGAAAAACAACATTATGAGAATGAGAGAGGGGCATGTGGCAAAAGACATATGAAGCAGGAAAGGGGTAATTACGGTACAACAAAAGAAAATAAAGCTAAATATTGCCTTAACTTTATATAATAAAGCATAGAAACAGAAGAAGCAAGGCGACGACGAAGAAAAAAACCCAGAATGATGATGATGGAAGGAGTACGAGAAGGCAAACAATAAATAGAATCAAAAGTTCAAGCTTAAAACACAAAATACAACGACAAGAAGAACACGGAGAAAATTGCTGGCTACGAAAGGTACTACGATTGTACAATTAGAAAAAGATAGAAAACAGTTCATGGATTCCACAGTCACTAGAAAAAAGAACTATTATTTATTGTAGTTTGAACCTGAAATGCCAAACTTGACTGAAGCAGCCAATTTTGGGTTGCTTTGTCGTCGTCGCCGTCGTCCCCCTCCCCCCCAATGCTACTCGATACATGTTTTTGCATTTGGATGGAAAGGATAACTTTGTTTTTGGCAGACATCTTACCACTCTTATTATCTATTGTCTACAGGGGGTACAACATAGAAGTGCCACCCCCTGTCCTACATGATTTATTCGTTTTCTACGAAAACTGTGCAGTCTATATGGATCGCGAACCTGAAGTTAGATGGTCAACCAGCCACTTCTATGAAACAATACTGGTGGACAATCTTCTATGTGCTTACTGAAGCTCCCTAATCAAGCTAATAACAGTTGAAAAATGGAACTTCTACAAAATGGATTTGTCTTTTACACTTCTGAATTTCTTGAGCCACATTCATGATGTGGATTTGCATAATTAAAGAAAAAGATGTGGATCAGCATGTCACCGCTTTCGTTCGATTCTCGCAGTTGCTAAACAATATTTCTCTTAATTCATGAAGCCCCCTACCAATAATTTGAACGATGATTAAACATCGACTCAGTATTAACAATGCAGATAAGCGTCTGAATAAAAGTATTGTTGACCAAAAGTTCCCTAATCTACGGCTGCAAATACCCTTTACCTCCACGAACATCTGCCTGGTCGATCAATGATTACATAAGTCTCGAGTCCATTATATAATGAGTTCAGTTCAGGCATCCTTCTAAGTATGGATGTCTTGATTTTATTTGTTGTGATTAAATTAGGCGTTTGATATTCATACGAATATCCGTATTAACGTCTTTAAACTTTAAGTACGAACAGCAGGCATGAAAAAGGCGATCAATTTTCAACAACATCCTTGGCTTTAAGCCGGTTATGAGTAAAAATAAACACGTATTAGATGAAACAGCAACATCAACTTCGTCGATTTCAAAAGCCTCACCTTTTGATCACAACACAAAACCCGACAATATTAGCTACTTCATTTTCAAAAAGATGAATTAACCTATCTATCTAAATGTCCTAATGATCAAAATTTTAAATTTTGGTTAAATGCTAAGGTCTATTCATGTGACCAGTCATAATTGCTACGCAGAGAGGATGGTGGTTAAAGTTTAACCGAAACATCGTATTATTGGGTTAGGCGAAAAGGTCCAGTTTTCTCCCGTCGCAATAACTTTGCGTGCTTCACAACGATGCAGTCTTCCGAAAGGCAGCGCTTAACCCATAGTGTAGTTTCCAAGAAAAGGAGTAATTTTGTTACGTAAGGCTTAAACCCCTTTATCAGTGACGCTTTAGAATTTCCAATTGTTATTAATGTTAAAAATATTGACAAAGCTCTGTCTGCTCTAGATAAGACACCCCTCTCTTGTCACCTTAACCACACCTGGGGAAGTTACCCTACTAGGATATCTGAAATTTTCCATCAACGCTGTTTAAAAGTTAGAATGTTTTAAAAAACAAGAGAAGAAAACGTACACCTTAAAATGGTCTACGGATAGTCTACTTGGGCCTGATTTCCTATTTTACGATAAATTGTAAGTATTAAATCATTTAATCCAGTCATATCTGTGCCTGTAAAAACATTTTTGTAAAAACATGATTTCCTGGTAAGAATGACTACCTTCTAAAATTCGCACATAATCGGTGCTTCATACCCTGGAAACATGTCACGTGACATATTTTCGAGTTATCAACAGACCAAATCATGAAACCGAAATACTGTCTCTAAATTTCGCGAGTGCCATCACAGAAAATGTTGTCAAATAGCAAAGTGGTGGCATGCCAAACAGAAGACCTATAATATGCAAATGTGGACTAACTCGAGATATGGAGCCAGGAAGCTAGCTCTTGTAGATCAAATTATCAACAAACGAGGGAGGCATTTGCATATACGTAAAAGGCCGTGATATTGAAAAAAACAAACCCGAACCTCTCACTACTGCAATAAAAAACACAACATCAACTCAGAGGTTGGCGTCTATGTCGCGTAAAAATTGATACAGTAATCCTGTCCGAGCGGTCACCTGCAAAATTATGATCCACGCATTCATGGTATGTGCTCTTTATACTAAACTTGGTGAACCCTGATGTTAACACACTAGACTAAGTAAAAACATGATGCAAATGAATGGGTTATGGTGGTGAAATATTTTATATATCTCTAGAACCTTTTCAAAATTGTTTCAAACATGTTTCTAATCCTCTCTTCTCAATGACTCTTTGCAACTTCAAATGGGCATTGGACTAATGTGCAGGGTTGCGGTTCTTCAGTGGCCAAGTCATATGGTCCAGAGAAGCTTGTCTCCTTTTTGCATAGAGGTGGATATTGATGACCACCAGTCGATAATTGGGGTGTAATATGATAACTGCAGAAAGTTTAACATTGAGGTTCACATAGCTCAATGGATAGCACAGACCTATACTGTGAATGATTGTATCATGAGTTTGAATTCCATTGGTGATATATTTTTTATTTCTCTAAAATCTCTTCAAAACTGGTAATTTCAAATTCCCACACCTTAATATTTTCTCCATATATTTGATGTATTTGTTACTTTTTTTGCTCTTTATGTTAGATACATTGAACGGTTTAGGAAAGAGCCACCAAAGAAGAAAGGGGAGCGTGGTTCTAAGAAAAATGAAGATGAAACCTCTGAATTTTGGTGGTTGTCACCTCCAAGTTCATCTTCTACCCCAAACACCATTAAGACTACACCTCCTAAGAAAGCGGATTTACCAAGCCCATTGAACGTAAAAAGGAAACAGGATCAAATGTCACCTAAACGACTTCTCAGGAAAGACCATCCCATAAAAAGGGAAACTAGTAGTTCTGCTACAGTAAGTTAATCCTTTGCTTACAAAATAGCTGAAGTATGTATAGTAACCTCGTTTATACTCGTTATACTCGTTGTACATTTAACTGATCTTTCATAGTTCAAAATGTTCAATAGAGCATATATTCAACAATTTGTTTGTGTGTGTTTTACCATTACTACAAGACAAACGCCTCTCTGATTTGGAGGACGTAGAGGTGAACTTGTCGACATTTCTTCTCCTCTTCACGGCAAAAGGGAACACTTTGATACATACATATTTACCATAGGGAATGTCAAGTACAGCTCGATGTTTATACCACACATTGAACCCGGTTAAATTCTTTTACTTTTCTGTAGGACAAGGACATTCGCAAAAGTCGTGAAA
>JAAAKM020006971.1:16980439-16993560 GCA_010016025.2 Alatinidae sp. Z8VKAUB7J3 | reverse complement strand
ATATTGCCAAGATTGCCACAGGAAAAGAAGTATATTGCCAAGATTGCCACAGGAAAAGAAGTATATTGCCAAGATTGTCGTACTAAACTACCTAGAATTAAGACCTTGCTGCCAAGAATAGATTCTCGTTATTAGAAAATATGGGTGGAAGCGAATGCAATGCAACAAAACAATAAAGTGATCGCTCGAAAGAAAGAGATTCAAAGTAAGAGTGGTGCATGACGAAAGAAACTGTTGAGCTACTGAAAGAAGAGAGGGTAGAATTTCTAGAAAAATAGTGAAGAATAAAAGAGGATTAAGGTAGAGATACCAAATTATAGCGAGAATTAACATGGCATGGTTTGATGAGAAACGCGAAAAAGTAGAAATATGAAAGAATGTGGAGCCAATATCAATACAAGAAGGTCGAGGAAATTATAGGACAACGGTACCCGGTCAGTTTTTCATGTCAGTCAGTTGATACAGATCATTTCATCAAGTCAGTAATCCACAAGATAATAGAATGACCGAGAATTCTACAATCTGAAATGCTAGCTGCAACATTGTGACGAAATTGTGACCAAAGTATTCATGAATCTATCATGAAGTTGCTGTCCAAAAACTGACAGATGTTACGGAGAAGACATATGACTTAGGTAAAAGTTCTTTCGAGAGGCGTCTTGAAAGTGAAGTTAAAAGCTGTATCTCTTACATTTATGGTATGCGCCGGTGTTACTTCTTCAGAGTCAATGACGTATCTCGTTTTGATGTGGTGTTTTCAAAAATTGCTGTACCTGTGCCTTTGAATGCCTTAATTCGGTTTTCTTCTGATACATTCTCATCTACGTTGGTAAATATCTCACACAGTGTCGTGTTTGTGTGTCAGATCTAATCATATTTATATGCGTCCGATAATCTTTATTAGTTTTGAAAAGAACACAAGAGAAACAGAAAATTATGTCACCATTGGGGATGGAACCCGTGACCCCTGCCTTTGCGTCGTGCGCTCTAACAACTGAGCCAGGTGACACATACTCTATTTCTCTAGTCGCCACATTTGCTCCAAGTCATCCAGCGGTGTGCATAGACATGCAGCTCAACACAATTGGAGACCAGACTCTCTGCGCCATGTGACTTGAACAAGGAAGGACCACTCTCGGGCCCACCCTATCTGTCTAAAACCCATTGAAGTTAGATATACACCTAAAACAGATTACAAAGCCATAAAAGTTGAAAATATATGCAATAATAACATTAAAACTCTATATATATATCATATCGGGTCGAACATAGTGGGGCTTCTTTGAGTAGACTTTAGGAGTCCTTATATTCAGCTTCCCCGTGACTGATCTATTTTTGCTTTCGATTGATGCATTTTTACGAATTGAGGAAGGGAAAGTGCTTAGAATTTCAGACATCTCATCTCAAAATATCATGTCTTGCGTAGGGATTGGAGCATTGTTACAACTTATTTTCTACTTATTGTGACTGACTCAAATTGAATTGTTTTAGATGTTAAACTGATATCGTTTATTATTTATGAAACGTAGACTCACATATCAAACATATTTTATGGCAAAACACAAGTTAAGGGGTGCAAATTTGAGCCTTCATCAGTGCCAGAGATATATAAGTATTCAGCAGACACATTGCATTTATTATATATTTATTACGCGTGTAGCATTACCACCATAGCTTTCCTTTTTTGACTAAGGCAGCTGGGGGGAGTCGAACCCACGACCCACTAACTATTGCTCTGTGCTTATGAATACTTTTAATTTTATGTATGAAAGGGGGGTCAACTTTTAAAAAGAATTACATCTATACAACTTATAGATTAAAAAGGTTTTGAAATACATCATTGAAAATAGAATAGCAAAAAATGATGTTTTTTTATAAGTGTGTTGAATTCCGACGAATAAGTGGGTAAGAGTCTGATAGTACGAATTATTTACTGGTCCAAATAGATACTTCCTCACTCACATCTAGCCATGCTCCACCTACGATATATGTCAAGCACGTCTTTTTTGACGATTTAGGGCTCATAGTCTATGGAAGCGATAATGGTTTCGCTTTTCATCTCTTGTTGTAAACAGAAATCACCCCAACCTTCAGCCCCAATATACATATTTTAAAATGTTTAAAAAAGTTTTTACTGAGAAGTCAAGTTCAACCAGCCCTCTGACTGCACCATTTGTTAAAAAATAAACCAACATTCGGATTTTGGGAAATGGTTCTGAAAATAATGGCTCTTATATGTCAGCAGCCATTGTTTGTCTTATGTTGTGAAAGGATATTAGAGACGCTTTATGTTCTGTGCTGTTATGCTTTAATGACACGTTTCCTAGCATTCCCCTATCTACAAGTTACAACTCTAGTTGCATATGAGTTATTTACAAAACTGTATTCGAAGGTTGTAAGAAGAAATTCAACTTGGCGGGGGCTTGGAGACCTTAGGCCTTGAGTTCCTCTGTTATGTATTTTTAATATTTATCTCTTCGTTCCTTTTTTTACAGGGCGACATACTGTGGTGTTTGATGATCAACCAATCTTCATAAACGAATCAGGCAATGTCTTAGAACAAATCGGTAGCTTCTTCTCTTTGGTCGAGCTAATGAAGTTTAACGGTGATTTGGATAATGATTCAACAGATAGTGACGATTCTTACGAGAACCTACTCGATCAGTTTCAATGTACAACGTGTGGGTCCTACAATCATGTCGATGGCTTCTGCCCCTGGAATGCTGTGACGTCACCAGATTGTAACGAACGCTCTCACACACGCCAGCGAAGGAACAATCGTCACACAAATAATATAGCAACTTGTGGGCATGGAAATATGGCGTCGTCTGGGCATGGAGATCACTGTCGCTGCAGTCGTGGGACACATCGAGCACGAGATACAAACAGGAATGCTGGTGCCTCATCTAGAGAACGAGGTTTCATGAAATGTTACCGTTGTGGCCGCTGCAACCATACTCATATGAACTGCCATGCTAGATATCATGCTCATGGGCATTACTTGAACGATAACGTGAAACACTGTTATCGTTGCGGGCATAAGAGTCATCAAGTAGAGAGCTGCAGGGCGGAGTTTTCTGTGGATGGATTTCGAATAACGTACTGAAACTA
Source organism: Alatinidae sp. Z8VKAUB7J3 (assembly GCA_010016025.2). NCBI lineage: Eukaryota > Metazoa > Cnidaria > Cubozoa > Carybdeida > Alatinidae > Alatinidae sp. Z8VKAUB7J3. The sequence goes on along the minus strand of JAAAKM020006971.1, from coordinate 16,990,449 downwards.
GAGTAAATTATATGTAGGATTTAGTTATATTAGGTCTTCCGTGTTGTTACATCTACCAGTTAAGTATTAGTTGTTTGGGGCTTTGTTTCTTTAGGTTTGTATGGCTGGAACTTGTTGTCGAGGCCCCTTGGCCAATATCATTTAACGTCTTGTTAATCTTCTTTACAGTTTGTTATTTCAAAGAATTCTTTATTGCGACGGAATAAAAGCATACAGTCTTTGGTATTGTTTTTAGAAGTAGCAGAAGAGTAGGCCAATGAGAAGACATTTGAAATTTAAATCTTTCAGATGGACAACTGGCAATATCCGCAGTGGGTGAATTGGAGTCTGGGGCACGGGAAGTAGTAAATGGGGAAAGCGAAGGTACTTTGTAGACTGACATATTGTTGTGCTAAATTTGTGACCGGAACGGAGGAGGCTGGGGTTTTTATGTAGAGAAGCGCTTATGGGAACCGAGGGTCGTTATTTGATGATGCTTCTTAAGTACGGAATGGTATAGATCACCTTTAGTTGCCAAGTAAACATTTTTGAGCGAGCTTGTGCTACCTCGCATTCAGGTTGTTAATTACTTATGAGTGAAGGTAGGGAGGATGTGAATAATTTTGCGATAATGAGCAATAATAGAATTTCAGCATTTTATTCGTCTCCACAGAAGTAACATCTATAAATGCCTATCCGTACCTTGAAGCTTGAAAGGGTGACAGCACCCCGTAATATTTACGTTTAAATGGAAGATGGGAAAATCGTTGTGAACAACCGTTGGAAGGGTCATTGTAAACATTCGTTTTCAGGTCATTTGATTAAGATGGATTCCAGCTACTGTCCGAGCTTACTTGTTTTGTTTTTGCATTCTCGCATCTTTCAACCTTGGACCTCCTTGAACTGCGTCCGTGGAGACGAGGCCGTGATGATCTCGATCAGTGGTTGCAGATGGAAACAACGATAGTAAATACAACTAAAACGCCTACTATCTTGTGTCAGCATTTGGAATGTCTTTGACGCATTGTTTTAAGATAAGCAAAAAAACATATGTGATTAAAGGTATCTGACCAAGTTTTATACACGTGGCAATGAAAAATACGATAATTTTAGCCACTATTCCCCTCTTGCATCTTGCAGCCCTAATTATTGCATAATCATTGCCTCGTTTTGATGTATTTTAATAATAAAACTGTCTTGTTTTGATGTCCAGTTGTTTACATTCCTTTGCGGCATAGTAGTATAGATATTCAACATCAACGGACTCAGCACTTCTTTTATCTCTGCAGATTTCATGAACCATAAAATCACATTCACGACCAGTTACAGAGTTATCTAGGATACAATACTTAATATTCATGGAGTAATGATCAATACTGCATCTTAACTCTTCGGAATCCACTGGTTTACATCAATGCCAAGAGAAGGGGACACTGTGATTTCAGTAGGGATGAACAGAAACGCGTCAAAATTGAGTTTGAATTGATTAGAGGGTGGTAACGTGAACGGGGGTAGAATGTTGGCCTATAGATTTGCAAAATGTTAGACCTCATTCGCTCAGTCACATCACGTCATTCACTAAGTTAACCTAAAATTTATGTATAGAACTCTCGGACAGCGAATGTTTTTCGGCTTGTAGTAAGAAGTGTTAGAGGCTGATGATATGAATGATTATATTCGACTCTTAATGATCACCAGATGCGATGACCATAACATTGTGAATTCACTCTACGCCTGGAAGCGTCTACTATTCTACTATTTAGAAGTTCATGACTTTATGTCAGAGACTTTTGTTTCAAAGATTGCTCGTATGACTGCCAAAGTTTAAGTTGTCAGTGGAACAGAATTTGAAAATACGCCGAAAAAGAACTCTCGTAGTGTTTGTGGAGCTTTTCACCGATTCTCTTCAGACTAAATACATCGATACAACAGAATTTATAGACATTGAAAGGATCGAAATTTACAATAGGTGAGACATTATTGGTGGAAAAATACGGATGTCGCGGAAAACGAGTAAAAAAAATATTAGAGCATGGGATAACCTTAACCAAAAACAGCTAATCTAAATACAAATTCCTTTTGCTTACAAAGAGAATGCTTACGCAAAGCTATATGTACAGCCTCCAAAACAGAGAGATGAAGTTTCGGACGTCCTCTGTTCTGCTATGCATGTCTGGGTGGATCGTAACTTAGATACAAGTGGAATTAAACAATTGTGCCCCTTGCTTGCAGTTCAGACTGGTTCAGAAGTTAGACAAATTATTTTAAAACAATTTGTTCTGTAGGGTAAAGGCGTCGACATCACTGGTCTCGAACTGAAAATAATGGATCCCGCTTGTCTACAAACAACGTCGTTAACCTTTTTCAGGCCAGTCATGCCCGACGAATTTAAACTGCAAACCAGTTATTGGTGGGAGACCCCCCTAATTGATGGGAGGCTCAGGCCCCAGGCTCTTTGGTCCCTGCCCTTAATCCGACCCTGGTGCCATCTTAAGGCAATGGCGGAGTCATTGACAAGTACAAACGTTTACACTGTGTTTTCTATCAGTCGTTTCTAAAAATTCTTTTCCTTAACTGAAGAAAGCGTCATGTGAGAGTTACCTAGGTACTTCCTATTTTTTGAAAGACATTGTTATAAAGCACTGTGCAATACACCAGAGCGCAATGTCTGATGCAAAATAGAACTTTATTAAAAAGTTACAGATGAACAAGAAGGTAAACAATGAGTAAATTTGAGCACTGTAGAAGAGATACTATATACAACTAGGCAATGATCGTATCCTAAGATTGATTCTGCCGATAAACTGTCATGTGAGTGATGTGACTTTGTTGTCTAGTTTGTTTGCTGAGTGCCCCGAAATAGTTACACATACACCAACTGACTCAGTTGGATATACTGATGGATGCTCAAAGGAACTTTCAGAGTTCAAGACTTTACTAATTGGTAACTAGAAAACCATTAGCAACAATAGTGTTCACACCTTATTTATTTGCTCCATGACCTGCTTATAATATTTACAATTATCACCAGGATTGTTAAAATGTATCATCAAACACCACTATTTAAAGATTCTCACGCAAGATTGTCAACGTCCTTGCAGAATTGTGCAGATTTTGCAAATTTTCAGACCTATATGTAACTTGAAGGACAAATCTAAAACCATTACATGCCAAGCTAAGTATTCTGTCCATTGAAATGCTTTGTATTTTTGTCAGCCTATACATTAGCTACTTGCAGTTCACAATAATTTCTTCCTCTTGTTTCTCGTTCTTCTTCTTCTTATAAGTATCGTATCCTTTAACGACGTTGTTTTCTAGGATCTTCTCGTTTTCTATAAATTCATCGTAACAGCTTTCTCATGTCACTTCATACGATTGCTGTGACCAGTGTATGGAAAAAATGTTTTGAAAATTGAATCCGTTACTCAACGCAATATTCAAATTTTGTACCACAAACCAACTGTACAAACATATTTTCTTCAGGGTGTTTTCGTTCTAACAAAGACGATCTCTCCTTTTTTTATACTCGTAGAAATGCTTGATAAAACTAAGGGCAGAAATAAGTGAAAGAACAATGATAACTTTGCATAATTACATGTGAGGCATAGCTTGAGCCTAAAATTGGTAGTTTCTTAAGCATATTTAAGTCTGATGTGATATTTTGAGATACATGTAAACGACATGAAGCTAACAACTAATTTGTAGTACATGTGCTTTTAGACTTTTCTGCTGTATTGGACACTGCAGACCATGGCTTTTTTGCACTTTTCTATTGCACGGATTTGGATTCAGAAATGAAGCACTTCATTGGTCTGACTCGTACATGTCTGACAAGAAATCGGTCATTAGTATAAATGGAAGTGCCTTGAGCCTGTTCAACGTTTTATTTAGAATCCTTCAAGGTAAGTATTGGAGCAAATCCCCTCTGCTATACAAATCGCCCCTTGCAAGGATTATCGAAGTCATAGTATGGAATTTATTGGTAGGTAGGTAACAAGCAAACCAATCTGTCCTTGGAGATTGAAACGGATGATTTGGTAAGACGTGTCATTTACCCCTGACAATTATTGATGGATACCGCAACCGTAAACCCAATGTACGTAGCCGACATTGCTCTGCACCATTGATGTTTGCATTTACTTTAGATAGTATTACTGACTCCTTGTAGCTTTCAAAATCACTGGGACAACATTTACTTCTTCTCTGCCCGCCGCAGCCCTAATTTACTTTCTCTTCAAGTCAGTGTTCTTTCACCTAAGGAGATGGAGTTGAATATGGAATTTCCTTTCCATAAAATTCCTAGAAGCCTTAAATATACGCGTTTGTAGCTTTGAAAAAGACGACTCGTGTGGTAGGTGAAAGGCTTTTTGTGTTTGAGATGAGTCATCTATTTCAAGGTTTATTTACATTCTGAAACGCAAATAATTTCTTTTAAGATTTGTTATGTTTGTTACTTTAAGAATTGATCTTTATAATACTTTGTGTAACGGTCTACCTCAGAATTTGATTCTAAAACTTCATAAGAAGTGCACATACTCTTCAATTAGGATTATAAGAATGATGTATAACATCATACTATTAAAATCGATGTAGCTGATTAACATTGTCTCCCTGTGGGACTCTAAATCAGATGAAGCCTTATAATATCAACATATAAATGCCTAGTCGGTTAAAGACACTCTTAATCTGTATCTACGAACCAAAGTGCAACTTAAGATCCACGTCTAAATGTTATCTACATGCCTAGGTTACTATTTACAAGGACATGGGTGCGGGATGTTATGATCACTATGTACATGGGGGAATTAGTTAGACTTCCATTGGCTATGTATCACGTGACCGTGCGAGCTTGTGAATATAATAGTTCTTATGCAATCTTGTTGTCAAAGTGAATCGTCTGATTACAATATACCAAAGGAGCTAGACTTATGTTTCATACTTAACAATGTTTGATGTTTTGTATGTCCAGCATGACCTAGGTGATTGGACTATTCTTTTGATTTAAATAAGAAATACTCTGTAAACGCTTGAAATACTATGAAAGTCTATACATAACTTGTAAATACAGGGAAACAAGAGAATACTTTAAGATGCGTCCAGGGAAATCTTTTTAGTGAAGCTTTTTATACTCAGATTTTGGGATCTCAATTCGTCCTATAAAACTATGGGACTTTGTTTTACTATGCAGATTGCATGCTTCGTATTGCATTGAAATTATTACATTGGGACAGTTAGGTGGCTCTCTTTACGAGTCTAGTTAACTGACGGGTTTGAACCGCCAATGCTTTGTAAAGGTTCTCAAAATCATGTATAAAAGTTTTATTACATAATGACTCGTTAGAGAGAAGTGTCCATAAAAAGATGAAATTACAAAAACAAAAGAGAAAAATACTCACATCATACGTATATCTGACTTTTAAGTAAATACTACATGACATATAAATAGGAACTATAACAACAGGTTGTTTAGGAAGACAAAATTGTTACACACATATACAAAATAAGGCTAATTGACAACCAGGTAATTCATTAAATTTACTAAAATCAAAGTTCAAAGCTAAAAGATCAGGGCATTACCATTCAGGATTACATCTACCCAAAATATATATATAATGTGCGAATACAATAACTTACAATGTTTTCAATCAGAATTTCCTTTTCTGACGACATAACTTTGTGTAACATTTCCAAGAATGTTTCTACCTATGCGTCTCTAAATGAATAACGCTGTAAATTATCTGCAACTCCTATACGAAATTACGGTCATCTTGTCAGTTTAATCAATTCTTGTTTAATCAAGATGTTTTCCAAATTCAAAATTCTCTTCTAGAACACTCCCTCCCCAGTATCCTTTGGCTCCTACAGCCCAATACTTAAGGAGACTCTAACAACTTTAAATGAGCCAAGTGCAATGGCGTTATGGGTGCCAATTGCATTAATGCACTTAGTTTAACTTACTCATGCAAAATTTGAATATGACACTTTCTTATGGTTATTGGACACGTTCGTACTTTTTCTTTGTTTTATTCATGAACTTCAAGAAGCAAAAACTGTTGTGACTTGCCAGAAGCAAAGTGCTGGAATATATTTTGCGAAGGTATGGACCATGTGAGCAAGCTAACTCGCAGAAGTCATTTGTTACTCTGTGCTGCAGTCTTTTCTGGAAAAGAAGGCATTGAAAAGGACAAAAATGTGCAAATAAGCCATCAAAAAGTGGACTGAAAGTTGCGGAGCACGCTAAACCAAAACTCAAGGAATTATCATGGCTTTGCTGCCACCACATCTTGTGTTGGGAACGAAAAAAATCAAATGTGCCATCTTGTTCACTTCTAAATTTCTGATCAACGAATGATGGTCTTGAGAAGAAAAGAGAAGGACTTTTGGCATGGTGCAAATGATGGTGAGCGCAGTACGCACAAAGGAGATGCTCCTTTGTCATAATCTTTTCCACTGCTTCCTCTTCAAAACATCTGGCTTTATTTAGTTGTTCAAAACGGCCTATGCAGCTCAGAGTAACAAATGACTTGAGAATTAGCTTAGTCAGATGGCTCATGCTTTCGTAACATTTATTGCCAGCGCTTCGCTTCTTGCATTCCACAACAGTTCTTGCTGTCTTGCATTTCATGAACAAAATGTCGGAAACGTGTTTAATACCTAAAGTACGTGTCACATGTAATTTCACTTGAGTACCTTAAACCATTTGTGATAACGCAATAAGCGCATTTAACGCGGTGAGCACCTCCTCGAGTACCAGACTTGAGTTTAACATTAGTTTTGTTTTACCATTTACAGGGATTCACTCAATCATGCTTGGTACACAATTCAATAAACTCATTTCTTCTGCTTATCCTTAAGTTAACATTCACTTCAAAACCCTCTTCTCATTTCATCTATGTAACTTTTTCTAGTTTAAGGACCGAACTCTAGCGTAGTCTACCACTTTAAGTCTCAAATTTGTACACAAGCATATTTATGTCAGATAAAAGAGAACAATTTACAGAACAATACAAAATGAATTGATCAAAAATACCCCTATATTTGAAATGGCAGGGACTGCATCAAAAAAGGTACAAGTAGTCCTTGCTTCCATAATGATTCCTTCATAGAGGTGTAAAGTAGAGATTGTACCAACAAACAGACAACACGCAAAGTCGTTGAACTTTAGGATATAAAAACAGGAATTTTTTGCTTTTTTGAATTGCCAATGGGAAAGATTAGAAGTAGGTCTGTTGGAATGGTTATGTCGGCGCGATGGTAACGAGGCTGTTAATCGAAGCACTAAAACTAGAATGAAATAAAATTATTACAAACAGTTTCCTTGAAAGTCAGGATAAGGAGTGTGTTTCCATCATTATAAATATAGATATTATGACGTGAAATAATGAATAAAAAGTACGTAATGAAAATAATCACAAAGAAAATTTCAATATAGGTATACACAACTTCAAGGTTGCACAGCGTTAGCTACCTTGCGTAGGATGGAGAGCTCTGACATTTGATTCCAGTAGGGGATGGTTGATTCACTACATGCTAACATTGGTAACCATAGATAGGGTCTTATTTTCTCATTGCTAACCTGTAGGTAAGAGGCATGACTAACACTGTGGACTTTCATGTAAACCTAGTTTCACATATACATATTTATAGGTCCTCTATATGTTTGATCCAAGTCCCTTCAGATATCTTACCATGTAGCTTGTGACATCAAATAACTAATAACGATGAAAGGAAACCAAACCTGAAGATAAAATAATGAATACTTTTGATAATGTGTGTTCCCGAAGCTACAGACCGCAAATTCTATCTGAGCTTAGGAATAACATCCTTAAAATGATTATCTATGTCTTTATTTCTACATTGTGATGAACGCTAAAGATACCGGCGGGGGGGGGGGGTACCAAACCCAACCTAAAACCGACAAAAGGGAAGCGGCAGGGTGTTTGCCTGCTTTGCGTTTTTTCAATCAAAAAATTACATATTTTAAGTAAAAGAAAACTTTCATTGCTTGTTCAGAATGTGAAAATTTAAACTTCGTTGCCTCAACGTACTTGTTTACAATTAATTCATCATTTATTGCTCTCTTTGGTAATTTTAAAACTGTTGATTATGTGTAAGCGATTTAATGTATTCTGTTCAATAGTAATGCCTTTTTTCCTATTTTAATGTTTCTAATCCGTTCATTTTACCTGTTTTATTCATCGCTTCAGAACATCACAATCACATAGGAGTCCCAAAGTAGCAGGTTGGTACTTTATTTTACATTTACCGTCGAAAGTGGAAACTTTCTCCCTCTTCCTTAGGCTAGGCATATAAAGTCTTCTCTACCGCTGCTGTACACCCCTCCGGGAAAGAAGCTTTCTTACGGAAAACCGACTCCCTTCAAAATTGCGACTCGTACATTAGATATTTACGAGGGTTCTATCCTCGGTTGTGACGTATTGTCTATTTCTCTAGTGTTCTTTTCAAAACTGACATTTAAAATCCCCTCTTCTCCATTATACTTACTACTTTCATTGGGTTTTGGACAGACTGACGGGCCAGATGGCAGTCCTTTCTCTGTCAAGTCACATGGCGCAGAGAGATTGGTCTTCAATGGCATTGAGCTGAATGTCGATGTCTACCGGTGGATGATCGGGAGCTAATTTGCTTACTAGAGAAATAGAGTATGTTAACATTGGAGGTCACCCAGCTCAGTTGGTAGAGTGCACGCGACGATAACGTGGGTCACGGGTTCGATCCCTGGTGGTGACATACTTGTATTTCCCTCCTTTTCAAAATATATATTTATACTCGGATTATTTGCTTTTGGTTTTTGGATGTTAGATTAAATCCTGTGTTAAACAGTTTTGGTGTTTCTTCGATTCAGTTTTAACTGTGCCATACTTAGTTTCGATGTACATAATTTTGAAGTGACTCTGAGCACAAGCTGAACGCCATACCAAAGAGTGCACAATGATGAAAGGAGCATTGTTGATCCCTCAAATTTTGGAATAGTGAGGGTTCTTGTGTAACATAAGCATGGCTCACCTGTCTACGGTAGGTCCGGAGTGAATTTCCTGAAAATTCAACTATTACATCGACAGGTTTAAACTTCGATACATGATTGGTACTACAAACCTTAAAAAACAGCCTTAAACAATGCATTTCGCTGCACTCTTATCAATTCGGTGCGATATTAAAACTAGATTATATAAGAGGGTATTGACGCATCGCTATGCAATCGCTGACTCAATAGCGGCGCTGCAAATTCCTGACTGCAACAGATTAGAACAATTTCACCTAAAATACGAATTCCCTTTGTCTGCAAACCGAGGGATTTGTGTTTTTATGAAGACCACCTCTAAAACTTTCCATTGAAAAGATGATATAGCCGTTGCGAGTTTGAGCTTCATGCCCACCCACTACGAAGGATGATAGGCTTTTGAAATCATTAAGGATACTGACGAATGTACTGCAGGCAATATTTCAGGATGCTGAATTTGAATATTGTCTGATGTATTTTATACTCACATTTCTACGTTATGGTATGCAAATCAAAGCCATCTGTATTTCTCATCCTATTCTAGCTGCGCTGAGTGTGTCATCATTTAGTTTAAATGGAGGAGGGCACCATGGAGACTCTGCCAATGCGGTAGACTACCTGTCGGATGAGAATATAGGATCATCCAACTTACCTACGATACCTTATCACCCCCGTCCACTGAAGGTAGGTATAGAAAATATCATGGTAGTTGTAGTAAGATGCAGGTTTTCTTTGAAAGGCTTTGCTGCAGAGGCCCAACGTTTGGTTTTTGGGATGACAACTTATGATGGTGATTCTAAATTTGAAATTTTTGTTTTTGCTTTTTGTTAATGGGATAGTGTGTTTGTGGTAGCACCTATGATTAACCCATCTGTTGCATAGGCTAACGCTGGAAAATAGGGCATAGATAAGATTATTGGTTCACAGCACTCTACTCATCTCTAACTTATCGCTCCAAGTAGTCGTTTGTGCTCGCCCGTGACCATACCCCGGACCTCCACTCAGCAGT
>JAAAKM020006971.1:16967347-16980339 GCA_010016025.2 Alatinidae sp. Z8VKAUB7J3 | reverse complement strand
TACTCATCTCTAACTTATCGCTCCAAGTAGTCGTTTGTGCTCGCCCGTGACCATACCCCGGACCTCCACTCAGCAGTAGTGCTAAAGTAAGTAAGGGGAACCGGTGGCTTGCCGCCAGATTGCTGTGGGGGATGCTTCCCATCGAAGTCTGGAACGGCGGAGAAAGCAGACAAACCACGACTGAGGTCAACGGTCTGAATGCTGGACTCAGCAAACTCAATGAAGGAAACAACCCCACCCCACCAAGGACAGACGAGGGTCTCAGCTATTCAGCAACCCGCGTGTGAGAAGGATACTCTGAAATAGAGCCTGCGACCATTATCCCCACTGCCGTATGGCTATCTTTAGCACTGGTGGGTCGGGTCTCATGATGGAGAGGGTGGATCTTGCTCCGCACAAACAATTTTCATCGACTTATGTGCAGGTCGTCTCGACCAACTTAAGCCCCACGGCGATGAATGTTGGTGACAGGGATGCTAGGCAGTTCTTAGCCACGACTCTGCACGTAGGTAGCTCAAGGGTGACAGTCGTTTGAATAATACCTAGGATAGATTAGCCAGTCGTTTCCTCTTTGGGTGGCTGAGCAATTCTGTAGCAGCTCTGGTCACCCAAAACAGGGGAAGGGGATAGAAAAGGTGCCCCAAACATCCCTTAATCCGTTTCTCCCTGCTGTGCTGCCGCCTGCCAGATTATGTCATCGTACGCCGGCGTGACAGAAAGGACGTGAATATCTCACCTGCAATGAGAGGCAGCTGGTGGCTGTCAGATCATATTCTTCTCAGAAGTAAAATAAATCTGAAGATCGTCCCACGTAAGGGGAGACAGCGCCATGTGAAAAAACATAATGTCAAAGCGCTCGCATGCACTGCTGACGTAACTTATTGTAAGTGTTTAAGAGCCATGAATAACAAATGGTGGGAGGACAAAGCCACTCAATTACAGGAGGCAGGTGAAGCACATAACACCAAGCCACTCTTTGATGGACTCAAACACTATTTACGGACCAAGAACAAATGGATCAACTTCTTTCCTCTCAGCCGGCAACACTACCATGCTGACGGTTAAGAAACAAAATACTCTCCAGATGGGCTGATTACTTCAACTTGCTAGTGAAGAAGACGTTTGCCATGTGTGATGATGCATTAAGCGATCTTCCCACATTGCAAACCCTGAAAGAGTGACATCTCGCGCCCAACGGCGCGGAAGTCACTAAGGCCATTAAACAACTGTCTGGTGGTGAAGCAGCAGGCCCCAATGGCATACTGTCAGAAGTGTATAGATGCAGGGGTGCACACATGACTTTTGCTCTAACAAAGCTGTTCAGAGCATTCTGGGCAAAGGGTGACGTCCTGTAGGACCTACAGGATACATCAATCTTTCACTTGTGTGGGGAAGATTTTAGCGAGGGTCATCTTGAACCATCTTACATCCCTTGTCATACATAAGGTGTATCCATAATCACAGTGTGGTTCTCGCAGTGGACGTGGCACAATCGATATGGTAATTGCCTTCAGACAACTTAGAGAGAAATGTTTGGAGAAGAACAAACCTCTCTACACAGTTTTCGTGGACTTTACCAAGGTGTTTGATTTGGTTAGCACAGATGGCCTGCGGAAAATCCTCCATAAGGCTGGCTGCCCGGGAAAGCTTATTGCCATCATTAGATCATTCCACGAAGGCATGAAATTTTGAGTGTTTGACAATGGCAACTTTTTGGAACCATTTGACATATTTAACGGCGCCAAACAAGGATGCATCCTAGCTACCATTTTCTTTGGTATAATCTTTGCTATCATTCTCCAGTATGCATTTCGTGAAATGGACCTTGAAGTGTACCTGCAAGTAAGGTGCGATAGTGGAATCTTCAACATCAGGCGTTTTTCTGCTCACATTAAGCTGACTGAAATCCCCATGGGAGACCTGCTGTTTGTAGATGACTGCATACTCTGTGCTCACAGTTTAGAAGATATCCAAACAATAGTAAACAGGTTTGCAGATGCCGCGAAAGAATTTGGTCTCACAAGAGGCCTGAAGGAAACAGAAGTAATGTTTCAAACTTGTCCTGGTGGTTCCTGTCAAGATCCTGTCATCGAAATTGAAGGCACCACACTCACGTCTCTGAAGAATTTTTGCTATCTCTGTAGTGTTATGGGACATAACGGCTCGCTAGACGAGGAGATAAATCAGCGCATATCAAAAGGTACCGTAGCTTTCGAACGTCTCTTTTGCAGACTATGGAAGAGCCACGATCCAAACGGGACATAAAATCAGCGTGTACAAGTCTGCAGCCCTATCCTCTCTGTTTACTGCTGTGAAACGTGGACCCCTTGCTGGAGACATATTCACGAGATCGAAGCATTTCACATGCGCACCCTTCGCCGTATAAGCAATATTCGCTGTCAAGACCAAGTCACCAACACAGACGTCTTAGAAAAGTGCGGCATAACAAGTATTGTAGCTATCATAATGATGTCTTACTGTGCTGGTCGGACACTTACGACATATGAACGACGACCGCATTCCCAAAGCTGTTTTATGGACAACTCAAAAAAGACTCAAAAAAGACGTGTTAAGGGACGCCCACGTCTACGTTACAAAGACAACCTAAAGTCCGTAATGAAAACTTGCTAAATAAGTTCCGCAAGATGGAAGGAAGACTACCTCCATCGTTCCTCTTGGCAGCGCCAGTGCCACTCAGTTGTTCATAAATTTGAAGATAACTGCACTGCCATTTACAAAAAGTCAAAATTACAATATGAAATAAAAACTAACTACTTTGAAATATACAACAAAAAAGATAGAAAGATACATCTAAGGATAAATACAACGAAAAACAAGGATAGAGTTGGCAGAGATAGCATTAAAAAGGTTCAAAAGACCTTGTTTCTACAATGATCCCTAATGTTGTGAAAGCAGTGGTGGGGTTTACTTGTAGGTAATTTGACAGGCATTTCACTACATTTCGTATCCTCTACAATAAGGAGTTTTATTTATTTTGTATGAAGTTTATCTTGCCTAAGGTTATATTGAAAATTGAATTTCAAGATTGACACGAATTAGTTGCAAAATTTTGCGTCGTTGATCATATGGAACTTGCGTTTGATGCTACCGGAAAGATACCAGTCAGCATGTCCTTTTGTTTAGGAAAGGTGTGGTGTATGTGGACTGACAATAGCATTTATATTCATTTTTGTAACGTTTTCTTCGATATATTGACATTCGTTATCTTCCTCAATGTTTCTGCCCTTGCATCGATCCATTTTCTCTTGAAACAACCTGACAAGTCTCCCATAGTCGATTTTACGTTGCATGCACAAGTTGGAGTAGAATGGTATCATTTTAATGAGCAGCCATGCTGAAGAATTATGGATTGAATCTGGTTGCAAACAGTTTTGGGAAGTATCATGCATTCAACGGAGATCTTATTAAAACTCTCTTTCAATTTTGCATACCAGGACATAATTCCACAAACAATAATCGATTTTCACATATCCAAACCAATTTTATGGACCATGAAATTGAAGGCACCACGTTCAAATCTGTGAAGACCTTTGGCCATATCGGTAGTGATATGACACGTAATGCTCGCTGGCCGAGGAGATAAATCAACGCATATCAAAAGCTACCGAGGTTGTTTTACGGACTCGGACCTAATGTTGTACGGTTCCTCATGCCGTCAGTTGACCACTGCAGAAAACACTGATTCTCGCATCACTATAATTGATTGGGAAAAAACCAGCCCCGCGTACGGAAACTTATATTTATAACTTTATCATCATTCTTGTTCCAACAGGTGAATACATTTGGTTCCTGCCTGCGGAAGGGCGGTGGTTGCATGGTCTTTAATCGGAGAATGAATCATTTTCGATGTGCAACAAAAGCAATGTTGGAGAAGTTTAACAACCCTAGCTTACGAGGGTAAGATCACAATTTGAAATTGTCTTTCATCGTGTAAACCACCCTTTTTATGAGGCTTTTTTTTTGCAGAAGGGTCGTGTCTTTTGCTATTTGGTAGGATATTTTTCCCCTATCCATCCACGATGGTTATCTGATGAGTTTATAACTTGCCATGCTTTTTGTACTATTTTTTTTGGTAACGGTCGTAGAAATTAGCAGGTCCTGAACCAGTTTTTTGTTTATGTTATATATTTATTTCTTTAAAGAAACATGTAGGCAAGGCACAACAATTCTATTCATTAAACTGTCTCCGGTATTACTTTGGCACGTAATATGTAGTTAGAAAAGGTTTATTTATCGTCAGTTTTCAAAATCTACCAGAGTACGTTATCTCTGACTGTGTGTCTGTAAAACATGACAGTCTTCTCGACCAAGCCCGTTCTCTTCTGAATTTTTGCGCCGTGTGTGACAGTTTATTATCTGTAACGCGTTGCTTTTAATAATGACATAGGCACAACAGCCCCCTAGGCACATATGACTTACCTTAAAATTTTATACTTTACTTCAAATTTTAGGCAGAGGATAGATAAGAATAGAGAAAATTCAGACACTGCGAAAGTACCTGGTTCAAATAGGCAAGAAGGTGAGATGGTAGTGGTTTTTAAATTTCTCTTGTTGTTACTGACTGAAATATGCTTGACATTTGTTGGACATTGGGCGTTTGTTAGTGTTATGTGTTTGCTATTGTTGGATCTCTGCCACTTTTGGGATGTTCACTTGTGTTGTACGTCCGCTTTGTTAAATGTTTGTCCATCATCTTATTTCGTTCCAGTACTCTAACCTTCACGGTATTAGGCCCGTCCTGTTTAATTTCCCACATGTTTCTGTCGTAAATGCAAAGAGGGTGTCTGCGCCTACACAAGGTTTGTAACGATTATGATAATGGACGACTGCCTTGGAAGTAGAGTAGAGAGGACCCAAGGAAGGTTATTGTAAATGAGAGATAGTGACATAGACTCCATAATTGTTGCCAAAATGAGTTCTCTGAAAGTAGTTGAATGCAGACCCGTGCCCTCTCTATGCTGCTGTACAGACGCTGGTCCCTTATGAAGCTAGACCCCGGTTAGTGTCGTGTACGATACTTGGTAGATTTGTAACTTTGACTAACGTGCGAGTACTAATTCACTCGTACAGTGTTTACACCTCCAGACCAACATTCTTGAGCCAACACTTAAAGGAGAGAAACGCAGACTAAATCGCTGTATACAAACCCAATGAACTCTGAAGAGAGAGGCTCGAATCCCCTGGCATCATCCACAGAGCTGTGTAACTCCAACTCATTCCTGCAATCGTCTGCATACACACTGGCCGCACACTAGTGACAGCTTGGTTCCCCAAAGATCTTTGTTTGTTCATCCATGCGTTGTGAGCAGTCTTGTCCGATACACCACTGGTTGCTTCTGTTGTTGTCAAAGTCTGGTGGTGGCAGTGTCGAGTGTTCCACGATGTACTCATTTTTTGTGGTTAATGCACCTACATATTTGTACTCTGCTCACTTCTTCTTAATCACGTTGTCTCTACCTTTGTTTTGTAGGTTTGTGTACCATTCAAGTTATGGACCAAGGGAGCGCGCGGCAATCAGCCGGTGGTTTTAAATCGTCGGTAAACATATCGTCATTTAATGATCCGTCACAACTGGGGCCAGTGCCGCGCGTCAAAACGAAAAAGGCGCAGGCCGGCATGAAGCGACAGATGTCAGCTGACGTACAGTCAGCGGAACATTCATCGTTTCAGTCTCCGAACAAAAGGAGGCATTCAGTGGACTCGAACCCTAACGTGCTTGCAGTTTCTTCTCCATCTACACCGACAGAGACGAATTTGCAAAACGGCCTTAAGCCACTCAGAGAACTAGGCCACGTTGTGGCAAATATTGATAGTGTATCTCCTTATGAAATTAAAACCGTGGGATCATCGTTTCCAGCAGGGAGCCCACAAGCCAAAAATTCCTTAACGGTGAACACAGGGGCCAGTTCAATAAATTTGAACTCTAGCCTTAATTTATGCCAGACTATGGGAATTAATCCAGTTGGCGTTGGAGTACAATCGGACAGCGTTCAAGGTTTAACACAGACGTTTAATGTCCAAGGTGCGACGGGCACTGTTGTTGGAACTAATAACCAAAATGCTACGTCCCATGTTTCTGGTGTAACGGGAGTACTTGGCCTTTACGGAGCATCGCAAAGCTCTACAGCCACAGGAAGCCAGTCGTTGAATTCGCCCAGTTCTTCGTGCTCAGTCTCTTACGCGGTTGCACCGAATGTTTCAGTGACACAAGGTATGATGGTGTCACTGCCTAACATACCGCCTACACAGGCTACTGTCTTGTATCAAAGTGGTTTATCAGTAACAGCCAAGGATGGTATATCCATCACTGGATCTCTGCGATCGCAATTGCAACCGTCTAGTGGTATACTACTACGAAGCCAGGTATGTGTATATCTTTTAGTTATCCACGTTCAGTACCAGCACTGCTTACCGACCTACGTACCTACTTTCCTGCCTATGTGTCTGCCTACAAACCAACAAACCTACTTATCTGCGTATCTACCTTCAACGTATGAGGTAGGTACTCTGATCTGTTTACCTTCTCACGCACAGACGTTTTACGTACTTGCCTTCCTACGTACCTACCTTCCTACGTACCTACCTTCCTACGTACCTACCTTCTTACGTACTTGCCTTCCTACGTGCCTACCTTCCTACGTACCTACCTTCCCACGTACCTACCTTCCTATGTACCTACCTTCCTTAGTACTTGCCTTCCTACGTACCTACCTTCCTACGTGCCTACCTTCCTACGTGCCTACCTTCCTACGTACCTACCTTCCCACGTACCTACCTTCCTATGTACCTACCTTCCTATGTACCTACCTTCCTTAGTACTTACCTTCCCACGTACCTACCTTCCTACGTACCTACCTTCCCACGTACCTACCTTCCTACGTACCTACCTTACTATGTACACTTACGTTTGTACATGCAGCTATTTTTATCATAAGCAGTTCTATCTTCCCTCGTACACTTACGTGCGTAAGTACATCAACGTTCTTACGTAACTTCCTTCGTATGTACCTACATTCCTAGGTACATATACCTTTCTATGTGCCTTCTGACGTGCCCTCCTACACACTTACATACTTTGCCTGCAGGCCTATCTTGTCTATCTAGCTATTTGTACCTGTAACTACAGACCTTTGCCAACTTGTGCCTTGGTGCCTGTCTATTACACCTACCCAATGTATTTTCCAAATATTTACAGGAACCGTTAGGAACGCATACAGAAGCAGAATACTCTTATAATTGTTCGGAAATTGGATTCAAATTGTATGATAGTATTTTACTATTGTCTATGTTTTTGAATATGGGATGAAACTCCCTTTAAGAAGAATATGACTTCAAAGATAACATTTTCGAAACAGTCAAAACTTGTCAGAGTAATCTCCATGTTCAGTCTTAATAATAATTTTTTTCAACTCAATATATATATATATAGATAGATAGATAGATAGATAGATAGATAGATAGATAGATAGATAGATAGATAGATAGATAGATTTTAGACCGAGAATCACGAACACTGCAAATGGAAATATCCCGACGCTACTCTTGAGTAGAAACAAGAAACTGGAAGTTGGTACCTTTAGCATGAGTTTACGCTTAAGGAATTGAGTGACTGCGGAAACGCTGATTTGATAGTATCGGTAATTTCGTGTGATTTCCGACGCCAAAGGGCACATGGGAAGCGTATGATTAGCAGATATAAAGCGAACGGGGATCTATTAACCCTTGTCAATTTGTTTATAGTTTGGCTTGACCCATTGACTTTGTTCAAACATTAAAGGGTGTATGTCCCTGCAACACGTAGACTATTCTATTCCACTGCTAATATTTCATTGTGTTTCTCAGCACCAGACTTCCCGAGATCACTGCTTTAGGCATAACATTAAGCATAATAACTGAAGAGATAACAACAGAAGCTGTAATCGAAATGTGCACCCAGATACGAGGACGTCACGCATTTTCTTTATCAGAGTACAATATGTTAGTATTTTTCTAGTAAGTTTCACGCATGAGTATACCTTATTACGACATGATTAAAAGTCAATAGATTGAATTCCTAACAGAACCCATGCGTCAATAGGTGCAGTAAAGCCAATAGAAGATCAATCACGTAAGTCGTACTTCAAGTCAATCTGTTATTAAGTTTTCTATTGTGACAAGGAATCCATTTTTAGTTTCCATTGTCAGAAATAGCTCTCCTCAGAATTTTCCTCGGAATCTCAGCTTTCGAGCAAGTTGAACGTTTGCTTTATGAAAACGTATTCTTTTAATAGGACTTTTACTTAACTGGTTTAGATGTCTGAGTACATAACATACAATGAGGGCATTTTAGTTCAACCATTATAAATATTGTTTGCCATTTATTGTGGATGATGGCAGATGTTGAAATTCTGATAGATGGACTGCGGATGACAGATTTTGTTTACAAGTACCTTCAACGAGGAGGAACCTCGGATAAATCCTTGAGCACCCTCCCCACAGATTCATGTTGGAATTGTGCAATTTAGGTATTTAAAATTTATTCGTGTGGTCAAGGTCTACCATTTATTGCAAAGGGTGAGAAATGATGAACTCTCACTGAAGACGCAGATCAATGTTGCATTAGATGTAAATGTTCATATGAAGTAACTTCAGGTTTAACAATATAATATCTATTTTTTACGGGAGTAAATAATCACCAATAATGCATAGATTATTTTCGTTGCCTGATGTTTCTCAACTTTTATATTACAGTCCATAGATTTTATATAAACTTTGATGGAACTGGCACTAGTCGTAGTGGAAAGGCTTTGGACACACTTCAGTTCCTGTGCATGAATAGAAATTCCATTGTAAGCAAGTCTGCCACAAAACTTTGGATAATACAGGGATTACCCAGTAATTTCATTGTAGGACAACGTTTGAAACTACCAAATATTTAACTTTGTTGATTAACAATGTCTTTACCTCACAACATTATTAAGAACGGGGACCATTGCTAATAGAAACGGTACTGCAAATTTTTAAATTGATTCTTATAACTCACGAAATCAGTAGCTGCAGCAATGGCGCATGGTAAAAACGCTTACGAGGAAGCTTTAGGGATAATGCAATTAGGATTCATGCACTTTAAAGTGATTGTTGCTGGAGGATTGACTTTTACTGCCGATGCAGCGGTTACGATGATTGTAGGTGTTTTAAGCATATGGATCCAGTGCGAGTTTAATGCAACAACCATAGAAACTGCCCTAATGAATGGTCTGCTATTTTTAGGAACTTTAATAGGGTGCAATTTGCAGGGAATTATGGCTGATGCATACGGAAGAAGGACTTCCTTAATTGTGTTTATGGCAAATTTAACAGTTGGTACTATACTCTTTGCTCTTTCACCAACGATGCCATGGATTTTTTTGACCCGATTTTTATTGGGAATGTTTTTAGAACCATTTGCCATCACCTATACGGTCGAATTCTTTCCAGTTCATGTACGACGTTTTGCACTGCTGGCGTGGCTTTTCTGGTCAATCGGAACGGTGCTAGCTATGGCCATGGCGTATGTTGTGATGACGTACAGCAACTGGAGAACATTAGCTATTCTTCTGTTTATATTTCCACTCATTTCAACTAGAGCCCTTACTCTTGTACCAGAATCACCACGATATCTTTACATTAACGGGAAAAGGTCAGAAGCAATGCAAGTCCTCTATGAACTTGATAGTCGAATAAAATCCCGAGTTGATCCGAGGCGTTTTATAGAAGATAGCACTGCAGTTGAAACGCGCCCATCTACACCAGTAAGGGCTATCATCAACAAAACATTTTTGGTCCCAACATTAATTTTGTCTTTACAGTGGTATGCAGCTGGGGTGCTGTACATAGGTATTACAATTCTTAGTGTTACATACATAAAAGTACTAGAATCCAGTTTAAATTCAATGACAAGCTTTAGCTGCAGCACTTGTGTTCATTTGGAGCATTCCTATTACGTAATGCAAGCAGTGTATGCCATCGGTGACGGCATTGGTGTAATTGCCGTATTTCTAATGCTAAACAGATTTTCCGGGAGGATAACTCTAGTAACATCTATAGCTATGCCATCAATAATATTACCTTGGCTGTTGCTGAACTATAATACCACAGTGGCAAGCATCATTATCTTTGTTGCTAAAATTGGTATAGGTGGTGCAAGGGCTATGGTACTGCAAATTGCTGTGGAAGTTTATCCCACTAGTATTCGAGGAACTGCATTAGCACTTCTTTCGAACTTTTTGTTTTTAGGATCCGCAACAGCTCCCTTTTTAGGGGAAGTTTTGATATATATCAATGCCTCTAGCACTGTACTTACTTTTGTTGTAATTTCAGTTGTTGCGGCTGCAAGTGCTTATTATCTTCCATCTGACACATCAACAAAAGAATTACAAGATTTGTGACAAAAGAATCATTAAGTTATGGCTGAATCAAGTTTGCTTCCTTTTTCTGAAGTCATAACTAACATAGTCTCTACTTGCGTTGTCGTTTTGAAGTATCTATGCGTTTCTTTTGAAGTTTGTACTTTTTGCGTAGACTCTATAAAGTTAGAACTCCAAGATGAGCGTTACCTATTCCAATTGCATTCATTTGGGTGAGGTCTTTTACCTTGCCCAAATACTATGTGCAGCTAGCAATGGTCTTGGCTTTGTTGCAGGGTTGTAAATGCCAGGACAGTTTCCTGGAAAATAACTCTAGTATAATCAATTTCTTGAATGTTCCTTAATGCTTGGATTTTCCCCTGAAAATAAAAAGGACCTATTCCCCAATTTGATAAAATAACATTTGAAATAATGGCATAAACTTTTGAAGTAAATGAATACGAAATTTGTTTCTAACTTGAATACAATTTAAATTTGAATTTCGGAATAGTTTATGACTTACGTATTTATAACTCGTAGGCAGCGGGGCCTATTAGTTAGAACAGCTGTTTCATGATTTAAGGGTCATCAGTTTAAGAGGTTCAAGCCCCAGTAATGTTGAAAAATCCTTGAGAAATATATGAACTTTGCTGGTTTACTCTGGAAAATAAAGGACGTATTCCCCAATTTGATAAAATAACATTTGAAATAATGGCATAAACTTTTGAAGTAAATGAATACGAAATTTGTTTTTTAACTTGAATACAATTTACATTCGATGTGCGGAATAGTTTATGACTTACATATTTATATCTCGTAGGCAGCGTGGCATATCAGTCAGAACAGCTGTCTCATAATTTAAGGGTCATTAGGTTCAGCGGTTCAAGCCCCAGTCGTGTTGAAATATCCTTGAGCAATATATGAACTCTGTTGGGTTTTCTCTGGGAAATAAAGGACGTATTCCCCAATTTGATAAAATAACATTTGAAATAATGGCGTAAACTTTTTAAGTAAATAAATAAGAAATTTGTTTTCTAACTTGAATACAATCTAACTTTGATGTGTCAAATAGTTTATGACTTGCGTATTGATACCACGTAGGCAGCGTGGCCTATAAGTCAGAACAGCTGTCTCATAATTTAAGGGTCATTAGGTTAAGAGGTTCAAGCCCCAGTCGTACTGTAATACCCTTGAGCAATATATGAACTCTGTTGTTCTTCACTATGCCAAGATGTAAAGTTTGGAGGTGGCTGTAATGAAATAGCAAAAGGCACGTAAGAGTGTGTGTGGTTGCTATGCGGTTATACGCAATAGGGAGTAGATCAGAAAAAATATTGACAGAAGGCTCTAACTGCGTGGTAAACATCAGTTGTAAAAGACCTTTTAAATGTCCTTAGAATGATAGGAGCGCTATAAAAATGCATTGTACCTTACGCATGGGCAACAGATGACAGTCTTTCCTCTATGCCAGAGTCTGGCAACAGCTTGGTATCCCCCATGTATTTAAGTAAGAAATTGCCTCTCTTAACTTATCAAGAATAATTACTAAGTCTCCTTTTAAAGTGATCCCGTCTGTTGCTTAACTGGCGTCTCATAAGTCAATAGCGTTTGACATTCGAACGAAATGTTCTTGCACTGATTTGAAAATCTCTGAAGAGTAACGTAAACATTTTTTATAAGCAACTTGATTTTCAGAATCAGGGCTAAGGTTGCTTCGGGTATGATACAATTTAAGGGCTAAAGCAGCTAAACAGGTTGCTAAGATTATTTTTTTCCTCTGTGACACAGAATCATGAAATCACAAAAAAAAATTTCACGCACGTCCACACATTGCCAAAACTAAAGCCATAAGGTACCCTAAGGTATTTGTTTCAAATCAGAAAAGAATTCTTCTGTCTTTATTATCAAGAAAATTTGTAATTTTGTTCTGCAAAAAAAAGTTGCTAACTGTCAGGGCTGTGGCTTGCTAAGCAAGTTGCTTACTTTTTTGGCTAATTTGAGGGCTGAAGCCTTAGCAACTGGGGTGCTTATAATAAAAATTATGTGTATTTAGAGATCGTCTCATGCTGTGTTCTCATGTTGATGCGCTAACTTGGTAGCACTAAATTAAAAATCTGGTTTATAGTGCAAACTTTGAATATTGTGTAAAGTAATGAATTTACTTCCATAAGCATTTTTCGCCAGATATAGGTCATAATAGTCTTATGGAGTGAAGAAAGAAAATTTCAGCAAAGAATTTACGTAAACCGAAAGGAATGAAACAGCTCCTTGAAAATAACATTTAACATGAGTTACACACCTCTCACTCGTGTACTTGAAAAGTAGGTGAACTGTAAACTAATTCTCGTTGTTGACAGGAATCCGATTTCTTTGTTGTAATCAATGCAGCTTACAGATGTACAAGGTGACAAGGAGAACACGCTTTTGCTAGTACGCTCTTGGTAAATGTCGGCATACGTATGATTTTCAAGCAAATGTTGAGGCCACTTGCTGAGTGACCTTTCTTAGGGGTCTATTGTCATAATTTTGCTTTGCGACAAGGTAAATTTTGTCGCATTTAAAAACGTATCAATCACATATTTAAATCCTCTGAGTCCAGCACTTAGT
>JAAAKM020006971.1:16921480-16957576 GCA_010016025.2 Alatinidae sp. Z8VKAUB7J3 | reverse complement strand
ATTGTTTTGCAATTGATGTTTGAAAAAATTGGTTTTTTCTCAACTTAGGTCGAGAATGTTGCTGAAGGAGAAGCCAGAAGATATTTTGACCATGCAGTTGTTCTGAAAAACACAATAGAGTTTTTACGAGAAACGAAAACATTGAATCCGGAACAGCCTCTTTGCAACGTGTTAGGACTAGGTGAGTATATGTAAGATTCAAAATAGCAATCCTGATAGGCTATAGCATTTGTAAGAGAAGTCATAAATGATACCGTGTAATTTTGTGTTGGTGATGTATGCTTTTGTGTATGTACACTGATTGACCCTTGTCACATGAGACATTTCCGTTCGTTTCATTTTGACCGTTGCTGGTGATTGTGCTCTTAGGACGATAAAGGCTTTTAAGGACACAATGATTTCGATGTTACGTGCAGTTTTTACTCCATGTTTATACAAACTGAGCAAAATATGCAACGAACAAGCAGGAAAGGGTATTAAAATACCTCTTCAGAAACAAAACACTTTTAAGAAAGTTCCTTTTATGTTCTCCACTACCAACGTGACGTTCTACGCAGACAGGAGCGTGATATCACTCTCCAATACGTGCTTCGAACCGTGTTCTAGCTCTAGAAAAAGTTTTTACAAACGTGTTTTATTTTGCCCAGTTTGAGTACACAGCCGTTCGCCGAGGTATATTACCGTGATTAAGTGTAACCTCGTGATATTATTTGTGATGTTACATTCTTAGATTTACTCAGATGTGAAAGCATGAATAGCCTTGATCCAGGAGCATGTGCACGGATATTAAACAAGAAATACAGGTAAAGCGAACGCTAATTTTACTTTTCCTTATCCTGTCTCTGCTGATGCCAAACTCCTGGTTATTTTCATATCGTAATACATGAGTTTTAGCATCTCTAACTTCGGTTTAAGCCTGACGTTACTTATGTTGATCACCATATTATACCTTGAACTCTGTTGTTGTTGTATCAGATCACGTAAAATTGATATGTAGTTTCTTAGTTAATAAGATAGAGGGCACCCAGGTCTGTGTTCTTACAGTTGACAGTCTCTTGACTATACCTTGACTAGTATTCTTGGAACTAGTCTCCATATTTAGTTAAAGTCAAACAATTATTTTTGTAGTAATATGACATTTTGGCAGGACTCTTACGAATATTAAGTCATCGCATTCAGAATGCCGCAGGAAGACAAACGCATCACTGTTTATAGCTGACCACGGATATTTCGGTGTAAAACAACTGATATTTTTCAATGTAGACACATTATAGTTTGGGGTTAAATACAAATATTGGACATTGAACACTCAACGAGTCTGTGGAAGGGGAAACTCCCGCTCTCAGCAAAATAATTGAGAAAATATAATCGAGGTTAAGATAGCAGAAATGACAACATAATATAATGCCAGTGAAAAGAAATTTTGCTTGATTTATTTACAAAGAGAACACAGTAGAATAAGATGACCGGGAACATCCATCTGGTGCTATGGCTGTTCCGTGGCTCTATACACGTTTTCATAGTAAACGGTTTGGCATCTGTGCTTTCTTAATCTCACTTTGTGTAGAGACCACAGCCTGAGTATATCAGAAAACAGCTTTAAATGAAACACTTTTTACGGAGGTCACCACTCTGTAATTAGCATTGTTCTCACTTTAGTGTTACACTCTATACAAGTTTCTGTCGATGATTTTCTCCCAGTTAAGATCTACTTTCAAAGCAATTCTATTGAGGCTTTAATACGAAATGTGTTTTTTTTTCACCAGCCTATTAATATCAATGGCCCCATTAAGCAACGAAATTCGACCTGTTGCGAGCTGTATGCCTCCACATCTAGGTCCAGCTATTCCTGAGGTATGTAGAAATGTTTATTTTCAAAAACGAGTGAATAGTGTGGTTGCATTTTAGCATAGCCACCTTCGTGATTAGCCTGTTCATATGCACTTTGAGAGCGTTGTTTTAATGGAAAGTTTACACTTTGAGGCAACCCCAAGTGTTCCCACTCATCCTATTTGACCTTGTTTGGAACCAGAAGCTGAATTATTTACATTAAAAGTTAACTTGATACCTTTTGGATTACTTGTACTACGAGCTTTGCTTTCTTGCCTTGCTCTCAGTTCTTTTTTTTTAAATAGTAGGGATTCACTATGTTACTATACGTAGTTTTTATGCACAGTATCTTTATTTACACAACCTAGTGTAGAGTTATACACTTATGCTACGGAACGTATTGGCTTGGAATGCCAAATTCATTTTGTCCGGATTAGAAGAGTTACACACTGTATACAATAGTATTTGCTGCAAGAATAACTGCCTTGTAATATGATCTTTAGAACGCTACATTTTATAAAATTCTTCACGAAAGTCTTTACTTCTGTTATTTCATACTAGGTGAACTCAGTTTGGTTCAAGCTCTATCTGTATTCCAAAGTTTGCAATGGTCCACCATCATTGCTTCTAGTAAAAGGCACGAGGCTGAGTAAATTACCAGAGGCCTTCCAGGTAAAGAGTTGAAAACTAGCGCATTTAAAATGTCCAATGTAAATGGCTTTGTCAAGGTTTGACTAAGAATTGCCATGGTGTCATTTCGAGCCACATCTAGCATTGGATGCACTATAGTTAGACATTAATCGGGGACTCCATACTTATTTTTATTAACATGAGTGCCCAACCTTCTTATTTTTAATCATAGCTATACTGTGTTGTCAGATCCGTGACATTTTTTGTCGTTGTCTTACAAAGGACTATTTTTGGTTGATTTTGCACTATTGAAGCCCATTTGATTTTTGCATATTTTTGTTTTATGATATCGGATGCTGCATACCTTGTCTTTGTATCCCAGTAATAGGGACCACTCCCTTAAAAACTGGCTTGTTATCTGCCGCTCTGTTAGGAGTTAAATAAACAATGTTGATTTCGATGGGTACATCAGAAATAACAACTACTTCTTATTACAAACACGATCACAATTTTTTATGGTTTCAAGGAGTTGTGTCCAGTGTATGTTTTGTAGCGTTAAAAGGCATATTTGCCCCGATTCAAGAGTACATCCCGTAGGCATCAGATAGAGGAAAATACTAATCATTTTTCTTCGAACTAACGACTGAGTAGGAAGGAGTTCACCATTCAGTTTTAAATTGACAGTTAAATATTCGCCTTTTATGTTAAAAAATTAGATATATATTGTAATACTTCGAATAAAGTTCCGTGCTTCTTAATGCTCCCCGTCGAAAGAAAACCTCTCCAATTTTGAATGAAAGCTAAGTAAACGACCTCTTTATTACACGCCCACGCGAATAAACGCCCCATGTTATAGTTTGAACCTTGATATAATGTCATTTTGTCTTAAATATCACACGGGTAATAACCCTTGTTAAAATGGTAATGAGAATAAGATATTGGTGAATGTAGTAATTGAAGTTACAAGCCAAGGAAATTTAAAGGACGATATTTGCACCATGGGAGCTAGACTCGAGGGAAGTATTTTCTAGTAACTACAGAGTAAACGGACGATCTAAGGAAAGTTTGTATGAGCGATTTCAGCATGACGTATGTTAACAATATCTCTGCCATGTTATTGTATACCATTCAGTGACGTATTACACTTCAAAAGATTTCTTTTGCATTTACAAACGTTAGAATTGCTGTCATTTTTATACTTATATAACTTGCCAACCTTGCCTGCAACTTCGACATACTCTTTCATTTGTTAACAGGATTATGAGCGACTTCTTATAACAACTTGGGGCTACCCATTTACGTGCATTCACAATCCAACCACCCCCCAGCAATCCTCAAACAAGTACCTGAGGCCATCAACAAGCGAATTTCAAGACTCAGCTCCGACAAAGACGTTATAACTCCGCTTCAACCGATTACCAGCAAGCGTTAAGATTAAGTGGATTCGAAAAAAAGCTCGTCTATTTAGAGCAAGAACAGGGAAGTACAGTACGGAAAGCTAGAAGGAGAAATATAGTATGGTTTAACCCACCTTTCAACAGAGCTGTATCATCTAATATCGCCGGTACCTTTTTACATTTATTAGTCAAGCACTTCCCTAGGTCCTCTGACTTGCACTACTAAACCAACGAAAACACAATAAATATTAATTAATTAATTTCCCCGTACCCACTGGCTGGAGGAGAATTCGCGAACGACTGACACTAAAATATTCACCTTAGCTTTTGAGCCTCGATGGCTCAATGGTTAAGGCGTTGGTTTAGTAATCATAAGGTCCCGGGTTCGAATCCGGTCAGCGCCGTTTAATTGCAAGCTATTGTGGTAATGCTCCACTGTTTGAGAATTATATATAATTGCAATGTGTCTGCTGAGAATATATACCGTATATATATATATGTATATATATATATATATATATATATATATATGCTTGAGCTCCTTGTACACTTTGATGGCAACGGTAAAAACAAGGGGGAACAACTGATTTTCCCACTATATCTTTAGGTGCAAATTATTATGGTTTCGATCACCCCTTGCTGCATAATTGGTTGATGTAATCTCTGCATTTAGTGCTTTGACTACTAAGAATCTGAGATTAAGATTTTTAACAGAAAACAAAAATTTAAAAAATATTAGAAACAAACATTTATTTTAAAACAAATAGCATAAAATATTATTAGGTAGGGGAAGCTGGGGACCAATGAGTCACTTTTTAATATATTTGCCTGTTATTCGTAGAGTACTCGTAGTTTTGAAATTTAAAGTATTGTTAATAAATAAGGAACCTGTCTAGTTTACAATTCAACAGTTATTTTATATTTGTCATCATCATTTTGTTCTCACGATACCTTTATTTACCAGTAGTTGGTATGGCTCATCGGTCCTCTTGGTAGGGGACCAATGAGCCGTTGAATGGGGACCTATGGGCCATTAGCTTCAAAGGCACAATTTACTAGATAACAGTGTCCCAGACAACATCTAATACAAATTTACTGTTAAGCAGTTAAATGCAAATAATATAGGCCTACATCGATGAATAGATTGCCGATACGAATAAACAGATAATCATTATTAACAAATACGAATAAAGTGAAAACCAAATGGTATTTGTCTTTAAGATCATGTTGCATCTCTAGGCAATGTTGTACTCTTTAGAATCACAAATGAATTCAATGATCCCGCTTTTTCGTTTGGCGGCCGTGTGGTTTCTATTTGGGCATGGCAACACACCCAACAACGAACTTTCCTCTACTGAATGTATATCCTCTTCCAGAGGTTCCACAAAACAGCATTTTAATTGGCGTTTTGTTGATTTCCTCAGAAATCGTACCTTATAGTCCCCTTCCTCGTTTCTTGGCTGTGTGATGACCCCCACGTAATGTAACTTTGATGTTTACCTTCATATTCTACCAAGACATAATCTCCAAGCTCAGGGTTTTTATTTTGGAAGACGAAAGATGCCAGTATTACTTCCTCCGCGGAGGCTGTAAAGGCACATTTATCTGTGAAGCTTAAATTCCTTTTAGGGGTCTTTCCTGTCTTTTTGGCCTTCATCGCTTCGACTGCCTTTTCCCTTTCCGGAGTGCCCGTCAATATAGCACTTTTCCTTGTTTTTCTACGGCTTGTGCTTTTTCTTGCAAGAAAATTTAGGGTACGGCCGAAAATCTTCTGAGCTGACGAGCAAAATTGATGGATTTACAGACGTAGCTATCCGCTGTTCTTAAACGTAACATTTGACAGGCTGCCTACGTTGTCACTCACTTTTCGAGCATCCGATACATATCTTGCAATCGTTGCCCGACTTAACACAAGATCTTTGGCAACAGCTCTTACTGGTTTTTTGTTCTCGAGCACCTCTTGCACTGCTCGCTTTGTCAATTCTTCTGAGAACTGACCATGATTGGTCTTTCTTTCCTTGCTTCTTTGCATTTTCGATGTATGAAGACTGAAAAGACAAAGCAGATTTTGGTAACGGGACTATAACTGAATATTGTCAGCTTGATACAAAATAATAGTATACAAGGCCGCTACAGTTAAGGTTTTATACATGTTTCACCGTGTGGGGACCAATGAGCCACCGGCCCAGTGGTCCGCAAAGTGGCTCATGGGGCCCCTTAATAGCTGGCTCGTAGGACCCCAACCATGATTTCCAAAAAGTTTGCTGTTGATATAAGGACAATGCTCGGTCAATGTTCAATAACCCTGTGTCACAGCATAGGCTGGCTCTTACTGTCATAAACTATATATGCAGTGACAGCAACTCATGTACTACGTATGAGATATACAACTTAAGATAAAATTGGAAAAATTTACAAAGTGTCATGAAAAACTCACCTTTGCTCTTAGATTCTGGAGACGCTGTTGATATCGGCTGTAAAAAACATGGTTCAAAGCCACTTGTTGAGTGATTAAAATTCTGGTTAGTTTTAGTCACCAGACCTCCTAGTTAAAAAGTAACAGGGTTGTCTCTTCGGCCCCCATAACTCATCGGTCCCCAGTCTCCCCTATTTAAGTAGATGCAAATACTGAACCCACTTAGGCACTTATTAATGGCCCAAGCATTATATATTTTTCGGGAGAAACAAATATAATAGACTTAAATCAGTTCAGGGTACTTAAGAAGGCTTATATTCTGGAACCTGTGTTCCTGTAACGGTCATTTCATAGCTTTATAGTTGCAAAGCAAAAGCAATGCCTTCATTCCTACTTTGCTGCCAAGAGTTTTCTCTCTTTTAAAATCACTTGGTTAACTTGGTTCATTATTAATCTTTGCTTTTCCTTCAAAAAAATTGTACAGTATCGATTTGTACCAATATACGAAATAGGTGATCATTTATCATCAATCTTATCTCACCATAAATGGCCTTCCCTTCCCTTAGACCATCCCCTTTTTTGACAACCGTTGCCGCAGCCCTCGGTTGTTACCCTACTTTGTCTCTCTGGAATCTTGAAATGCGAAAGCATAAATTGCCTGCATAAAGTTTATCCTCGGATAGGAGAGACCACAGTTCCAATCATCACGTAAAAATCTTCTTCACTTAGCGTCAATAGATTGAATCGAGTTCCTTTTATTAGCTGCAGGCGGTGACTTTACTCCTGGCAGCCAAAACAAGTTGCTTCATGCAAGGATAAATTCTATTGAATGCTGTAGTGGCATTTCTCAAATCTACGAAATTATAGATCTGCATGATTAGACGATCGTATGATGGTCCTTTCTCTATCCTACAACTTGTTACATAAGTCTGAAAGAACTTTCGTTTCGGTCATGTCATTTATTGATCTCAATAATTAGTGATTTTATCTTTCGGTTATCATAAAAACCTGCAGATATTACAACATTAATTGTTGATTAGGAATGGATTGAATTTTAAAAGCAGATTTAGTATCTCTCTTAGTGTCAAATTGTTAGGCAACCGTGGTTTTTTGAGTAAGTCAATATCGCTGAATCGATTCCTTGAGATAAGTTACGAAAGGAGCTTTGAGCCAGCTTTTACAAATAGTTTACCCTCTTCAAAGATCATAGAAGCAAAATATGCATTGAAGTTCACCGCTGAGGGAAACGTGAGGTGAAGGTGCCAGGGCTGTTTTGGTAGCACAAGTTCACGAAATACAGAGAGAAGTGATCAACTTTAAGCCGGAGATAGGGATTGTATAGTGAGTTCCGAAAGGCGTTTTGCAATAAAAACCGACGTCACTTGAGCAACTTAAACATAATGTTCTCCACTGCTTCCATAAATACCACCGCAATGTAGAAAGAGAGAATTTGCAGCTTTTAGAGCTTTGAGCAACATTAACAACTCCTCCCATTGCACCATGATGTATACAATCACCTTTGAAGTAGCCTGAAAACTAGATAACCAGTTTGGGCTGGCAATCTCTCGCCGAATCATAATTTAAGGTAAAACTTTATTTTTATAACGGAACCCTCTGTGGAGCTCCAAGGTTTGAACGTGCCATGGGTCACATGAATGATGATCAGCGCAATATGTGCAGATGCCGAGAGGTGTCAAAAATTATTGCTCTGGCTGCCCCAATCTTAGCTGGTGTATTTAAGATTCGCCTAAATTGTTATTTATCTGCCAAAAGTGTGTTTTTTTCTCTAAAGCTGCTAGAATATACCTTCTGCAACTTTCTAATAGGTAACGTATTTGTTTTCTATAAATCAGGCCGTCTTGCAGTCGAGCATTAATACGAAGGCCAGTCGCCATTACTTGTTCTGTACGGGCAGGAGCAAAAACACTTTTAAGATCATTTTTTAGAGCACAAATAAGTCTCCATTCATTAGCTAACGCAATTCGAGAAACACCTGATCACTAAAAATCGTGTCTCAAAACCTGACATGATAGCAACATTTGCTATCCAATACATGTGATTTCATACGACAGTTTATCAGCTACATTTAGCAGGTTTACGTCGTGAGGCTTTGCGCAGGATTTGCACAGGAATTGCGCAGGATTTGCGCCAGGTCATGGACACCAGACAAGGCGATCATGGATGAGATAAGCCGAATTTCTTTAATGAGTAAACAAACTTTTTGCCTTAAACCAATGTAATGTCGCATAATGTCAGAATTATAGCATAATCCATCAGATCTATGAAAGGCTTAACTTTTAAGTAACAAACGATTACTTCTGTAGATGGGTGATTCATCACCTGTAACAATGTACAGCAGAGAGGGACATGGATATCGTTGTTTGTATAAATTGTTTCAAGTGACATAAAATGGACATTTCTGTATCTTTATAGCACTGCTTAGTTCTGCTGTCAAGAAGCTCAGGACCATATTTCCCTTTAAAGAGGACAGAACTACGCATGCTTGTGTGTGTATGTTGGTGGTTGCATGCTTGCGTGTACACGCTTCAATTTGCAAGCTTGTGTGCATGCTTTTATTTGAACGCTACTGTGTGCATTCTTGCGTTTGCTTGCTTGCCTGTCCATGCCTGCATGTGCAGGCTTGCATGTTCATGCTTACATGTGCAGGCTTGGGTGTAAATGCTTGCTCATCTATTCTTGCAATGTGTGGTCAGTAGTTTTCTTGAGGCAACAGTCAAGCAACATTGGATACATCTTTCCAGTAGGAGGATACAGAAAGGCCACGGTCACAAATAGAATTGCTGTCCAACAAAGTGATTATTTCGTTCATTCTGGAGTATAAACTTGGAAATTGAAATGCAAGACTTGATGTTACATGTCCCAACTTTCTCTTTAGCGTCATATCTTTGATAGTCTTGCCAGTTTTGTTTTCTTATTGAAATATCAGAACTGTCCAAGACTTAAAATGTTCTCAGATAGCTTTATAAACATGAAAAATTCTTGTGATGTCTTCATTGTAAATTAGGTAAAGACCTCCTGTTCTTATTGTCAGATTGTTTACGTAAAGAGGCTCATTAGCATAGCATTAATGCATGCAGCTGCAATAAAATAGCGAAGGCACTTATTCAAGAGTTATGTGAATTGCGTCACGTGCCACAATTCTTATGTGTCACGGGTATTGCATTTACTTACGAAGTAGAGATGGTTAATACTGTTAAACGTAGGGATATTATGTCCAACCTTCTGTTTATTCTACAGTCTTTTACCAAGTTAAACAAATGAAAAAGAGTATGAAAGAATAATCAGATAACAATGCTTCCAGATTGACAAACACACACCACTTCCATCCACTTGTAATATTTACATCAGTAGAAGCTACATAATTTTTGTAGTATCATCAAAAAGAGAGGATTCGAAATGTCAGTTTTGAGCAAATACTACAAAGACAGAATTTGATGGGCTTTGGACAGACATACGGGCCGGATGGCAGTCTTTGGTCAAGTCACATGGCGCAGAGAGGCTGGTTTCTAATTGCGTTGAGCTGGATGTTGATGTCCACCAGTTGATAACTGGGAGCTAATGTGGCGACTCGAGAAATGGACTATGTTAACATCGAACGCTGCCTAGCTAAGTTGGTGATAAACACAGCGAGGGTAATAGGTTCGATTCCCGAGGGCAACCTTTTTTTCTGTTTTCATAGTGTCTTTTGAAAAAGTTCTTAGCATAAGTCTAACCCGATCTTCACTGTTCTTAGTATGTTCTTACCGTTTACCATTTTCAAGACTTGCGTTGTTATAAGCTATGCTCTTAGAAAAAAGCTAGGTATTTGGAGATAATTTTCAATACTTGACGTCTCATATGACAACCAGTCACCTAAGCAATTGTTTCATCCATACATAACGACCTCCTCCTAATTTTTGGGTGGAATGATAAGTCAAACAAGAAATATAATCTTTCGACAAGTGTAGCGTTACCTGTTAAGTAGATTACTATTAAAATCTTATGTAAACTCCTAGCAGGTGTTCTTTATAGATGTATGTCAAAGTTTGTGTCCAAAGCCAATCAATCGTTGTTATGCGTTTAACATCAACAAATCGCTACCCACTTTCTAGACGAGATCTCTTTGAGCAGAGATCTTCGACAAGGTTGAAGTTCTATGCTTTGAGATACAAGATGTGTAATTGTAGGGTAATTTATCCGATACAAGGTGTTTCATATTCATTTCAATAAATAACGTTTTAATTTGATGAGAGATGACAGAAACATGAATCATAGGAGCGTTTAGCATCGTTCAATTTTTGGAATATTTTGTCTAGTCAGTTCTAGCTTATATTACAATTATCGTTAAGACAGTTCAGCCTTTCTCTTATTACGATTACCTTGGCTAGTAGGAATATCATACAAAGTGCGCATGCGCGTTTGGCATGCCATTTTAATTCTTCGAATAGGAAACGCATAAACACATAATTCATCTCTTTTGTTTTGTTTGATCCACTTTGAAAATGTGCCGTAAACTATTATTTATTTGTTCTGATCCTGAACAGGTTATGGACCCCTTAAAACCATGCAGACCTCTGGGTACTGAAAAGAGGTTGGAGAGCAGTGTTTCGCAACGGGGATCCGGACGGGACCCTTTCAGTGGGTATTTAAGATATTAATGAAGATAAAATTGAGGGAAAGGATACTGTGGGGGGAGGTACAACAGATAATAGAATGTTATATTGTTTTTCTTAAGTCAAAATGCTTGAACCTCCATTTTCTCAGCGTTTAATTGTACTTCGTTTAACAGGAGGTAAGTAAGTTAGGACCCATGGCCCCACTGCTTATCAGGGGGCTAAACTGAGAGATTGATAAGTAAGTTAGCTTCTCGGCCTTTTGGCAAGGAATGGAGGTAGTATCTGTTCTGATTGATGACAGATGCTTTCCATAATCCGCGAGTACGGCAGTTGAACCTGCTCCATGGCTTGCTTCTCTGCCCGGTAGCCTAAATTGATGGGCGTTGCCCTTGGACGCCCCAGCTGCCCTTTATTCGTTAGTGAGCCCGTTTGGTGGTTTTTCGGACCCACTGCTCATCAGGGGCCTTTGATTGAGAGACTGCTAAGCTGAGAGATTGATAAGTAAGTTAGGACCCTTTATTGACTGTCTTTTGTCATGGTGTACTCCTTTAATATCGATGAAGTTAAACAATGCCAAATCCATAATGATCCAGAGGGGGTGGTCAGAAATTTTTGCAGCTAGAGGGGGTAATATATTTTCGGAGGTTCAGAAACCCTAGTTTAAGGAATGTACATGGATTTTTTTAGGCAACTTAGGGTTTTGGTCATATCTCGGGTTACATAATTTCATTCCTTAATACACTACCTTAGTTGCTTAACCGGGTGCCCGGTTTGAGAATAAATTTTGGAGCGTTTAGGCGAGAAGTGGCCGTGAGGTAGATATTAATTCCACTCATTGGGAGTTTGACTAAAGTTAGTTCGGCCTTTGCAATTTTCAGCGGACTTTCGCATTTTATTTATCAAAATATACTATAAAGTGGACGATTAAATATTTTAAGCTGTTTATTGAAGAGAAGTTTATAGAGTTGCTTAAAAAGTATCTAAAAATACAATTAGTGGTATATAAAACACATTCTTATAATAATTGCTTTTTATTTCAGTTCTCAAAGCATTAACGTCTCAAATTCAGAACATTAACAATCTTCATCGAAAATGAAGTGAGCCTAACATTAGCTTAAAATTCATTAAATACAAAATAAGTCAATAAAATTTAATTTTAGCGAAAATCAACGGGAGAGGATTAATTACACCAAATATTCTGGGAGCAGGATTTTTTCGTTTATCGATAACTTTGAAATTACAGGATTAGAGTAAAAATGAATTATTTTTGTTCTGATAGTCAAACATTGATACATGTCATAGTTTTACTCGATAATTTTTTCACTATTCGTTTTTTACAATGGTTACTGTACTGTACGATGAAAGGTACAAAAAAGTGAAAAATTGAAGTGGATACCTCAATAACAATAACACTTTGTAAGATAAGGAAGCGAAGAAGAACGCGACATCAATAGAAAAAAAGGAGAGTGAAGTACCATCTTGGGTACAGATATAAAAAAAAGTTGCTACAGTGATTTCACAACATGTCGGCAAAAGGTTCTACTTCTTCTTCTTACAGTCAAACCTGTCTATAGGGACATGCTATATAGCGGACACCTGGTAATAGCGGACACATTTTCTAGGAACGGGCCGAATCATGGTCAAACTCTCATTAAAATACGTCTATATAGCGAACAGTTCTATAGCGGACACTTGTTATAGCGGACACATCTCCCTGGAACCGCGTGCACATTTGCCTTAAAATGAACCTATGTATAGCAGACATTCGTATTTTATTCCTATTTAAGCTCTCCTAGCCCTAGGGCTTCGTGGTCCCTGAGTTGTCAGAAGAATGTAAACCGATAAAATTCATGATACAGTAAGTATTTTTTGAACAATGCAACTATTCCAAACACTTTGCTACTTTTGCATCTATGTTCTCAGTTATCTTCTTGAATACTTTTTACAACCAAAGTACCACACGAGCATCACCATAAAAGTATAATCCATTGGTTATCCTTATCCAAGTCCTGCACCTTTATTCACTCTCCTCCCTGTAAATTTTGCACGGATACAACTGTTGGGAACCCTGAAAAACATGGAGGCAAATTTACTCCAGTTTAGCGGTAAGTGTCCGACGATCCTCTTTGAAATACTAATACTACCTCCAAAAATTCTAGTTAATACTTTAATATTTCGGTTTATATATCAGATATAAAACACTGTTATGAATTAATGTATCTTTTTGTTCTTTCCTTTGCAAAATTAAGCAGATTAATTAATTTAGACTAATTAATTAGGATTAACTAAATTAGGCAGATACAGTTGAAAACCTCTACATACCGGGCACCTGGTAATAGCGGACACTTGTTTCAGGAACCGCAGGTGTCCGCTATAGACAGGTTCGACTGTATGTTGGGTGATCTAAAAAACACCCAAGGGTGTACCCTCAACCAACGAAGACGTGCTGCAACAGCTGGCCCTCGATTATCCGTTACCGAAAATTCTGCTCGAATACCGCTCGTTATCCAAACTTAAATCAACGTATACCGACAAGTTGCCGCAAATGATCAACCCGAATACCGGGCGGGTACATACCAACTATGCACAAGCCGTTGCCGTGACCGGGCGTCTGGCCAGTTCCGACCCGAATCTGCAGAATATTCCGGTACGCACGGCGGAGGGACGCAAAATACGCGAAGCATTCATCGCACCGTCGCAGCATAAAATCATATCCGCCGACTACTCGCAAATCGAACTGCGCATTATGGCGCATCTGTCTCAGGATGCGGGACTGCTCAAAGCGTTTGCGGCAGGCGAGGATATTCACAGCGCCACAGCCGCCGAGATTTTTGCCGTGCCGGTCAACCAGGTCGACGCGGAAAAGCGCCGCTATGCCAAAGTGATTAACTTCGGTTTGATTTACGGCATGTCGGCATTCGGCCTGGCAACCCAGCTCGGTATCGAACGCAGCGCCGCAAGCGCGTATATCGACCGCTACTTTCTGCGCTATCCCGGCGTGGCCGAATATATGCAAAAAACCCGTGAACAGGCCAGAACGGCGGGCTATGTCGAAACGGTGCTCGGGCGCAGACTGTGGCTACCCGAAATCAACAGCCCCAACGGCAACCGCCGGCAAAGCGCGGAACGCGCCGCAATCAACGCCCCCATGCAAGGCACTGCGGCGGATATCATCAAACTGGCGATGATCGCCGTGCAACAATGGCTGAGCGACGCCGGCTTACACAGCAAATTGATCATGCAAGTGCACGACGAACTCGTACTGGAAGTGCCCGAACGGGAAGTCGATACGATACTCACCGACCTGCCGCGCTATATGAGCCATGTCATCGAACTGGATGTGCCTTTGCTGGTCGACGTTGGCGTCGGCGAGAACTGGGAGCAGGCACATTAGGTTGTTAAGTTTGGATTGGTACAATTGATTTTTGGAGTGTATGAATTTACTTCAGCGCACTGACAACTGAGTGTGTGAATAATAGTCAAGACATTGAAAAATATCAGTATATTTTAATATTAATAAACGGACTTGACCCTTATTTGACCCTTATTTCTTATTTATTCTAACCACCGCATCCTTAAAAATGCCGGATAAGGGGTTAAGTTGGTTTATTAACTAGTGTTTAATTGCAGAAATAAAATAAATTATTTTTGAATATAACTTATTGTTTTATAGAAATATGTAGCTCGAAAAAACATATTTAGAATTAATGCAATTAAACACTAGGAATGAATAGGGGTCACCCATAAGTCGCCCCGAGTCACATATGGTTTCTTTGTTGTGTTTTGCTTGTTACAACAAGACCCAAACGCCCATAATAGCCATTATTGCGTTTTCGGAAAAACCGACGGTGCCCAGCGGTACGTTTGAATTGCCCCCTACGCAAGCGCAATTCAGGTCGGTTTTATCGATATACACTGCTTTAAAAACCGAAATACCGCCGGCAATGCCGACAAATAACGACACCCATCCGGTAATAGGCAGATACTGCGGCGTCAAAAAACCCAGTCCGGCTATCAGTTCGGCAAAAGGGTAGATTTTTCCATACAGCGGCATGCGCTGCGTGATCAGATCGTACTTTTCGAATCCCGATACAAAGCTGTTCAAGTGCATCAATTTGAGGCATGCCAGCAGGCACAAAGCGTAGCCCATGAAGCTGTACATGATGTTTTCGGTCGATAACGCCATCAACAGTGCGATACCGAATACGGCAATGACAGGAATGTAGGAGGTTTCTTCAGCGTCGGTGTCGGCGGCGTCGGTATCGATATCGTAGTAGTCCGCCAATTCGGTATAACCGCCCATCCGCTTGCCGTCCAAAAATACTTGCGGGGTTGTTTCGACATTCCACTTTGCTTTAAACGCTTTTTCGTCGTCACTCGAGGTAAATATATGATCCTCGAATTCAACACCTTTTTGCCGAAGCAGTTTTACGGCTTTTTTGCCCCATGGACAGTCATTGCGGCGGAAAACCTCATTTGAATTTTGTTGATTTATGGTTATTCCCTGTTTTTCTTAATTTAAATCGTTACGAACACGAAAAAAACTACTCGCTTCCTATTATAGCCTGCCCAGCCAATACCATTTGACTGGCATGTGTTGTGTTGATTTCTTTGTTAGCTATGGTTTACAGATAACTGGAGATGCGACAGCAAGATTGGAGAGGGCGTCCAGTAAAAACGGATGGCGATGAACCTGTGTGGGAAGGATCCAGTCTATGGGGATGACGGATGGAGGTATGGTCGTTTTGAAGTTGGGTATACGGTTATCAATCAATCCGAGCAGTAGCGTTTGTTAACCAAGGCACATTAAGTGCCTTGGTTAATCGGCTAATCAAGTTTTGGCATTAGTGTCACCTGAAACTCGCATTGTTTCATTACGGTTGTCAAGTCGGCAGCGACACCATTTTTCGATACATTCGCGAACGCCGTTCAGGTTAACACCTTTTTTCTCAATTCGCTTTTGGAATTCCTGATTTAATACGCGGTCGCTCAATAAGCATCGTAGCAATTTGCACAGGCACTCTGCTGATTGATTTGGATCATCAGGTGTTGTCGGGAATCGGTTATCTCCGCCTTTCCATACGGCTGCGGTAAAAATATGTTCACGGGTAAAGTTGCGTCCTCTTGCCGTCTTGCCCTCTGCTTTGGCATGAGCGGTATAAACGCCAGAAACATTTGCCGCAATTTGGGTTTCGTATATGCCCGTTT
This sequence comes from Alatinidae sp. Z8VKAUB7J3, assembly GCA_010016025.2. Lineage (NCBI taxonomy): Eukaryota > Metazoa > Cnidaria > Cubozoa > Carybdeida > Alatinidae > Alatinidae sp. Z8VKAUB7J3. The sequence continues at coordinate 16,941,479 of JAAAKM020006971.1, read as the reverse complement.
CAATTTTTGTGAGACTGAGAACCGAGACAGTATTATCCGGGTGTCTGATTTCTGCGGTGACAGTGGCCTGGCCAGCGAGCGGAAGCCCATACTCTGTCAGTACACAGCGCAGGCTTACCAGGGCGCCAGGTTCATAGCTGCTCTGGCTCAGAGTGCCACTCAATCTCAGGTTTGATAGAGAATACACACTTAGGTTGTAGCGTACACCGTGGGTGGCCACTTGTTTCAGCAGCTCGGGTTTGTTGTCTAGTGAACCGAGGTATTTTCTGTAATACTTTTCGTTCACCTTAAGAACTGCCGTCCAGGTGCCTTCTTTGGACGCTGTGCCCTCGGGATTGACAACCGGAAGTGTGATGCGGTAATAGCTGAAATTAGGACCCGTGACAAAGGTTACTCCAATACTGGATGACGCAAATGCCGGATCTATCATGTAGCCTTCCGGAGTTTCCAAGGTCATACGAACTACGTCGGAAGCGGGACAAAGCAGAACGACATCGTGACTAATGTCGGTCTCGTTGAGAACAAATGGAATGCGATGTTCTTCACCGGGCGCAATCCAGTCCTCAGGGTCTGTCACAATATCCACGTTTGTGATACCAGCAAGAACTTGAAGATAATATTTTGATAATTTGAAAAAATCGTCCATTGGATCGATAGTATCAGTGAGTAGCAGCTCACCGCCCGAACCATTGCAGAGTTCATTCAGCGCGGCGGCGTTTAAATCCGAAGCGGTGCCGAGTCCAATGGCAAATACCTTGTCGCCAATTAAGCTTGACACATCCGCAATATATTTGCTGCGGTTTTCCTTTCCATCGGTAAAGACAATCATTGCTGTCTCATCGTAACTTCCGCTGGCGGCTGTAAGAAGTTCATTGCCTTTTTCTACGCCGTCACCGATGGAAGTAAATCCATCGGGATTAGGCGTATGATTGGCGATATGCATAATTGCATCAGCCCGTCCCGTTCCGAAGATGGAACCCGGTGCGCCGGCGACATCAATATCCATTACCTTATTTGCATCGTGATCAAATGCCGCAATCCCGATCCCGTTATCCTCCTGGATAACGTTGGCAAAGATTTGCGCGGCCTCCACTAACAGTTCGTTGCGCGTACGGCCATCACCGACATCGGTTTCCATACTGCCTGATTTGTCTAGTACCAGAGCAACGCCAACCGTAGGCCGTCCGATGGTATTGGCTGTTATGGGAACAACCCAGTTTTCACCGGTCTGAACGCATTCAATGGTCACTGAGCCGGATGCCGTGTCACCATCGTTAGTACCTTGATACGAAATCCAGACAATGACTTCACCGCTAACCGCACCCTCTCCGGGATCTACAGTCACTGACGTGCCGAATGGTGTATTAAAATCTGCGCCGGGCCCATCAGTCACATTGAAAGTCAGTGTATTACAGGTGACAACTTGAAACACCACACCCCGAACGGTTTCTTCTCCTTCAGGGATATCAATGAATTTGAGGGTGGCGGTTTGATTTTCAATGCGTGGTGGATCGGTGTCATAAATATAATCGAGATCAACTGTATCGATTACATCACTAGGTGTGGTAGTCCATGGCGCCATGGCGGAACCGGGAGATTCACTGCCGGAGCCTTGATATGCGTCTTCACCTGGATGTGCGTTTTGCCAGTCTGACCACCATTTGTCGACGAAACAATGGTGCAGGAAAAAAATGGGGTCTTCGGGTGATCTGACAGTCGCCATGTTTCCACCTACCCAATTATGGGGTGGGCCATGGGTGTCTTCCGCCGGACTCCAATGGTCGGAGTACGGTGTCAGGTTGCGGTCATCGTCGATGTCACCTGATGAAGGCAGAGAACTGCTTGCGCCCAGGGATCGTTGTATTCCCCAAGGCTCAAATGGGCCGCTTACGGGATTTCCCGTTCCACCCATAAAAGAGGACGTCCAAGGTAATTCCGCAGCAGATTGCTGTTGAGTTGAATTCCAATAAGGCAGCGCAATATCGGAATCATATTGCTGCAGCTCTTTTTCAAGATTGCTGAGAAACCTTCGATGCCATGGATAAAAGAATGGGTTGCCATGGGCCGTACCAAAATAAGTGTCGTGTTGATCGGCATATTTGTCGTATTTTCCGTCTGCCTTAAGCGATAACAAGGCATTGACTAACGTATCACGTTGAGTATCATTCAGATCAACTAGATTTTTTCGGCAAGCTATTTTCTTCATAACTACCTCCAGTATTGTACGTTAACTCAAATTTGCACTGCGCATACTGTGGTTAGTTTATGCAGTGCCTGACTGAGTCAGTTACAGACCTCAGTTTTTTTTCGCTCGGCATCCACCTGTGCCCAATGTTTTTCCTGGGCATCGGTAAACTTTATAAATCGTTCAGCGTAATCACGAACTGATGTTGCCATAACGTTTACATAGGCTTTGGTATAAGGGCGGCCGTTTTTCAGGAACTTGACTTCATGTTCATCGTTATCAATAGTCAATGTGACACGATCGCCTTCCGTCTGCATGCTGACACTTCTATTCAGAAGCTTGAATCTTTCGTTGAGGTCTTTAAAAGAATCCTTTTTTGGCATGATAGACACCTCCAGGCTATGACCAAATGCTGGGTCGTTTGTGAAAAGATAAATTCGATACTTCTATACCCTTGAGAGTAATTGTGCACTTGTCGCTACAAACAGTATGTGCGAATAATCACAAAAAGCGTCTTGTCGATCAGTATTGAAGATTGTCTATTTGACATTAGTCGACACTTATACATTGTTTTCAAGGCTCAAGGCTTGAAGCGATATGGATTTGCGGTGAATATTGAAAATGCCAGCTTGTTTAAGCTATGTTAGGTTGTTTATGTAATAAGCCTTCAGCGGATATCAATTTTTATAGGAATTAGGAACTTAGACTATGAAATTAATACAGTCATAGTCTAAGTTCCTATCTCTTGGCTTAGTAAATCAGCAATTGTTTCAACTTACCGAATCATACTCTGAACTTTGGCAGGCAAGTCAGCAATCAGTGCTGGTATGGCAGGTGTGGCTGAAATATCCCAAACTTCTATGGCGCCGCCTTCCCGTGCGGTACAGACGACATATTCAACGTTTTTTATATGCAGTGTGACCCGCAAGCCGTTATCATCGCTTTGTTCGCCTGAATCAAATGTATCGGCTATTGCGCGAATTGAAAAGCGAACCAGATGGTCAAGGTTAAGTTCTTCAAGCTCGCTTGCGTAGGTGGATTTATCCAGAATTGTGCAGAAACCCGGAGAGTTTGTGACATCAACGACGGGTAAGCCTGTCGCAGAATTAATATAAATGCCGTCAAAGTTTTGATCCTGTTGTACGTTGAATACAGGTGCGTTATCTCCGTTTTCTCCCAACAAGCCGAAAATCAATACGTCCTGATCCCCGGCACCGCCATCGAAGAAGTCATTGCCATCGCCCGGTGCCCATATAAAGGTATCGTTACCACTATTACCAAATGCGTAATCACGATTTGCAGAATTAAAATCTTCCGTGCCGCCGATAAGGACATCGTCACCTCCGCCACCCAGTAACACATCGCTTCCCAATCCGCCGATAAGTATGTCATCGCCGAAACCACCTTCCAGAACATTGCCAAAATTCAGACTCTGATTGCGGCCATTGCCAGCCAGCGCATCGTCCTGCGGTTGTATCAGCTGATTTTCTGTTGAATTGGCATCGTTACCAATGATTATCTTGTTCGTTACATCTTCAATCTGTTCTGCGCCTTGTAAGACAAAACCATTAATTCCAGGTTGAAATTCAAGATCGGCCTTGAAAACACCTAATGCAGATGGTTCACCAAAGACCCGGGTTGTGACATTGACTTTAGGAATCGACAATGTGCGACTGCTGATATCATACTGCGGAAAGTCGGCAAAAATGTAGGTGCTGAATGTTGATGCTGCGGCTGCGATTAATAAGTTTCTGATTTTCATTTTTAAATCTCCGTTAAGATTGACTGGTTTTGAATTTAAGGTTGCACTCTGCGTTACGTTAATTTAATCAGTGCAATTCGCTATATTCCTGGCAATAACGATTAATTTCTCACTCAGAATATTTGTCGAAAAAGGTTTTTCTAAAAAACCGTTTGCACCGGCCTCTATTGCTGCCAGAATCTTCAATTTCTTTACTTCTTCTGCAACAATTAAAACAGGAATTTCTTTTAAGGACTCAGTTGCGCGGACTTCCTGTAACATGGCGAGCCCATCCATGTCGGGCATATTCCAATCCGAGATGACAAAATCAAAATTGCCCTGCTGTAGTTTTTGTAGTGCAGTTTCGCCATTTCCGGCTTGTTCTATGTTCATGATACCAATTTCATTGAGCATATTTGCAACAATTGTGCGTACGCTGGATAAATCATCTACAATTAAAAACTTCAGGTTCTTGTTCAACATCTCTTTCCTTGTTAGGTTAGGCCGTTTTGTTTGTGCGCATGCGCAGCAGGAGTGCGCCAAGTCCGGCGAGTAACAGTGTTGAAGGCTCCGGGACAACAGCCGCCTGTGGCTCACCATATAAAAAGTCGTCCATGACAACAATATCCACGCCATGTAAAGGATTGTCATCCGGGCCAATTGCGTGAGTACCACTTGTAATGCGTACTCTGGCCAGTTTATTCGAAGCAAATGTTGCGCCTAGAAATGACAGGCCCTGTGGGTCGGCATCAACAAATGCTGAATGCAGTAAGTTGTCACCAAGATCAAAGAACTCTAATTTTGTCGTGCCGTTCAGATCAACATCGGTGAAAATTGCGCCAAACCCGTTCACAGTGGCTGGTGTATTTGTTGCCGGAACAAAAAAATTAACATCCAGAACATTGCTGCCAGCCGATGTAAACAATCTGGGTGCACTGAATGTTTTAAATTGATCGATATAGGACGGATTTATCGTGCTGAATTTATCATCACCAAGCCCGTCATTACTGACATTAAATCCAGTGCCGGACGTCATGAATTCAGCGCCACGTGTAGGTGGGGGACTATTGAAAAAATTACCCGGCATATTAAAAGGGACAATTCCCGCATCCCAATTAATCTGTCGACGTCCTGCTGAGATAGGGCCTGGGCTATTTCCGTTATTAGGATTACCCAAAGCACTCTGAAAATTTGCGACCACGCCACTGATGTCACCTGTTCCACTATAAAGTATTGGCGCGGCTTCGACGGTAAATGTACATCCGACTAATAGAAAAGGAATTAATTTCTTTCCGAATAATGACTTAGACTTTGAAAGATATTTCATAAGGCTATTTCTCCCAATTAAATTGAAAATTTTGCTATGTTTTGAACGTTTTCCTTGTGATGCATAAGTGATTTCCCGACGTGTGAAGAAGGGTTCAAAAAAAATTTAATTTTTTTTGAACCCTTTTCTGACATAGGGAAACTACAGATAACTAATCTATTTGATTTAGTAGATTTTTGCGTGCACAGATTTGCACGAGATTTATGATTTTTGTGTATTCGGTTTGATAGAGTGGAAAAAGTGACTGTGTTAGACTTTGAAATGAATAGTCTGGAAAAGAATAACTTTGCTAGGTCGGCATACACTATGCATCGAGATAACCATGAGAATGACCAACTTTATGGATACATAAAGAAAATTGCGCAACAAGATCGAGATACATTTAAGCAGTTTTACTATGAATTTAGTCCGCGTCTGGCAAATTTCTTATTTAAGCTTTTAAAGCAGAACGATTATGTAGAAGAAGCGGTCGGAGATGTAATGCTGGTTGTCTGGCAAAATGCTGCGCGCTACACACCTTCATCAAAAGTGTCTACTTGGGTATTTGGAATAGCCTATAAAAAAGCTTTAAAAATTTTGGCGCGTAATCGAGCATCACAAAATCGCTATGTATCTTTTGAGGAAGAAGAGATGGATATCACTATCGAAGACTGCGAAAGACCGGATTTTTTAGCACAACATGCTGAACTGCATCATGCCATCGTCGATGCGCTGGATGCATTGTCATCTTCACATCGCGCGGTTATTGAGATGGTGTTTTTTGAAGGTTTTACCTATCCGGAAATTGCCGAGATTCTTGAGTGTCCGGTGAATACTGTCAAAACAAGAGTGTATCACGCAAAAAAACAACTCATGAACCATCTGAATGCGCACCAATAACAGGTATACTATGGAAAAATCAATGCAACCTGAAATATCTGAAGAAATGCATGTGCAAGTTATCACGTCACTGCCGTCGTATGTAAACGGTACATTAGCCGACACAGAATACCAGCGTGTAAAAAAGCATCTTGTACAGTGCATAGCGTGCAAACACGAGGTTGAAACACTTCAAAAGCTGGAGATGGCTATTCAACACCAGGGGAACAAAACCGATTGGCAACCGGGAGCGGCGCATTTACAATCAATTTTCAATAAAATTGATGCGATTGAACAAATGTCGCCGCAAGAAAACGAGAAGCCTGTCTCTATTTGGCAGACTATACGAAATGGCTTCGGCGTATTCATCAATGCCCCGGCCGCCTTGCGCTGGACGGTTGTCTCTCAATCTGCTTTGGTGGTGGTTTTAAGTGTTGTCATTGTTGTATTGATACCCAACAACACTACATCTGTAAACTTCCAAACTTTTTCTTCAGAAATAACGCCAGCAAATGCAAACAATCCACATATCCGTATTGTTTTCTCAGAAACGATGCAATTAAGCGAGCTGTCTTCATTATTGGCGGATATCTCTGCAACCCTTGTTGAAGGGCCATACGTCTTTCCCCTTTGGAAAGACAAACCCCTGGGGAATGGCCCCACTGCTTATCAGGGGGCTAAACTGAGAGATTGGCCTACTGCCGCTTTGATATTAAGGAGAAGTTTGGTCTTAGTATAAGTGTACAGGTAAATATTGGAATGCGTCTACTTGATCGATTTCCACGGTGGAAGACTTTTGCTCAACTATGTTAATAACTTGGTTTTCCAAACAGAATTAGAAAATACGATAAATCATTCGACTTTTCAATACGTGCTCAAGTCTTATTTCAGAAGCCTGTCATTTCCTACACTACAACATCTAAGCCCGAGGCGCCTAAAAATGCAGAATTCAGTTTGTAAGGCAGCTTTCCAAATTATTACACTCGTGATCTGATGGCTTGGAGATTTCGGTTGCATTACTATTACCTGACAAAACACTATAACAAAACAGTTATTGATTTTAAAGCCTCCCCAGGTTCTAGTTGTCACAAGATCATCGACACAAGTTGGAATTCTCTGGTATCACTGTGACAACTGCACCTAGAAGGTCCTTAAGGCTAGCTACAAAAAGGTAGTCTCCGACAAAATATGACCCTGGACTACTGCGTGCCCTACTCTGTGCTTGATAAAAATACAAAGGAACACAAAACACCAAGGGACGTGAATCAAAGTAAAATATAGTTAATCCTGGTTTCGTGATCACCCAAAACACTGTTATTCCGACCATTCAAAATAGCTAAAAGTACTGCTTAAATATGCAAGGACGTTCAACGGATATTTATAGCACAAAACTGTGAACGTATGTTTTCTTCTGTTTTATAGGGAACTAAACAACTTCTGCCTTTGAGGAAAAAGTTGAATCCGAAAAAATTTAACGCCTGCCATCGGCATGTACCTATAGCTTATTAATAGTTCCTTAATAGCTTATCTTCGTTACTCGCCGCCCTATGTCCTTCGTGACCTCATGTGATGGTGCTACATTCTTTTGTAGAGCTCATACAAATACCGTACATCAAATTGCGTACATGTAGTATTAACGCCCTGTGTGACACAACCCTGTGTAACGTTTTCTGAAGTGGAAAACGGAAGATCAAAGACTCACACCAGAAGATTGGAAGGACATTCAGAATTCTTTGCTGTCCATGAGGCCTTATGAGATCATACTACACCATAGCTGACGTCTGTATTAGAGTGGATAAGAACCGTTGTGTCGTTCTAGTACTGGCCCAGTTTGTCACGACCTCTCCTGCTATGGACCACTTTTGCGAGGGCTGTTACAGCTTCTGTCCGACGAGTTAACACTTTCCAAAATTTTTTTAACGAAAGAGAGGCCACTGCCTGCCTCTACGAAGGAGCGGGGGGGGGTAGTTTTCCTTATGGTAAAGAAAATAACTCATTCGTATGTATAGTTCTGGGCTTTTCTACAATGAAAGAAATCAAGAGAAGGCTCTCCACTAAGGGCACGGGTGCTCCGTCTACCCCATAGAGTCTGTATTTATCCCAACATTCCTCTTTCCTAAACAACAGCCTGTTTTTTAAGCTGGGTCTTTTCAACAGGGAAGGTATAACCCTCCAGTATCAGGTAAGAAATCAAGTTTGCTACACAACTTTCATATCTTTGCATAAAGAAATGATCGAGACTAAAGTTTCCACGGTTGGGAGAGGGTCTCCCTGGCGGTGGGCCTGATATTGAATCTGCACTGCACCAGTGTTTCTCAATGGGTGTCTGGGGACCCAGTTAAGAGGTAATTAACATTTTCAAGGGGGTTAAGTTGAGACAAGGGTACAAGGGGGTCCAATAGCTAATAACAGGTTAAATTTTCTTGTTATCTCAAAACCAAAAAAAAATCCCAACAGAGATCAATAAATATTGTTCTATTTTGGAACTTTGTTTCATGACTCGATTCGTTTAATATGGATCAAGAGAGACAGTACGGAATTCCCAAGGGCCAGGATGGGGTACTTAAAAATTTTGGTAGCTTAAGGGAGGTAATGTAATACCCCGAGGCTGAGAAACCTTCACTAAACGAAAAGCAAAAACTATTTCACAGAAAACGTGAAAAATGAATGATAACTGAAGAACCTTCAGGAATGCCCTGAATTTTTACCAGCGTATGGGCAATTTTACGACATCCCCTGCGACAGTAGAGCCGTGAACAATGAAGCAGGCATACTGAGCAAGTTTCTATATCTATTTAGGTTCATGTTTTATTCGTTCCTTGCGAGTGTAAAATATCCAAGATCAAACCCCTCTACAATGAACCGGCCTATTCGGTCTCTAGTGCCTACCGTAGTAAATGGCACAAGCTTAAATAAGGTATTGAAATAATATCTTTAAGAATATGTTACGATTCTGCTCATCCAATTGTGGCAATGGCCCTATACCACTTCACAATAAAATAAGATATTCTTATCAATACTTATGAACCATAAGTTCCGTCTTGTTAAAAAAGTTTTCGGGTCACAAAAGCATGTCTAACTAACGATATTTTGCCTGCAATTATAACTCGAATCATCACCAAAGTAAAATGGTAGGAGTGCATCAATTGTTTAAGTAGATTATCTATTAATTTTCGTGTTAAAAACCAAGAAACTCAACAAACAACCAGAGGGTGTCCACGTCACCGCCACACTACAGCGTTGATGGTCGGTTACATGAATTAAGTGTTTGTAAGCTAGCCAAGAATGAATAGGGTTGTGGAGGTCATTCGACAGAAGTGGCATGACGAGCAAAGAAGGAGAAGCAAACTAGCACTGGGCTTAGTTTCCTATCGTGTTGTGTATTTTTGCTGGTTCGATTAGCGATTATTGACTAGGCTGAATTTCGCTAGTTCGGAATATTAAAAGTGTATATATATATATATATATTCTGAGAACATTACCTTATGTTCAGGTGTGATAGTTCATCAATATTAAGAGTATTTAAGGCTCATTTTTACCATTCGGTAGGATATTCAAAAGCACAACTGGTACCTGCGTAAATTCATGTGAGGCATGATATCCTCCATAGAGCCGCCCCTGCCACCCAAGATCTCTTCTCCCGTTGCTCTCCTGAAAATACAATGTCAAATCAACCACAACCAAGACAATATGCCCTGACTCCGATAAAGTTTCTTACTTTTTGATTGTATACAACAAAACACAGGAAAATGATCGTAGGTTCTTTCATTCAATGTTATGCCAGCTGGTGGAAACGACTCTGAACAAATTATGGTCGTAAATCATCAAATTCGCATACATTTGGGAATCAATAAAGAAAACGAGTAACGTGTCGCTAAAAACAGGCAGCGTATTTAGAACGTAAACACAAAAGCTTACTTTGTTCACTGCCAAGAGATTTGGAGAGCAGAGTAATTAAAAAATACGACATTTGTCAATGTAGCAGGTGTATTTTGATGCGATAAGACTAAGATGTTGTAGAAATACGTTTGCATTGAAAATGCTACGATAAAAGCATATGTGACTTTGCCTTGCATTCAAATAATATGCATACACACCGGGCAAAATTTTTCAGCTTTCTGACTGATGATTTAAGCGATATCAACCTTAAGAAAAATGTTTGACACTTCAGTTGTTCTCTCAGACTGACTGTTACAACCGGCTACTCAGTATTGTATCTGGCTTCGTTGTTTTTTCTCCCTAATTAAACTTAAGAACAACTTTTTACTAAACGAGCAGGCGCATATTCTAACTCGAGGTAAAAATTTCCTAATAAGAGACGGCGGAAAGTAGGATCATGAATATATGGTATATTACTTTTTCTTGAGGAAAGAGTCCATGTTTGCTGCGTTGGAGAACGATCAGTCTCGATATAGTTGCGAGAATATCCTTGGATTTTAAGGCATTGAATTCGGTGATATTAGAAGCCATTTTCGTAAGAAATTGTCTCGTTCGTCATACTAAAATATTGAGCGTGGTAACAACATGAAAACTTTTTCAACAGGTGGCTCTCCATGTCAAGTGCACTCAAACTGCTATCAGATTTTCATTGAACTCTTTAATTGGTGCCAGTATGACCCCGTGTTATGTACATTGTCACTTCCTTCGTACTTCGTGTGCTCGTTAATCAAAACAGTGTTGCTTACGATACAAACGAAGAATTAAATATCAGACATCGGTGTTGAAAAAACCAGAGTTTAAAAGGATTGACATAACTGTGTGAAGAGTTTTGACTGCGTTCAAGTGGAAACTTCACAATAGTCTTTCATACGTACAGTTACGTCTAGAACATGATTCAACGTTGAACATAGGATATTATTACCACCTCTGGTTTCGTTTCCTTCCCGAAGTATGTAGTTATCAATTGAGACCATGGGATTACAGCACACATGGGACGTGTACCACATGTTTTCAACGTCTCATCTCCAATGGGTAATCTCATTCACGCAATAGTCATGTCGACTAAACGAAAACAACAACAGATTCCTCATTTCCTATGACAACGTGGCCGGCCACAAAGCAAGTACCAATAGCAACCTTGTTGATATCAAAGATCTATAAACCCAGAAGACAGATAAATTATCATGTCCTCCATATTTGAAGTTAAACGGCGAGTATGCCAACTGAGAAACAACCATCCTTCTTTGGTGCAAATCATATTGGCATACGACCAAAACGATATAAAAGGTCCTGTTCTTATTCCCAAACTGTGCAAACTGTATTATTAAATACAAGTTGTAATTAGTACCTGCTCTAGTTAGAAAATGAATTTAAAGTAGTGCTCATACCTGCTTTCACAGTGAACGGTATCCATCCTGGTAGCCACATCAAAAGCAGCATTACAATTACTGTTGGAACTGTACCTTCCAACGCCATTTCAAATAAAGCTTAAGTCATCCCACTGTTGCAGTGTCTGTAACGAGATAGAACCAGGAATTCGTGAACTTCGGTCTAACCTACCAACGTTCAGCATGCCCTAAATCCCATTTCAGTTCGCAGCAGCAATGGCAAACGTGCTACGTCGCTGTCCTGCAGCGACTAGTCTCAAAATGTTAAGATCCTGCTTGCGCTGTGACCCGAAAACTTCCAATGAAACAACGCTGAAATAACATTCTCTCTAATAGTAGGCAAAACAAATCCACTGATCTGTACCCTCAATGGGTTGTTAACAAACAATCTGTACAACCACAGAAATGCAATCAGCTTTGACACTACTGATCTCAAAACACAGGATGTTCTTTTACGCATTCAATTTAACAACAAGATCGTGTGTGCATGAACTATTGTCACCCAAAAGCTCAGAACAACAGTTGGCCGGAAGTTTTCAAGTTGATGGCACTACGGTATCGCATTATCCCACCAAGGTAAAAGCAGAGGACCATGACCGAGCAAAGGGCACCAAGGCCATCGTCAGGAAATGCATGCAAGCAACCCAGATTCTGCGGTACGTTTCAAAAGTCCGATCAGAATCAAATAAGTTTTCACTACTTACATAAACTACCGTGCTGCTCTGTAGATGAAACTTGAGACATTTCTAACAAGAAAAGAGGCTTTTGTGAGATCGCAGGAGCTCAATCGACTGTCCTTATCGTAACACCCTGGTTGTAAAGTATTTCCTGCCGAAAACCTCAAAAGCTGGTAATTGTTTCTAGTGCAAGATTAGGATTTAATCCCAACACTTCAAGTTTAAATAATTTACAAAGTTATCTTCCCAGATTTAGTTCAACATTGTTGCACTGCAGGTCAATTGTCAGGCCTGGGAAACGTCGATTGTTAAGAATTGAATGAATCGTTGTTAGGGTGAATAAAATTATGGACCATGAAGCTGCACCCTAGGTCGGTCAATGATAGGGGATATCAGATGATGGTCCTTTCATTGTAAACATGATTTCACAAGGCCTGCCCTCTTTCCATGAACATTGTCTGATATAACGTTTTATTTTGATGACAATTTTGAGAAATTGTGCATGATTTATGAATGTTGCAGAATTCATTTACAAGTTTTCCAGTAAATAAGGACGGTGAACCAGATGTGTCACTGAAGCTTGGTACCTTGGATGGTGCACTCCCTTTCCAACTGTGTGATTATCTCTAGCTACAAAAGATAGTAGGAAACTCTGACGACAGCAGGATCGTCACGCAATTTCTGATCCAGTGTTCGTTTAAGCCTACTTGCAGACCTGGCTGAGTACCACAATGTTTTAAGCCCTTTTATCTATTTAATGAGATTCTTCCTTCCTTAACGATACCATGGAATGAAGAGTATATATATAAATTCATGCCTTTTCTTTTAATGAAGTACTCTTTCTATTTATCATAAACGCTTCCTTTTATTACTAATTCTTCATTACAGATAGTTTTTATAAGAACATAGCTTATGATAAGAATGCAAGCCTTGAAAACAAGAAATGTTTTGTATTTTTGTTTTTCTCTTGTTCTTTATATGTGATAAAATAATATACATGAATTGGAAGGATCCAGTAAAAGGCCTACAGTTTAAATAACTAATAGAAACGAGTTATTGGCACATAGTGACCATGTCACTCACCTGGCTCTAGTACCTTATCCATTAACACAATGTATCATGAAAACATAACGGCAAGATAAGCAACAAGTAACAGAAATAAAATGCTAACGTTGGCCTAATACAAAGAATACTTTCAGCTTATAGTGGTTAAAAACTACAGCAGCACGATAGAAATATTGTTGATTGTTGACCTCTTCATTCACTATCTTGGTATAATTTTAAATTTTCAGATTTTCACACAGATACTGCATTTTAGAACTAAAATTATACCAAGAACATAAAGGCATTCTATCATTTAGGATTAAGATCATATTCAGAACTTAATCTTTGCTTTTATCTACGAGCATTTTATGCTTTGGCCATTCCGAATGTTCTTACAAAAATACTTGTAAATACAACTCACTTTTGCTTGCATTGAATTTCTGTTCCTTTGCAGAACATATTTATCTACTTTAAGTTATTATAATGGCATGTAGAAATTAAGATAAAAGATACAAGGAGAACCAATAGTTGAATCCATTAAATCTGAACTGCTCGCAGCTTTTTATGGCTACAAAATGGATTCATACAAAGTAAAATGTGAGAAATAAAAACATTTCGGAAATGAGATAAACACGTTTACGTATTATGATATATTGGGAAACAGCGATAACAAATGATGAATTGGAATGGTGAGATGTTTACAAACATGACCAGTTATTTGTTTAAAATGTTATTCTTTACAAAATATGATTGTTGTAACAATTCTAACATTCTGATTCAAGCAATTTTATTAAGATTTCTTTGTTTACTATCTTAAGGAATGTTAGTATGTCCAACAAAAATTTTAATAACTGAAAGTGGCATTTATCGAACTCAACTAGGCATTTTAGTGGCGTCTTTAGCAATCCCATTGACACTCAAGAAACCACTTTCGATTTCCCTACGAAAATTAGTAAAATTTTGCTACTTCTGTAGCACTCGGTTTCCCTCGCAGACTGGAAAGAGACATAACCACGGTTTGGCAAAGATAGATTTGCTCTCTGAGAAATGTGCCTCGCAACCATAGGCGCAACGGACAAAAAATATTGGGGATGGCTGTGGATTATTTCCCCCAAAAAAATACTCCTTTGCCTGAAAATTACATAGTCCTAATTCGACTAAAAGCACTTAACTTCGGCAGGAATACTGACGCTAATCCAGAGGGCTGGTGAGATTCAAAATTATTTTATTTTTATTTCTTATTAAGGAGTTATAAAAGGGCCCGAAAAAAGTTTTTGCCCGAAAAAATATAACATTTTAACAAACTGAGAGAGCTGCAGCCCCCCATCAGCCCTTTTGGCCATGTGCCCATGCTCGCCACCCGCTCCAAAAGCCTTTTACTTTCATTGGAGGTAGATATCTGTGTTTGGGCTTTACCTTTAGGTATGTCCACCTCATTGATTCCTGTCAACCCACACCATACCCAACCCTGCACCTGCGCATGAAATTCTCACTTGATATCCTGTTCTGCTTAAAGTTATTTTAGGAGAATTGGAAGTGTTCAGAATTCACTAAAAAATGGTGAAGGTGAAGATGTTTCTAAGACTTAATGATTCGTACCTTTTCTCCCTTTGAGGTGGATGTCATTTTGCAGATACATTTCAAATTAGTATAAAACTCTATCCGTTTTACAGCTTTGCGACTCAGCATATTTTCTCAACCTCTACAGTCCAAGTTATGAACAATTTTTTAGATTAATGTCTCTTCCTTTCTTAAAGTAGGCCCAAAATTTAAAGATAAAGGTTTTGCGTAGCCTAGGTGGCGAAATAACAAGGAAATAAGGGAATCCTAACCCCGTTGCATTATTATTGATTTAAATGTGCTGGTACTGAAGCCAAAATAATTCCGGATTCTTTGCCCGTTGTTTGAGTGTTTCTGTTTTTATTGATGTCATATTTTTTGAGATGACACTACAGAAGTCCATAAAAGGCACTTTCATATTGTTTGCTCTACCAACTGAGACAGGTGACCCCCAATGTTTGCATATCATTGTCGTCACATTAGCTTCTAAGTATTCACCGGTGAATTACGACATCCACCTCAAAGCATTTGGAGACCAGCCTATCTGCGCCATTGACTTGACCAAAAAAGACTGCCATCCTG
The DNA here is from genome assembly GCA_010016025.2 of Alatinidae sp. Z8VKAUB7J3. Lineage (NCBI taxonomy): Eukaryota > Metazoa > Cnidaria > Cubozoa > Carybdeida > Alatinidae > Alatinidae sp. Z8VKAUB7J3. The sequence continues at coordinate 16,926,178 of JAAAKM020006971.1, read as the reverse complement.
TCATAAGCCCAAAAAACGTTACAAATTATCATCGAAAAGAGAGAATTTGAAACTTCATTTGGTGTCTTCTTGATGATATCTTATTCTCTGATTTATCAGATTTCGGATCTTATCCGCCAGTGGTAGTGATTCTTAGTAGATCTGTTTTTTCAAATTTCAAATAGCTGTGATATTTCCTGACCAGAATCCTTTTTATTGTAGTTTGGATTCAATAGCAAAATTTCTTTTGATCCATTTATATAGTCTATTAACTTCTAATTATGTTGCATTGTTTACATTAAGTTATACTGTGTTGTATTACAATCTAATGACAGTAGAAGATCATTCTACTTGTATTTACTTACTATGGAACATTCTAGAAGTCAACAGAATAATACGGAATATCAAGAAAGGTTACGGAATGTTACAGAATACTCTAGAAGATACAGGAATGTACTAGATTAATCTATTATGAAATATAATCAGTATTCTTGAAGGTTCTAGGAGGTTCTAGAATATTGTAGAATGCTCTGGAATGTTCTGGAAATACAAAAAAAATCTAGAATCATCGGATAACATGATACTCATAAACAGTATTGTTCAAACCTGGCAGCTAAGTTACATATTGCTTGTGCAAAGAATATCTTGAACATTATCTGCCAAATCAGGTATACACAATGAACTACAAGGGTACGAGCACAATTAAATGCTCAAAGTAAGTTATAGCGAACGATTTTGAGTTTACAGAAGAAAAAGTTCTGAAAACCAAAATATTTTCTTCCGAATGAAATGATACATTGTATGACAAGGCCAGGACGGACGGATTTGATGTTTCACATTTTTAAAAAAAGAGTAGGCAAAAATGCTCAAGCATCCCAACTATAGCAGCGTGTTAGGTTCTTGCTAGGAAGCAGATCAGAGAAAGATCGCGTGCCATCTTGCATTTCAATTAGTGTTAAGTATAACGAATTAACCCAAGTACGGCATGTTTGCACCTTGTAAGTGAGTAACCAACCATCGTGTGTTATTTTCTTAGTCCATAAATTTCGATCGTTTTATTGCTATTTCAATGTATTTATAAAGTAAGGTTCTGAGGAGTAGCTATACGATGGTTTTCAGCCTATAACATAGGTCGTCATTGCGCATTGTATTTGCATTCATTACGACAAATAATCCTCTCAAAGCGTCAATTATTGTATTAAAGCACGAAGAAAGTGTCTTCATCGGAGCTAAAAAACACATTTCAATAGTTTGGTTGTAAAAATTAGCGTAGGATAAGATGAGGTAAAGAGGCAATTTAGAAAGTACTCAACAAATTTTCTACTACTATCTTACTTATGCATTAGCGAATTTGAGGGTTTTGTTGTGTGATCGTCTTTCGCTATCCATTTCTCCTCTGACTTCCATGCTCTTTCTTTAATAGGCATAAGAAAACTTACCAGAAGTCTCAACATGCTTAAACAACAATCAATTTTAGGCTTAGGCCATGTTAAACATATGCTTAAGTGAAGTAATCGTTGTGCTTTTAGCTCGCGGTTGTTTCTGCCCATTCGTACGATTATCAACAAAATGTGGAGCCCTTTTTTAAAACCCAAAACATTCTGTGTATAACATCGGGGTTCTCTCTCTACTTCTAAACTTTTCCATCACCAGTATTCTGGGTTACGTTATTACGTTAAGGCCGAACGAAATTAAAGTTAGCATTATGCTTAGCGTATGCGTAAGCAATCACTTAGGTCTTTAAGAGTCAAAACACTACTACGCAATGAAACTCTGCCAAAAGGCAGCCTTTGCACTACATCCCCGACTGTCTAAGAATATACACGAATAATCGCTCTCGCATTATAGGCAGGGATAAATACTTTGCTGGATCATTTTCTTACTGTTGAATCAGTTCTTTTAAAAACCACTAAGCGATTGATTGGCAAACAAACCATAATTTGATTCATCAGTGGGCCTTTTCCGTCAAAGTCACTTTCCATAGCCTCATGGATGATGACTGATCAAGCACAAAGCGAAGTAAATGTGGGTGTGGCCCAAGAGCTGAGCGTGGCCTTTGTGAGTTTATGTTTATTATTAATCCAAATAATTGAAACTTTACGTACATGTTTGAAACAAAGCTTACCAAACGAAGCTAAAATCAAAATTTAAATATGCATTCAGATTTTTAGCTAGGGGCAGGAGGAGAACAGTCATTCTTTTGGGCGGGCAGTGCCCACTGCGTGCCCTCTAGCTTTGTGCTTGTGACTGATGCTACTTACAGATTGTCAATTACGCACTCTAAATTCTAGTTAGCTTCTTCAAAACGCTGCTGAGGATACAGTTTCCGATACAGTCTCTTTTGAGATCACTTCCGACGAGCGTATTCCTAGAAGTGTCAGATGAGCTTAAGTACAACAATAATTTCGTTTTTTTATGCAATTTTTCACTTGGCTACACCTGGGTATTGCACAGTTTAGGAGATTGGGGGATTACTTGCACCTTTTGAAAATAACTCTAACTCTAATCATTTAACACCCTTAAAGCAAGCAGAAGCACCCCATCGGATGTCATTAGAATGGGCATAAGGTTGGTGTAAAATAGTTACAAACATAGCAGTGCGAATAATTAATTGACAAAAAATCTAGTGCATTCTTATTGAGACAAGGGAACACTTTATGATACATCGCAGTAGGGAAAAGGGAGCCATTTCCTTTCCACCTTTCTTCAGTTGCTCAAGGTAATGGTTTTAAAAGCTCGACTGGATTTTTGCATTTTTTAGGGTTTGCTTTAAAAGTTTCTCTGCATAATCTCTTATGCTAAAAGGGGTGAATCTGATAAATGCATAAATATCATCATTAGGCACGTTTGTTTGTATTGATCTAAATTACTTTTATACAATGTTTGAGGGACGGCCTAACAGAATTTTGAGACTTGGCAGAATCCCGTTGACTGTAAGACGAACTAACAGAATCAGATCGAATTTGACAAAGCCCTTAAAAATCTGTTGGAATCTGTTTAAATCCTATAGGATCTGATGGATTGCTAAAGGATTTCCTGGGGTTTAATCGAATTTGATTAGATCAAGTATGTCCTGATATAATCAAAAAGAGCTTAATAAAATCTGATCAAAGCTGATAGAATCATAAGGTATCCAATACAAGGCGATGGGGAAAAACCTACCAGACGCGAAGCTGATTCATAGGCTGTCTGAATATAGAAACGAAGATGCGGATAAGCCATATCTGCGCGAATCCTTCAAACCCTACCAGTTTTTAATCCGCTTAAATATCAAGCAGTGAAATGTATACAATTTCATATCACCATCGTCAACATTTGATACATCACAGCGACCAATAAATACTTAAGGAAGGGTATTAAACAAAATTCTTGGTCTTCTATATTGTTGCGCTAAATTTGTTTTACTATTTGAGAATTTTTCAGTCTAACTCAGCACGTTTAGTTCTAGGATAGTGATAATAGTTACATTGTTGTGCTTGTTTACCTGTATTCCACGTTGATATCATATTTGTAAATTCTTTGACAGCGTATTATTCTGTTTTTCATGGAAATAGATGTCATATCAGAAACTTTTTTCCCACTTTGCACTTACATTTCCTGACAAAAGTAAGCTTACATGATGTGTTTATGTTTTCTTAAGAATGTCAATAGCTGAAAAATATTATGTTGCTATTTACGTTGTGATTATTGGTGTCACAATTATTTATTATCATTATTATTATTATTATTATTGCAAAAATTGCAAAAATAGTGATTTCATTCAAAATGTTTATTGTTATTGCTATTACATATTATTATCCTTATTATTTGATGCCATTATCATTATTGTTATTCAATATTGTTATCATATCAAAATTTGGAATGTTTTTGTTATTGAATGAAAAATAAACTATTATTATTATCATTGTTTTTATTATTGTTATTGTTATAATTGCTAATACTACTAGCATCACCTTCGTTTTTGATCATAGGTTGGCTTTGCCTTGTCCACACGATCATCGTTCAGAACGCAGTGACGCCTCGTATGAGGTCTTCGCTGTTTCTCATTTCACTCCGTGAGATTACATTTTACCTGAATGTAAGATGTTCCATTCAGATCGAATAATTCCATCACGCTGATTTTTTGACGTTTTACTAACTGTTCCATAGTATATTTTTTACAAGACTCCCACGGAACTTTTAAATCCACGTTGTGTCACTAGCGGTAATCACCTTCAATGAGACAGGGTGTCCCGATATTTTCATAGTCACACTGCGACTTGAAGTCTTGACGGCAAGATATTACCAAAGTGTACTTCTGGACCAAATCTTGTTGCTAAAATCACCGACGGACGTGCAAAGACATACAGAGATTCTGTTTTATGTTAAACTTTCCCAAGGGAATAATTGTGTAAACAGGACAATTATCATTAATCTACTGCCGAGAAAAAATTATTAACAATTTGTCAAAACCTGAATGAATAATAATATTTATCATTGTACCTAAGTACAGCAAAAGTATCACTCTTCATTCAATGGTAATGCTTAACATGAGCCGACCATCTGATCCAGTTAAGTTTAACTAAACTCCTGTTTTGCGTTGGAATGACGGAGGGGATCTTTCGAAGGCGTTTCATCCATCTAAGTTCTAGGTATCAAATAATTGTCCTCTCGTTTCTTGCTAAACCTTTAGGGAACTTCTAGCTTGCAACGAGAAAAAGGATGAGACATTTGATAGAA
>JAAAKM020006971.1:16894891-16912473 GCA_010016025.2 Alatinidae sp. Z8VKAUB7J3 | reverse complement strand
GAAGAGAAAAACTAACGAATTTTGACAAGAAATTTTATTCATGGCAAAAGCTTTCACTTGCATAGCTCTCCTTAGACCTAAGCCAAAGTGCTCGATTTGCTTCAAATTCTTCCAGTTTGAGCTTACCTGTTTTGGACCATTTGATTATCAGAAAAGTGCCTAATACGTAATTTTGTTAGCAGTTTTATTACCTTTACCCTACACTTCTTTAAATAAAAACTTAATAATGTTGATCGAGGCTCAATAATAAATCTTATCCGTCATTTAATCTGAATTTTCAATAATAGTCATTATTTAGTTTGTGACTTACTATATTATTTGAGGATTGACCTAAAAATAGACCCCTTTATTTTGAGAAGTTTTAATTTAGTGGATATTTTTTCTCAAGAACGTTTTGGGACATATCGTCCAGCTTTGTATTGTTTTTCAATTAATCTTAATTTTTAATCAATGTGAACGTTAATTATTCAATAAAGGTTGTTGTTATTAAGACGTTTATCCTTATATCCAAAAAAGTGTATTGGTCTACGTCCTTGCCCCTTCTGACATATGCCAGCTCGCCTTATCGCAAGTACCTGGCGACGGGTCTGCATTTGCCTCTCAAGGACTTTTGTGGCACAGTATTATTTTATGTTGTCAATTTCAGATATTGTGGGAATGTTCACAATACAGAACGTATCTGCAAAATGCAATAGATTGATTTTAAAGAAGCGCTGTCAGTAAACTCATGACATTTTTCCTCATTCATAGCGTGTTACGTAGACATGACTGCCTTGGAATTTATCATGTACTCCCCGGATTTAGATAAGGCTAACAAGGACTTTGCTGCTACAGACTGTAATCCGTGGGTTGAAGTGGAGGACTACATATGTTCAAGCAAAATTTAAAGAACATGCGGGGTCACAGAAGGAAGGATTTTTCCTACAAGGAAGCAAAATACTCACGTGTTATCCTGTAACTAGTGAGTAGGATTGTTTACTTGTTAAGTTTGAATAAGCAAATAGAATAGTCAATCATAGATGTTGAAACCGAGGCTAGAGCAACTTAGCTTCATGCAATTTACTTGTTAACATCTGGTTAAAATCATCCAGAAAGCTACAGTGGTTCGTATGAAAGGTCTTGTGGCTTCACTCGAACGCGGAATGACTCAAATGCCATGAAGTGTTGAATCAACAGGCAGTAAGATGATCTGCGATAAGCTTGATTTATATAGCATTGAAGTGGGTGTGTTTATCAATTGCAGAAGACATAGCTAATTTCGTCATTATTTTTCTTGTTACGCAAAGACGCTTATCATTTCAAAGCATACAGAAGTCCATCAACGACTTCTAGCATGTCGTTGACTTTCATTCTTCTTATAGAAGACCCACGAAAAGCAAACGCCGACGCAGTCAGTGTGTACAGTGGAGACACGAACGCCTTTGATTTCAACATTCGACAACGAGTATTCAAACTGGGAGCTTGTACGTCTTATACAACTTGGCGTCGCGTTCATTGGGTAAATCATGAAACTGTAAATTCTATTAGAAACTATTTTTGAATTAAAACAATAAGATACCTTAAACAGAAATTTCTCATTTGTGACATTAGTCATTAAACTTTTATATATGCCTATCAATATTATCTCAAGATTAATCACATGTTGCAATGCTCTCTCCATAATTAGTAACGCATCATTAACTAGTAACTCATTATAAAACATAATAAGTCTATGAATCTATCAACAATTCAAATATATTTGGACAATTCTTTGTGGACAAAAGTCACTAAGGAAGCTTGTTATCACTGCAAATCAATAGTTTTTAGGAGGACTAGTTAAGAGGTTACTAAAGAACTCATTTACATACGTTATAGATGTGTATTGTATATTAATACAAAATGTGTTTGGCACGAATTTATTTTTTTGTTTTACAGGTTGAGATGTGTGCTAGCTAATATCCTTGCGAAAAAATCACACAAATTTCATAGTCCGTAATGCTTAAAATATATTATATTGGTGACTAATGAACGTATTGAACTCTGCATTCCTATAATATCCTGTAATTTTTGGGCTTTTTGACTTGTGTTGTAGGAGGAAGGTTTCCAGGAAGAGGCGAAGGGTCTAAGGCTCAAATAATACATTTTTACTTTCAAAATACTAAAGTTTTCTACCCAAAATTTATTTAGACTTCAAGTTCAAGTTATGCATTAATTTTTTATACTGTCACATGACTTAAATGGTGCAATTCGTCCTTTACAAACTCAACGAAAAATTGCATTTGATGTATTTGAAGTTGGCTACTCAAGCATTCTCAAAGATGAAACTCTAAGAGTTAGCAACGTTCAGTAGCAAGTATCAGATAGGTCTTAAACTATTCCAAATTCAATAAGAACTCCATCAGCGCTAATGCCATTGAGAAAGCCAATGCTACAAATACTGCTTCTACAATGAAATGCGTAGTATTGAGGCTTATATTTCGATGTCGAATACATAGGCACAATTACCATTACGGATGCTTAACAATGGTAAGCGTCCGAAATAGAGTATTGACACTCATCGCATCGGAGAACTCGAGATGTCTACATCGTTACTGCCACACTTTATCCTAGTATTGGTGACACTTTTAAAACAAAGCGGTAATTCCCCTTGACTAAATCTCGTACACCTTACTGATAAATCCCAATAAATCTCATAAAATTTAAATTCATCTTTTAAGCTCTAATAAATCTCATAAATCCACATCAAACGAATGACATAAATCTCATTAACTCCAAATATATCTCACAAATCTTAATTCTTGTACATGAATTTAGGGACGCATTTTCCACACTATTGAAAGCTTTCCCTTGCTCTAGAAGATGCTAATCAAGAAATAAGCGCCAATAATAATAAACAAAGTAAGCTAAGGGGAAGTAAAATTAATGTACTTGTAATAAAAATATAGAAGAAGAATTTATCAGGCTAAGATTGTCAGATTCAGGTCACTGCACTCACGTATCAAAAATTAGAAATAAGCTTTCAAAGTGATAACTTCATGAAAGTTCTCAGCACAATACATATTCAGATATACATGCCAGTGTAGACAGGCTTAAGAAAAACGAATAGTTCCAAATGTTTTAAGAACACGCCTTAAAATATGTACTCGAACGCTCTGAGAATCGTGGCGCTCATGCCAATGAGAAACGTCTGTGTTTTTTATCAACAACTAACTTCAAAGCTTGTTGCTTGGGGATTTTTAATTGGACCCCTTAGAAATGCTGCTTCAACTATTATCGAAGAATAGAAAGGGAAACTCTAGACATAATCCTAAACTGAACAGGGCTATATGTTTACATCCGCGCATCAAAGTATAATCTGTAGCCGCATAGACCCATTAAATAAGTTTAAACAATACTTCGTTATTAAAGAAGTGCCGAATACTTTTATCGTGCTCCTTTATTTATCTGTATTGACACAACTGTAATCCACATAGAAGATTGATTATCAAGTATGACTAATTGATATAAACAAGCTATTGCCACTTAAAGGGCAACTGGATTTGAACTTGTATGGAATCTGCTGTTAATGGATAAATACATAAGTGAAATTTGAGCTTTCCAAAGTCCAAAGGTTAATTTAAAAGATTTGAAATTTAAAAATCAACAACAACATGTATCAAGATGGAGCTGATAACATATTTATTAAAATTAAGAAAGCTGCTAAGGGATGTTTTTAAGCATAGCTTTTAAACTAGCACAGTATTATATTGTTGTTTTAGCTTTGAATGATATCTTTTACCATTTGTTTAGTGCCATGAGATGTATTAAGATACATTTGCATAATATCATAATCAAAAATTAATAAATCAAGGCATCCGTCTCGCTGTTTATCTTGAGGTGTTATATAATCTCAGTTTGTAATCTGGTTTTATTTCATTATGTTTGCCCTCATGTAAAATTTAAATAAATCTTCGTATGTTGGTGTTGTTTTAAAAATGGTTATAAAATTATAAAAATAAAGCTCGATCTTATGATAGACTTTTCAAAAAGACGTAAATAATCACCATTAAGGAACCTGCCGGGAGTCGTTGAAAGTTATAACTCAAAATTGAAAAGTAATTCTAGCGCCTCGATCCTTAATAATTAGATGCAAATTACACCCATGTTGCATTAGTACGTATGTTGAAATAAAGTGGGGTCTTCGCAGATGTGGAGTTGTACAACGCGCCTTTGAACTGAAAATCTCTCTGAGTTTCTTCCTTTTCTAACTATCCCTTTCAGTATATTTTGGCCTATTGACAATCCAAGGTATATTTTCCAACGTCAAAACATATTACAAAGTAATAAGGGTGTATGTCTGCAAGTGATCTTGCAATATCTTTACTCCAAGTAGATTATTCCTTTCAAATTACTATCTGCTACTTTGGTAGGTACGATAGACCCAATATTTGCTCCAATTGTTCTCCATCTTGTCATTCACAAAACAGGAATCCATTGCTTCATATCACATACTTATGCCTAGATTCTTAAAAAAGCTATATTTAAACGTGTCATCAGGGAGAGCTTTGGCGTCTATCACGTCTCTAAGCAGATAATTAACCACCTCTTCTCCTTGGCAAGCGAATGCAATATACAAACATTGAAGATGAAAGTTCACATGAATGATATGAGTATTCTTAAGATGGAGGACATTTTTGTTCATGGATGTGAAGTCTTAGTCAGATTAGCAAAATAAAATTATTAGTAACCGTATTCTTGCACACATAATTACATACGTAGAAGTAGGTGTTTTTTAGTAAGTATCTAACCAAACACATAACATCATCCGTTGTCAACTACTAAATCTCTACAGCCATGCGAAGTACCTGGTGTAGACCGTGTTAACATTGACGCAAATATGTCTTTGTCAAGCACAGTGATGTACTACAGAATGGGCGTATTAAATTCTTCGATGTCAAAGTGCAGTGTTAAAATTATGGCTAGGAAGTTATCCCTTGTTTTCCCTAAAACCTCTTTAATGTTTGACAAATAAGAACAAATATAGATATGGAACAATGAATCAGATACATTGTTAAGAAAATTCAAAATTCAATGTCAAGTTCACATTTATTAATTTGTTTGTTTTTTAACTGAGATATGCTCTCGATTATATGCCCATGGACCGTGTAACTAATAAGGGCTTATATGCCTGGGAATATATTACACTTTCGTTGATGACTGCTTTGCTATCCTCTCTCAGTTAACAACATCTATTGGCATAACCTTTTTTTCAAGGCTTTTCTCCAACTATTGCCGTTTAGAATTACATCACATTTTTTATTAATTTTCACATTAATCCTTCACATTTCAAACTTTGATATTGTGTCATATTTCCACATTTGAACAATAGTTAATAGAGTGGTGGTAAATATGTAAATGTCAATTTTTCGACTGCATGTGTCACCTATTAACCGTTTCCCAAAGAATTTATTGATCTTGACACTTGCTCTTCCTATTGTTCTGGTCCTCTTCCTTTTCTCGTTACTTGTTGTAGGTTTTTGTTGCTGTATACCCGATACTCATATCTGCAGTACAGTATGTCTGTTCCCATGCATTTCGTTCACTATTTACGTTTGTTTTTTTTCATGCTACGGTTCATTTACAGCTTTTCACTAGTGTGCAGTTTTTTGACTGCCCCAGCAATAAATGCTAAGTGAACAAGAGCGTAAAGTGTGCATCGTGGCAACTGTTTACGAACAATTCCTTTCGCCCACCAATAGGTTTCTACATCTCATAAGTATCTGTCCTTTGTCCTGCGCAAGGTTATCGGGATAACAAATGTCTTTATTATTAACATAATTGAACGCAAGTATCCTCCTTGTTGAACAGGTCAGTCATTTGCACATTATACTTACATTCTTTTGCTTAATTATGCCCTTGGTCTTTCGGATATTGAAAATAGTAAATTCCTTTAGTTTTCACAGAGCGCTCTAATATAGTTAACAACATGTAGCTATTTCGGTGCGCTTTAAAGACAGTGAGATGACAATCCTGGTATCGTGGCTACATACCTCATTTCCTCTAGTACCATTTAACCCTTGTCCTATGGGATCCTATTTTCTCATCCAAATATCAAACAGTAAAAAACATCAACGGCCTCAACTGGGTAAAAATTTTATTCCAAAAATTTACAATTAATTCAATTTAATAAATATACAATTTATTACAACAAGTTTTGCTTACTCTACTGTTTCTGCAATTAGACCTTTGCAGACTTGTGGCAGACCAATTTTTTAGCTATTGCTACTTCTACTACCTACTACTGACTACTACTACTACTACTACTACTACTACGACTACTACTACTACTACTACTACTACTACTACTACTACTACTACTACCCATTAATTTCATATATAGCATAGTACATTCATATATTGGTGACTGAGTCTTTTGCGCTAGAGAGAGGTAAGACTCATATGGCTGTCGACCCTCCTCCCAATATTTTAGCTCCTCTAATCCAAAATACCTTTCGCGGCTACTGTCGTACGGAAGTCAGCATTGTTCTTTTCTGTCAGGTTTTACGGGACAATGTTTATGATGCCCTTAAGATTTCGAAGCGTCATTTTTTGTTGAGGATGTTCAAGATTGCAGTTCCTTTACCTTAATAATGAGCTGGTTTGCTGCCCCAAAACGTTGCTTCTTAAACCATATTTCGTTTTAACATCCCAAGAAGGCAATATGGCCATGCCCAGAGGCACTGCCAGCGGGACCATCATACTCCTACCAGCGGCGAGAAGCACGTTCCATAACTTGTACAACGCTATCTTCTAGCATATGAGTGTTTTGCGACAGTACTGCTTTGCGTAATGTGAGAGAGTAACTCCACAATGGTTATCTTTGTAGTCTTGACTATTAAAATTATCCCCACCCCCACCCCACCCGTAGAACCTTAACCTTTGCCTCGTGTCAGCACCTGCTTTATCTCGTACCTGGACAATATGCCAGCCCCTCTCCCCTCCCTCTGGTTCAGAAATTCTCCACTACTACACTATGCTAGCCAATGTATATGTGATGAGTTCGACCAGATTAGCCTGGCGTTTCTACGACTTAAATATGAGGTGTATAAAGGGCTAGCCAAGTCATTTCAAGGTGAGTATACAGCTTACTCAACGTGACCTAAGCTGGACTTTCATAGGTTTCCAATAAACGCTGGTTAACAATTATAAGGAAGCAGGTGTTTTGCAAATCATGGTAATATGCTCCCTGCACGTTACCCCCCCCTGGCATCTGTGATGGTAGCCCTCTTAACTAGCATATTCTCACGAAGTCTCTGTCTTCTTTTTACTCGTGTACATCAGAAAGCCGATCAGTGAAGAGACCGCTGAGCAAGGAGTGACTCCTGATGGAATGAGCTCTTCATCGTCGTCGACCAAGAAAACAACAGTAACTACCATAACGACAGTCACGACTGTGAAGACAGGGAGCCTACAGGAGGAGAAAGACCAAGACGAGGCAGAAGTAACCGAAGTGGAAATCACTCACAAAGACGAATCAGTCACTGAGAAACCTGATGATGATCTCGAATTCGCGGAAGCGGTTTTAGAAGAAGCAGACATTGGATTTGTAAGCCACGAACAAGGAGAGGATGTTAAGACAGCGAAGTTAGTGCTGGAGAGGTACCCAGAGGATGATCGCGCAGAAATAGCAGAGAAATCCCATATATCAGAAGAAGACTTGGTAAGAGCAGGAGACATTGTTAATTCATCTATTGCTACAGTCATTTCTTTGACTTTTCATATTTAAGTTATAGCATAGATGGATTAGTTAGGGGAATTACCTGCCAATGTCTCAATGACATGACTTACGTCTGCCGTTTCGTTGTAGGTCTAAGTCGTTATTGTTTATTTGAGCATTTCTTTAAGTAACGGATTCCTTTTGTTTTTGCCGTACACTGATCACAGCAATCATATGGAGTAAAATGAGAAACCTTGTTTGCGATGAAATTATAAGAAACGAGAAGACCAAATCATGTGGTAGAAAGTAATAATCGCGAGAGCGACACCTTTTCTGCCACTCATGTTATTTAAAAAGACGTAAGTTGTAAACAATTTCTTTTTGTCGAAGGAGCATTTGCTTCTTTATTTTGATGAGTGGGACTTCTAAAGCGGCAAGATGAAACGGAGATCAGGCTTTGGGTAGTACTATAAACGAATCCTCTGGGTACTTGGCAGCCTATATTGGGGTTTCAAGCAATTGCTATCCTATTGCCGAGTCTCTTTTGAGATCTGTTGACTTGGCAATGCATATTTTCAGTTTTCGGGGGTGGCCTCTGAGCGGCGGGGGGACTACTACACTTATTTAGCTAACCTAGAAAGCCTGCATCTTTTCTATAGATGTCCATTTGGTATTAGTCGATTACGTGCTTGTACCAGACTAGTAGCTGTAGTTCTTGGAAACGGGTAGAGAAAGGGTTAGTAAGAAAAATATGAGTCAAGAAACGCAAATAATATTTGTAGCTTGTTTAAAGTCATTTTCTTTACCGATACAAACGTCAGCTACGCATTCTGATTTACTCACCTCCTTACAATTAAGCTGCCAGCAGCCGTTTTGTATCACGAATGGCAACGTTGCTTATTATTGTAAATTTTCTGATGATCCCCTCAGTCTTAATTTTGTGATCGTGATATTGATGGTTGCCTGTAGTCTTTTAGAAAATGCACAAGAATGTATTTGTGTAAGCACTTTTGCAATGATGAGAATTCTGTCGTTAAGAAATCCGTCATTTTTACGTTACTTAAGTTGTATCAGTGTTTGATGATGTGAGCGTTCCCCCTAACGGCTTTCATTGTTTTTGGAATATACAGGATACATTTGCTATATGTTGGCGTGTGCCTGCACCTTCCAGTTCTCATGTTCACAGATTTCAACTATTGCATTTGTTTGTTTTCCTTGCCCATTAGGTTAGCAGAAGACATAAATCAATGACCTTGGATCGAAATTTCAAACGGAGGCCACCCCCAGAGAAGTCACATAGGCATAGCTATGGCAATGAATTAGATGGCTACCATGATGATCGAGAGACTATGACAATGCCTAGAAAAGGTACGAGTAACAACTTTACCAGTGTAATTTATGTTGTTATATAGTGTTAGGGTTGTACAGTTTAAGTTAACTTTCCTATCATACTCCCAAACAACAGCATAACAGAAATCAGTTACTGCAGTGATGTCGTCGGGATTCGTGTACAGCAGGGAAATGTGAGGAGTTCAGGTCCAAAGCATGCTAGAAAGGGGGCAGCCTTGTGTGACAAAGGAGAGATGTCCAATGCACAGGCTTAAAATTAAGTAAAATACACTGCAGTTATATGGCTTCCTGCAGTATTTGTGATGCTTTCTCTTAAGTCAGTTCCATTTGATTCATATCCACACGTCCAGGTTTGGGAACCCTGGGTTCTGTAATTGGCATACCACGGTTTAGACAATATCTATCCAATTGACATAAACGTTGTAGAAATGGTAATAGTAGTGCTAAAAAGGTGTTTTGATACTCCAATGGCACACTTTGGAAACCTTAACCACCCCTTTCCCTCAGCAATATAGGACCTTGAGTAGAGCGCATTCCCACAAGGGGTTGACAGTAAGAGATTGCGTGCAGAAAGTTCTACCTGTTAGATGGAGATAAAATTATCGTGATAGCAAAATGTTTCAGATAACATCAGCGTGTTTTTCAATGCTTTCGTAACGTAGTTTAATATCCCTGTTATCAGTTGAAAGACAGTATATTCAATACACGACGAGATGTTCAGACACCTAAGGCTGTCACGATCATGAAGTATATTCCTTGAGATACTTTGCAGACAGTTCGGCAGGATGGGGTGTGGGATTGATTGCCTGGCAAGCAACGTAACCTGCCTTTGAAACTCTTTGACTCCTTATCGTGGCAAGAAGTAATAGGATTATAGAATGATTCGATGTATGGTAGTCTTATGTGTTTTGAAATAGGAGCAGAGTGCGTTAAATGCAATCTCGAAAAACAAGTGTGCCATACTACCCTGATTTCGCCCTTTGATGAAGTTTTTTACCAAGAGGTTTTTTAATATAAATAATTTTTGTAGGATAAGTCCTGATTCGGTTTAGGGTTTCTTATTAGTACATTATCTAAGTATGTTAGTTTAGTTGTGTAACAAAATCTTTTTGGGAAGCCACCAAAGTTTGTCCAGTGTCATGTCAATCAATCGATCGATCGCTTAATTAATCGGTCAGTCAATGAAATCAGTCAATCAGTCAGTCAATCAATCAATCCGTCAATTAGTCAAAAAATCAGTCGATCTATCAATCAATTAACTGATCAGTTTTAGGTAAACGAATAAGTAGGTAGGTGGAGGGAAAAGCAGTTTGTTAATACTTAAATTCATTACTTGATTGATTGAGGGAAAATAACTTTGTATATCTATTAATGACGAAGGTAAATAGTATACAAAATTGTGCAACATTACAATTCTTATCCGTATTGTTTACGATAATATAAAATTTTCCACAACATCTGTATGTTACAAAAATGGAGGGAACTTAATTTGTACGACAAGATCCAAGAGTGACTTAGTTACTTTATGTATCGTGTAAGCACTCGACTAGGCAATATTATTTTGATTTGGATGACTCTTTCCCTCAAAAGGAAAGATATGGGACCTATGGGCAAAACTCCCGGGCCGTGCATTCCTTGTTTGTCGATTTTGCCTTTTATTCCACGAGTAGACCATTTTGGTTTCACAAAATCGGATTTCTGTTATCGTTTTCGAAAACGAGGCTCTTAAAAGGGTAACCTAGTAGCCTTGCTTTGTGGCAAAGGGAGGAAAGCCCCGAATCTGCAAAACATTGTGTTATAAATGATAGTCTGTCTTTTTGATCTACTGTGAACAGTTAGTGACTGTACGGCTCTTCATGCTCATGTTACTTTGAACGTGGTAGGTGCTCACAGAAAAGAACTAGCCACCGGAGAGGTTGCTGTCTATTATCAAACAGTTACATTTGGGTTCGTATTTTCAGCTATGTCTTTCTTTTGAAAATGGCACGCCGATAAATAGCCCGTGCACATTTCAGCAAAAAACGTAAAGGTGCAAAAATGACCCTTTATGTTCCTTAAAAGTGGGGTAGTGATTTCGTGTTTTATGCATTGTACATGTATGTGTTGTAAACGATGTACGGCAGGGTATTAAAAGTTGATCCGGATTTGAAAACTGGGACCTTAGCGCGCTCAGACATCTTTGGTCTTCAATAAGGAAACGGCAGCAACAAATAATAAACCAACACAAATAAATATAAAATGACCAAGCACGAATTAGAAAAACTATAAGAAACAGCATCTTGGAACTTCTTCACCTTCAAACTTGAATGACAAAAAACAAAGCAACATTGAAGTCAGCCTTGCGAAACGTGCTTTTCTTTGCTTGTTTAGCTGAAACACGAGCTTGGCTACTCGGTCATTGCTTCTGACCCACGGGTGGCCCGCGGGCGACTAATTGAATAGACGTGATGTACAGTTCGTATCGGTATGTATAGGCACGAGGCACGGTGCCCGCTAACTTCCCGCTTCTGCCTGTAAAATGGAGGATATGGTAAAGTTTAGCGTTACTAGTAAAATCTTAACTTCTGTTTTAGGAAAGCAAAAGGTCCAGTTGGTAACTCGCGAGGAAATAATCCGCGCATACTCATCTGGAGGTTTAACTGATGATGATGTACGACGAAATAGGGAAAGGGTTGCTCCAGAAATACAATATTCTCTTAAGGAAGACTTGCATCTAAAACATGAGCAAGGAGAGTCCGGGTTTGTCAGAGGCCAAATCGGAAGACATGAAAGTGTTAGTAAAGTTCAAAATGGTGACGATGACACGAAAACAAAGAGGTTATCAACAGATGAGAAGACTGTTATGATTTCTGTGGTCACCAAACCCACCAGCTTTGGGGACGAAACTGAGCGGGTGGAGACCTTCCAAACCACGGAGCCTCCTGAAGTGAAAACCTCCGTAAATGTCGTACACCCGAGACAGGAAGACCCCGAGGAAGCGGTCTTTGAAGTGATTCACACAAATGAACTTCAAGCAGCACCTGTCTTTGAAAGTGACGCGCCAACACCATCTGACACCACAACAGTGGTACGACGGGAAGGTTTTGGTCATGGCAGTCCTCAGGAGGTGAAAGGTATGCGATATTTTGTTTGTGAAAGCCCAATTTCCTTTGTTGTTATTATGAGAATCAAATCGTTATATCTAAAGGGATCAACACCACGTCTATTTGTAAGCCTGTAGTTATGGCTGTACTAGTGCAAACGGTCAAAGGAAGTAAGTAGTCATCTAGTGAGAAACTACTGAGCAGTGATTTAAAATCGTCATCCATAGAATGTTGATTTGCCAAGTTAGGGATCGGTGCAGAATGCTCCTTACGGTTGAACGGAGCGAATACAATCAACAGGTATGCATTGCGATTGACCATTTTCAACTGAGGCCTTCGTGATTAGTTGTCGGCTTTTCCAGGCTAGTGTTGTAAAGTCATATTGCACAGCTTGCCTCATTCTCAAGATTGTGTTTTTTATGAAAGACACGGGGCAGTTCACATACTATAAGAATTACTCTTTGGTCTCTAATAACCGGTTTGGGGGTGGGGGGATATTAATTTTTGGAATTTTTAAAACCCTCGGAGCTCATTAGAATCCCTTGCTCTTATAAGTTTTGGGAAAGCAGCTTTTTTGATATAAAAAGAAAAGAATTACTGATTTATTTGATGATCATTTTTAAGTAAATGTTTGTAAGGCAAAAATGTGCCTTATGTTGACATCTTTTATGTTTTAGTTCCATTTTAAATTATTCCACACACCCCTTGTTTATCATTAATAATTTTTGAAACGATTTCGAGCCCCCTGTTCACCCCTCCCCGTTTATTAGAGACTAAAGAGTAGGTATCCTTTAACTCTCAGCGTTGTCCAACAGAAAATCAAGAATTTGCTGCTCCTGATTTGCTAAACATCATTGCATAGGTAGAGTATTGATCATGCATAAGCTAATAATCGCACCACATTGCCGTAAATGGCAGATTATTTGACTAAAGCTTTCCGCGACACACTGGGTATTACGACGCGTCTAAAGCGAAGGTGTTGAACAATATTAAATAAATTTATAAATTTAGATGAGAAGATGACGGATGAATGTAAAGCATGGTAAAGTGGCACCTTTATATATCGCTCCTCGTATATTAAGACTCGTCCGAATATTAAATCGTTTGGAATGAAGCAGAGGATAAAGCATGGTGTCTTCATAATCCTTTTCTTAAAACCAACACGCAACCCACGCATATTTAATGCCAGTTGTCAGTCTTTAAGGCCAGTGCCAGTTCGTGTGTAACCGTAGTTAAACGTTGCTGAAACCAAAAGTAACCTACCTTGTTTATTAACTGCAAGACAGCCGCAGCCCAAAAAAATCCGTGAGAATTTAGCATAGGTAAAGTGTGGAAATCAGAGATTAAATACCACGTTTTCCCGTACTTTTGTAAGCTTTGGAGTATTAAACCATACTCTTTCCCAAAATGGATCATTTTTCAATAATTAGCGTTTAATGTTACTATCATTTTGAATGAGAAATTGAGTATCGAAGTCGTTTGTTTACGGTGCAAACCCGATCTATTCCTAGGAACATTGTGTAGGAACTGTTTGTTAGCCACTAATGGCGAATGATCCTGAGGAGTTAAGCAAACTATGTGAAGTAAATGCGATTAAGTAGAAATCGAAGTGCGTTAGTTATGTTTGTGTAAGGAGGCAGACAAATTATTCGCGAATATTTTTTGGTTGCAAAATACTAAAGAACGAAATAATACACTATGGGAAAAACCCGATCCCTGTTCGTTTGAAAAGTCTGACAATAATTTACGGAATATCCTATTTATTACATTTAAAGAGTCTTGTATAGAGCTCTGAAGTAGCGTTTGTTGCCAAAAGCGTCGTGCCAGGTACTGGCTGTAGCGAGTTGTCTTAAGAGACAGGGCAAACAATGTGAGAAAGACTCAACTGTCGAAATTTCTTTATGTGGTGCCATAAGCTGATGTCTTAATGAATTCACTTCAAATATAATACAAGCTGCTCACTCAGTTATACGTGCTAAGGAATTCACTTCAAAACACAATGCAAGCTGCTCAGTTAGTTATATGTCTTAAGGAATTCACTCTACAAGTTGGATCGTCAGTGACGTACATTTTCATGTTCAGTGTGAATAACAGTATGCATGGTATTGATTGAATTTGTTTGGTGCAAGATGCAATTACACGTGTTAATATTGTCAGCCGTTGCTGTGTTGTTCTGTCATTTTCATTTTGTTCATTTTTTACTTTGCTAGCGTTGATGTAGTAGAATTGTACCTTCGTGCGTTTAGTATATGTACGTTTTATCTGTTAAATTTGAATACTTTTCATTCCTTGTTGCATTGTGGTATTGCCCCTCCTTATTGTTTGACACTAAGGCTCCCGTTTATTTTTGAGTTTACCTGTTTTACTAACTCTGCTCTCCAGTGTCCTCTAACTTCAACTGATAAAGTTTCTAACCCTCTAGTCTAAACTAGCTGCAAGTGATTATTGTGATTGATTACTAACCATATTAACACATACAATCATCCTAATCTGACGACACAATGCATGATTACTCTTAAATCTGAACTGATGTTACATTCCTTTCTTAGTTTCATTAATAACATTCATTTAGCATATAGCTTGTGTATAGAGATACTCAATTGTAGATACAAACTAAATAGCTTAGTAATAGTTAAAGTGGTGATGACGTTCCGTGTACCGTGTACCAGTCTTTCATATTTCACACCACTGCACACCATGTGGTCGCCAAACACGTCATAACTGTGCAGCTGCACGCGTAGCCTATAATACCACGAGGTGCCAGAAGGCATAGGCCCAGCAAAATGAACTGAAAGGCTGCAGGGAAGCGCCACGCAGTTTGTTTGAAACTGTCTATTACTGGTACCATCCCTGAAAGAATGTGACCTCCTGTGATAAACTCCCGCGTACACTCTCACTAATTTTCGCAGCATCGGTTCGAAGGTAACAAGTAATATTTCTTTTACTCTATCAACCAAGGAATAATTTAAACAAGGATAATAAGATGTAGAAAGAATAATTGGTTTGCGTTTAGTTACGATAATTCGCACAAATCTTTGAGAACAGAACTATGGCCATAACTGGTGCTTGTTTGTTCGTATTGTACAGACTGTCTTGTATTTAGGGTAATGTTAGTGTGCACTGATGTAGTAACATCAGCTTAGAGAGCAAAGACGAATCACTGATAAACTGCTTACATTACCCCGTACGTCTGTTGACACGTCATGGATGAAAGTGTGGTCGCTTGTGGTAAAGTGAGAGCAGAAATGGTGCGGTGGGAAACAGGCAGATGGAAACACCGACGTTACTGCAATTGGGTATTGCTTGTGCAGTATGGCACTGTTCGTGTCCGTGGAACCAAGTGGCGTGATTCCTTCGTGCTTTTTGCGTTTAGTGGCGATGTACTTCTGTAGTTCGTAACAGGATTTACGAAAAGGTAAAATATAGTATATCCCTGTATGTCTACAGCTAATTAAGAGATATCTGTTTACATGTTTTGAGTTTCTGTCTTTTAAATCTTGCTTTCATGCATAATCCTGCCCTCCTTTACCCCACGTTACGTTGGCCGCAGACAATGATTGTAATGGGAAATCCCTCCTCCTTATTATGGCTGCAGTTTCGCATTGGGATACGAAGTAATAGAATTGTTGTGTGCGGAAAGTAATATAATGACAGCTTCCTTGGAGCTTACGTCGTATCACGAGGCCAAGATCGACTGGAGATGTGTCTGTTGGCATGAATGTAGATGGCGCAGTGGAGTGTGACACGCTGGAGGACACCCTCTTCAATAATTGGTGTACCACTGCCACTGCTACCACTTCTACTTATCAAGTTTTCATCTATTGCATCTATGCTACCCTCTTGCCAATAATAGGAGTTTGTACCTCGATGTGATGAAGAACTAAATTCAAGGGGACATTTCCAACTTTCCATTCCATTCTCTGAAAGGAGGAGGAGGAGGAGGAGGAGAAGGATAATGGTAATGATGACGGTGATGACGGTAATACCCTCCCCTGAACGGCACTCTGCTAATAAAGATGTGAATATTACCTTCGCCAATGTTCTTCTTGTCCGCTCTTCCTCTTTTCATTCCAGTACTTTTATTATTGTCCTTCTTATTCTCCGAACTGCCTCCTCCATTGTTTTCTCCTTCCTCGTCATTTGGTACTTCTTCACAATATAAGCTAAGCCCGTCTGGTCCAAGTCGCAGAGTGGTATTGTGCGAAATTGTGGCTGAAAATAAAACAAGAATAAAGAATTATTCATTAAATCGTTGTTCGCCTATGACAACTAGCACTGCCATCATAATATGAGCTATCATCGCGGTAGAAGTAACAGTTAAAGCCCATAGAACGATTTTTGAGATCCGTACAATCGTACATATACCATCTTGGCGTTTACATGATAGTACTCCAATATGGTGAATAAACACCCCGTCCCTTATATATCTCAACTTTCCCCCGAAAATACAGAACACCTTAGAAGAGGAGGTTATTTGTATGCCATTGAGTAGCACTAGGGCGTCATTGGATATCAGAATATTATAAATCCTGGGGTAAAAAATGTAGGTCTCTTCCTATATGATAATATTAGCTAATAGGTTTCTGAGTAAAAGGGTAACTACAATTTGATAGAAGATACTCAGCACCAGGGACGGGGGAAAGGGGGGCAGAGGGGGCCATGCCCCACCAGATTTGCCAAATCTCAATTTTTTTCCGTGACCACTTTTCAGCTTTATCAAAATTGAAATTAATCGCGACAGACATTGTGTCACATTCACAGCAAGATATGCATATCGACATGAAATACTCCTTTCCACACAATGACCAAAGGCACCTAAGTGGAATGTGAAAGAAGAAATTTGAACCCAGCCTACTGTAAATATATGAAATGAACAAAAATAACAGTGTTGCCTTGGGAGGCCATGCAGATTTAAACAGTTGCTATTTGTAGACGGTATGAGTTTTAAATGTTATATTTGGTTCGCAGGTGTTGGCTAAATGGTATCAAATTCTGATTCGATAAAAAGTTTTTTCGAAAAATAGTTTTGCGACGTCCTAACTTCAGTCTTCTACGGCTTTCCTGCCATTGTCCGGATCTTCAAAGGGATGATGATATTTGCATGAAAATTAATTCTGCATTATGATTACTTTTCGGTAGTTTACAATCGGCATTGTTAAAGAGTTACCCATGCGACTTCGTTGAAGTTGGTCATTCGGAAATCATTTCATGCCAGTCTTCCCTCTTTTCTCGTTTTTCTCATGTTCCAGTTTTTTAACCACGCTCACTTAATCATACAATCAAGCAACGTTTTACGTTGTTTTTCTCCAGCCCTTTTCTAAGCAATAGTAACTTACAACAGCCACTACAACAAATAACCATTCCTAAAAAGTCGACCATAATATTAAAAATTGTCCTTTTAAGAATGACATTAGACTTTCATTATACGCTTGCATCAGGTCTAGAGTTATGTTTTGGCACTTGGTAAAAGTCTC
>JAAAKM020006971.1:16855835-16880411 GCA_010016025.2 Alatinidae sp. Z8VKAUB7J3 | reverse complement strand
ATGATGATGATAATGAAGATTATGATGGTGATGAAGATGATTGTGGTAATGATGATAATAATGATAACTATGACGCTAAAGATAATGATGATGATGATGATGATGATGATGATGCTAATGACGATGATGATAATGATGATGATGATGATGATGATAATGATGATGATGATGATGATGATGTTGATGATGATAGTAATGGTGATGGTGATGGTGATGGTGATGGTGATCGCGATGGTGATGGTGTTGGTGTTGGTGATGGTGGTGGTGATCGCGATGGTGATGGTGATGGTGATGATGATGATGGTGATGATGATGATGAATTCAGCTAAGAAGATTAGAAGCCGGTAAAGTCATCTTGTTAAAGTTCGTGCAAAATTAGTAGCAAGCATTATATGAGATAGTACAGTTTGATAGTTCTCAGGAAGTTATTTGCCGTCGTCTACAAGATAGATGTCTTTGGGCTGCTTAAAGATGTCCGGGGCCTAAAGTCTTCCAACCTTTGCAATTCAGAAAGTTAAAAACAAACAAAAGTAAGAAACAACTAAACAAGAGCAAAAAAGCAACGTCATCAAACTATAAATGTACAAACAAGTAGTTGCAATTTTATCCCTCAAAAATTCAGAATGGCAATCCCAAAGTTTAGAATAGTCCCTCAAAAGTTCTGCCCTAGCTAAGGGGCTCCAAAAATTCCTACCCAGATTGCTGATACATATTGTTCGGATAAAAACTTCCTCTATTTTCTAAAAAGTTTTTTCCGGTTGTACCGTTTCTTATTGTAGTAAGCAGTAGGTCTAACAGTTTACATTTAGGAAAACCACTGATCGGTGGCGCTATTTCACACCAAAGCTGGGCAGTTATGAAACTGTTTCGGAACCTTATGTCCTCTAACATTATAATTACAAATCTTACATTGCCAAAATTCTTGTAAATAACTAGGCCGCTGATTACTTATGCACTTACAATATAATACTAGCCTGCATATCTCTACGTTTTTTAAAGCGATGTGATGCCAACAAGTTAAAAAAGCAAGCTATACAAACTTGCACTTGAATAACCCTGTACAGGTCGCCAGATGAAATCATCATTCCTTAAGCTTGTTAGCTTGTCATTTATCGATGGCAAATAACAATGTGTTGCAATACTCAAGGTCAGGGAAGAGGAATGCCAACCAATTACATATTTAATTATGAAATAAATGAAATAGACATATGTTTTGGAGAAACCTTACCCTGAGCATGTAAGCTCTACTTTGTGACGTTAAATTGTCGTTCTTTGAAACATCTTTCTCTGTCAGTGAGTCGTAGAAGATACAAGGACCGCTGAATATTTGGTTTAAATAAACTGGTTTAAATACAGCTGTACCGCATTCTTGGTTATTAGCACAGAGATGAACGCAATGAACGGAACTGTTGGCTTCTTTTCTCAACAAAGGATCTTTATTTATTTCTCCAAGTACTGTAAATGTTCGAATCAACGCAATTCTTATTTCATTTTGTGCATATGCATTTGCCAGAAGTACCACAACAAACATGGATGATAAACCAGACGCGTGCATGCTTGTTTCCTTTCTAGTAGAGGTCACTTACTGTGCTGTATGATGTTTAAGCCCTTCTTGCTTTACCCTTTGCAATCAGGCTTTGTTGACGAACTTAAGTATTCCAATAGTTCGCATAAACAACAGCCATACCACAAGTGGCATTCGCTGCCAAAACCATGAATAGTATGATTGATTACAAGCAGGTGAAGAGTAAATATACAACCATAACATGGTATGATGTTAGGTTATGCATTTATCAACAAAGGTTATCAAAAACTTATCAATTGAGGAAGTACAGAAGTAATAGTACTAATTTTATAAACTTCAATTAATTATTTCTTTCCTTTATCACAATACGTCCATCACGTTCTTGATCGGTATGTTAGATTAACACGATCTCATATTTGTTGTTACTATACAAAAAGCTCAGGATTAGGACAATTACAGTTTTGTTTACAAATGATACAATACGTGGATCTAATAATACAAGATAATTTTAAATATTAATTTGTCAGCATTAAGAATCCTAAGATCAATAAGCATTAAATGAAAGGATTTACTGTCATGCGCAGTACCTCTAAAAACACTCATGCTGAATCAAACAGTTTACAATGTCATAACGTGATTCAAGATCTTTTCATAACAATTTTGCGATCAAGTTGTTTTGCCTATTTGTTTCAAATCCTTAGAGTGAGAGAAGATTGTTGCTTTTGATGACACAATTTTGCTACCCAGGTTCTACAACTGCATAAACCTTTATCGCTGATAGAATTTAAGAAGTGTAAAGTTAGGTTTATAATGCCTATACCAAGGTATGACACTGTTTGACACTAGTGGGACAGGAGAGATACTTACTCAGTTTTAAATTCTTAATATGTTACCCTAGTATAGATGACATTCATACACAACTATGTCAGTGGAAAGTGTATTTTATCAGTGCCTTATCGATACCTGGGCAAGATTTAAAACAGAGTGTCCCGTATTTACAAATGAAGTTGAAAATGGATGTGTAATCTTTCTTTTTATATTTCAACAATGTACGATGATGATTAGATTCTACAAGATGCCAAGGGCAGGCAGTGGGTGGTAGTCCTTATTTGATATCATTCCCTTTTTCAAGGTTCTTATTTTAGTTTCGGGAGCTCTTTAAAATGATGATAAGAAAAACGACGAGGTGAGTGTTCAATATTAGGCCTACTGGTTATTGAACAGGAAACCAAATTTCAACGGAAGCCTCTTTTTCATTTGTGTGTACAGTTAGTAAGAGGTTAACACGCGCTAATCATGAGGTCCATTAAAGTTGTGTGTGGAATAAGAATGACGAGAATTGACATCTTCAATACTTGATATGCTAATGACTTTCTTAAATGTTTCTTAAAATTTAGGCAATCTGAGCCTCGTGTTTCTTAGAATCATGTTTCTTATAAAACTAAAGACGTGTAACAAATAGTAGCAACATTTTGGGTCAGAGATTTCAAGCCGAAATTATTTCTGGCTGAGCAATTTTCGGGAGGGAGATTTCCTAGGTGGGAATTTTCCAGGAGGGAATAATCCGGTGGGAGTTTTCCAGGAGGGAGTTTTCCGGGAGGGAGTTTTCCGGGAGGGAATTTTCCTAGAACCATAGTATTAGTGTCATCACTTCTGTAGCTTTGAGACACCTAAATAATAAGTAAAAGAAGCAGGATATCTGCCTGATGTTCTATGGTTAGCTGTAACCCTCGGTGGCTTTCCCTTAAAATTATTCAGTGATATTACAAGTGGTATTGAAGTTTTTTAAAGAAAAATTTTATGTTATAGCGGGTGCATTTGTACTGAGATAAGTTATAAACAAGTTGTCAATACACATTCACATATTGCAGGTACTTGTACTAACTTAAGAACTTTCTCTGCCAAGCTCGATAGTGACCAGCAAGAAAATTGCCCTCTTAAACCTCTCACTGCATTTGTGTCAAGATGCACTTTCGCGCAGAAAACATGAAGTTTTACATTATTAAGTGCTGTATTGATTTTTTCAACTGTCACTTGATGTACTAGGGAGATTTTTTATAACCATCGATTGTCACAAAATTTCTCAAAGTATTCCGAGAAAGCACTCAATCTGTTAAAATGAGTACAGCTATAGTGTATGCATCAGATTGGCGAAGATGAACACGGCTGCTCTAAGCTATTTTGTCTGTGTGTACTGGTTATTCAAGGATGACACATGCGGAGCGTTTCGAAGTTCTTGAAACTTGACATACATCGAAATTTTTTTCCTATTTGCATTCTTTTCTGTGAGGAAAGTGGGGATAATCTATAAGCGCCAAGCGTATTAATACAAGGTAGACACTTTCAAGTTTACCCTAATACAATCACTAAATGCAGCAAGGGGCGTTATGGTGCTTGATGTAAATAATGTTTACATCGTCGACTGACAGAGCTCTAAAAAAAAATTAAAAGCAGTACTACCACTTATTGACATGCTGCCAACCTGTACTGACAACGCAATTAGCCCTCTGCTTATATGGAATATAATCTAGTACTGAATTCCAAAGAAGCTATGTCGATTTCATAAACATCTTCCTTTCTGCCAATATATCTAACAATGAAGTACTCCTACCAAATTTTTTTTTTAAATCCTACAAATTTATGATCATTATGAAACAAGGACTGTATAAATATTGTACCGTACTACGCACTGACCGTAGATACGCCAATGCCTATTTCTCCAACACGACTTCTGTCTCAAAAGAAGGACTGTAATAACATTAACGCTGAGTGAGTTGTCTGTCTAGTTCAAATCATCAGACACTCGATCTCGTGGCATATAATGTTTCGAAACTCCCTCCTATTTTATATGGCAAAGGTTCTCATTGAGCAAGGTTAAACAGCAACTATTAAGTTGAGGAAAGGCTTACTGAGGCATCAGTGCTGATTTTCTAAACTTATCAAACCCACATCATCGCTAAGCCTTTCGAATAAGTAGATCTTTCTGCGAACCGACGGGCTAAGGGCATTTCGACATCCCAGATTAATAAATAGATTAGACCGGGAGTTTAAGCTAACAGAAAAACTGGGCGCCTAACACAGCGATAAACCTCTCCATTTTTTAATAAATGCTATAAGAACATCATTATTCAATAAAAATACGAGAAAAATGGAAAATCTTTCACCCTTGCCTTCAGTTGAGGATTCTTCATGGTCGGAGAACCGCCATCATCAGGAGCACAAGTAGAGGTCTGTCAACCAAGACTTGAAGTTGAAGCCTGACACAACTTGTATTCGCTCTAATCCTATTGAATTCCGTTTACAAGACGCTGAACACATCTTCTCGAACCCAAATCATCAAAATGCATTGTAAGGTATCACAAAGTATTCAAACCAATCCAGTATATTTTTTTAACTTTGAAGTCTGTTGATCATATCTAGAACTGTACTGAATAAACTTTCCTTTGCAATTTTTCGGTCTGAAACATGACGCGTCTTGCGCATGACGCATCGAATATAAACAATAGCTGATTACCAGACTCCCGTTCTTGTATTTGCTTTTGGAAAACTCCCGAAAAATTGAGTATGGTAACCAGTGGAGATCATAGAGATCTATAAATAAACTGGAGGTGAAACTCCTCAAGCAAAGTGAAGCCGCATGATTACTTTTACAATACTTCGCAAAGAGGCGTTTGTACGTTGCTCGCTTAAAGCGATGCAAGAACAGGCGCTACTTTTACATAGAAAATAACTATATGTCAGTGTTCGTGCATTAAAAACATGCGTGGTGATGTAGTTTTCGGTTCTGGGGTATATCTTAGTTGAGATAATATGCAGTTTCTGTTGATTGTACAACTTGAAAACTTTGTTTGCAATTGAGGATGGTAGACTGTCCTACAACATTTTCATCATCTTAGGAGTGAGAAAACTTCTGCTTTCAATGTATTTCTCTAGTAGTGATTTTTCTTCTTTTCTTTCACCGCTAAACTTGTATATTTTGAAAGAAGGCGTATGTCAAGTTTTTTTACATGAATCTGAAAGGAAAAGGTGGCTTGTAACATACTGTTTATCCCCTAATTTAACGAGGTTACCTAAGAAAATGCCTTTCTAATCAAAGAACATGTTGAATTTTAAAGTTATAATGGGATCTAGAATAAGAAAGATAAAGTTTTTTAAATAGAGGTTGTGGATGTAACAAATGTCCCATGAAAGAATCGTCAGTCATGGACCATGGGAATCACTTACTAGTACGCTCAAAATAATATGGTATCTGGTAAGCTATTTTATCCAAGAGAATAGTCCATGCAAAAATTTGGGGGACCTGGAAATATGCTTAGGATGCTACACTTATGGGGTCTTGTAAACGCCGTTAAAGTATACGTATAATGTACCACTGCTGAAGGACCACTAAGCTAGTATATTAGTGTTGTATTTTCCTGGTATCTGGCTGATCCCTAAACTATAGTTTAAGGATTCATGTTAAGCCCAGTCATCAATTAGCAAAGGAAGCCAGTAAACACAGTTTATCATGCTTGAATGATTGATGGTTTAATGCTCTCTCAACTCTATGAACATCCATTTTGTTCACCGAGGGGTAAACCACACACTACAAAAGGCAGAAGAAATTTCAGCGTTAACTGTAGGACTTCTTACAAATTTCTTTTTAAGCCATAGAATAACTGACAAAGGTGTACGAGATTTCTTGATAGCTGTTTACCCTTCCATCTTTACAACTTCCTTTGGAACAGATACAAGATCTTTTTGCAATATTTGCCAAATCAGAAGTATTTTGAGACTATTCGTTGGATTTTCATGCTGTGTATCTGGCAACATCATAAACTGTTGCTATTTTTTAAAAGTAGAAACTTCTTGAAGTAGTTACAGTATATAGTCCTTCACTCTGATTACAAGTAACACTATGTAGGGTCTCCTGTAAGTGGCTTTCTTGCCCTCGTTTAAATGATTGCTTATCCACGACCTCACTGCCTTCAGACATTTCAACATTCGACTTTTCCAACCACCTGCTAGTGTAGCCATATTCTACGCAGGGTATGGACATAGTAATAATCGAAAGAAATACGCAACTGTCACTAAACATCTTGAAACCAACGTAATGTCGAAACTGTGTTTTGATTGCAGGTTGCAGCATTTTGCTTAGTGAGGGAATGCCACCTCCAGTGTATTTATAAATCTCTATGGTGGAGACAGACACCAAAGCCTGATGTCAACAGCTGTGACTCGCTGGTGGTACCGGTGGCGTTTCTATTAGTAGAACAGTATTAAGACACCCAGGTACCTACAAATGTTTTCGGACATCAAATGGATAATTTTTATGAAAGAAATTACGCACAGTTGCAACCTGATTATACGTACATTTAACTTACTTTGCAGCTACACTATTGCGGCAATGCTAGGGAGGCGTTCACATATTTTACTTAGAAAAAGGGTTTTACTTAAGGGGTGTAGGCTCTTTGCCTGCCTTAGTAAGGCACGCATAAATGTGTGACCTTTAGTGGTAATACGCTCCGCGAACACTAAATCAAAAGATTTGTAATGGAAGTATATGTTGCTACAGTATCATGTCCTTAATCGTCTTGTTACTCTTTGCAAATCAACTTTGTGGCGCCCAAAAATTTGCCTTGAAAGGTGGTTGGAAGGCATCGTCACATTTCTGAAAGGATTCTCGGAGGAATAAAGGGAGGTTTTAGATAACTCTTAAAATTCCTGCTTCCCACCCCGCAGAGAACCTGTGAAGATATAAAACAGAGCGGATAACAACCCGAATTTCTATTTCAGTGCTATTGGTCCTATGGGTTGCGTGATATGTCTAACCTATATATGACTTCGATGCGCAATGGTAGCTCTGTTGTAACTCGGCCACCCCCAGTGGGACCTATGATATCACAGCTACTCATCCTACGCAATATTGGGAAGCTGTGATATCATCAGCCCCATCGGGGATGGCTGACTTACAACAGACAATGGTGTAATAGCAGTACCTCGGAGTTGCAACGATGGAGGACAGGGCTTGATTCCTCGTGGTCCTACGTTTTACCACTGAGATGTTCCACCTGCATTATCATTCAATCATGTCAGGCCCATACCACATTTCGTCCCAGCAAAAAGCCACAGAACTATACAGCATGTTTTGTGTAAACCTAATACATTTATTTACACATAACGTAGTGTGAAAAGTAAAAATTAAAAAGATTTTTCTCCTAATTACCTTACTTTACTATTGCCATAATATTAAAATAAATAAAAATCTTACATACAGTACAAACAAGAAGTTAAACTTCATCTTACACAATGAAGTAAATATATATTATATTATATAAAATTTATATTTATATAAAAATTTGTTACTGAATGCACTTTGATGACAAGTTCAAAAATCCAGGAGAGGGGTTCTAATTCTCGTTCTTCCAAGTCCAGATATCGACATTCTTGTCTAAAGCAACTTTCAACATTTACAATTCCTAAGACAGGTGTTTGTATCAAGAAGATCAAGAAACAACCAATTCCAGAAGGTAATGCTTCACTCTGACTACTTCTAGAAACACAAGAAGGCAGGGTACGGACACATATTAACTTTGTCACAAGAAGTGTTTAGACGGTATCTTCCCAAAGTTTGATATATCAATATAGTTGTCCCCCGGCAGCACTGAGCTAACGTTCTTATTATTACTATCATCATCGTTATCATCAAGAGTATTATCATCGCCATTATTAGCATAATCATTGTTATTATCATTATCATTATCTTCATTTTTTTAACTTGTATTGACTTTGCGTCTTTGATTATCGCCACCATCAATCTTGTTGCTATTGTTATTATTGTTATTATCGTTGTTATTGTTATTATTCACTTCTATCAATCTCAGTGTCCCCATTATGCCGGCTGAAAACAGTGAGAATTTTTATATCTTGTAAACGTTATTACTGTAACTGTAATTTTTACAGAAAGAATAAATGGCAATGAAGTTAAAGAAAAGATCATTATAATTGTCACCATCAGCAACAGCATTTTCATTGCCATGATCATTATAATCACAAACAACATCGAACACAAGGACGAATTTATGTTTGTCTGGGAAGGTAATTTGCAACATCTATCTGAATTTGCAAGTCGTTATTGACAACGTTCTCAAGGCGATACAGCAATTTAAAGAAAAATGACAGGATGTTGGTTGCGTTTACGAAGGAAACGACACACTACTTTGCACCACTCTTAATAATACATCTGAAAAGTGGTAGACAATGTCCCCACGAATGGCGCACCTATCTATAGTCTCTCTTGAATAGACAAAAATAAATACACATAAATTTCTCTCACTTACAAAAAAAAGAAGCAGAGTAACATGCAACTTAGCCTTATAGATCAATAAGGATCAATTCTAAAAAGAACCAGGTTAAAATTTGTGAATGACGAACTCATTTTCCTCGAAACTTAAAGCAATTTTATTCGAACTAATGATCACATTGCCCTTTTTTTATATAACTTTCATACTCCAGAGTAATAAACTTTATCAAAGGTTAAAAGTTTGTACTGCCTTAAATCCCTTTTAGGAGGTTAAAACATTCCATCTGTTCTGGAAGTAGTCTGGGCATTGGTGACGTATTGTAAGTCATGTCCATCTTAGAATAAATATGTGTGGCATTTGACCTAAGGGTCAAAGTAGAGAGAGACCAGGGAAAGAGTATTGGAACATTACCGAGTACATGAGTATTAAAATCTTTGAATATATAACGTATCCATGCCGTTATTTGATCAGATATATTGAAAAGAATATAGAAGAATGTATCTTTCATGGAAATTGGATCTTACTCAATTCAATTAAATGTTAATTACAACTCCGTCTCTGATTTTTTAGAAAACTCGTTTTAATACTTTCCACACGGTATAACTTTAGTAACGCGCATCTTTACACCTTTCTAGTGGCCCTACCTGTACCTGCACATCTATCCATGATATTCCTTAAAGGCATTTGAGGCATGTTACTGAGTGCCAATTTTGTGAAATGTGCCTTCGACTGTGTCACCCTTTTTACTTGACCTATTGCAGTTTGCGACACACACGGTTTTCTTTTTTTTTTCTGGGATCGCAATAATATCTCCTTGTCGTTCTTCTGCACACGTGCCTAATGTAATAAGTATGTTGGCCATACACAAAGTCTCGCAGTTTAACAAACTTTACAATGTCCTCATTTTTGCAGACAAGCGGGTATCCTCCTCACTCCTGATTTCGTCTTTCCATCCATCTTTGACCTTACTTTGGAGACATTGGGATCAGCAGTCTCTTAATCAAAGACCCCTGATGAGCAGTGGGCCCGACATTAAAACTCCCCTAAATAAAAACCACCAAACAGGCTAACTAATAAGTAAAAGGTATCTGGGGGATCCAAGGGAAATGCCCCTCAATTTAGGCTACCGGGCAAGAAACAAGGCATGAGGCAGGCTCAACCGCCCAGTAGGACCGCCTCTCGCGGATTATGGAAAGAACCTGCCATCAATGTGTCATTAATGAGAACAGATACAGGAATATTTCTGAAACCTCACCGCTGGTCAGCAGAGTGTGAGGACTCCCAGGAGGGAAATTAATCCATTCAAATTTCAATCATCTATTAAATCAACATATCAACAATGAGAACATATACAACACATGATCCTAGCCAAATTACCAAGAAGTGATCCAGCACACCGGCATTTTCTTTATTTCATCATTCTGTGGCAACCATGCCTGTACTCCATATATCAAGCCAAACCTAACATTTGCTTCTGCCAGCTTCTCTCGGTCCTAAAGTTAATACTTCTGTCTGTGAGCACCCTGGCGTATTCATAAAATTTTGCAGTCATCTTTGTTAGCTGTTGTTCAATCGAAACTGCTCTTCAAATCGTCGGTATCACGTTTCCCATTTAAAGGAATACTGTTCCATGGCCAATACGTTTCTCATCCACTTTAAATAGAGTTCCTGCATCTTATGGTTCATTTAGTAGATCCTGTTTGTATCTATGTAAGGGATTTCATTGAATGGCACCAAGGAAAATTTTATTCTTTGATATTTCTCTCTTTCTCTAATCACAGCCCCTTATTGGGTACAACATAACTGACTTGTATGGCTTCCTACTCCCCTATTTGAATGCTATTTCTCGCATAAATTCATGCAAAATAGAATGTGACTATAGTGATTGCGGAAAATGTTAGCCAATAAGCCTTAAAACATCGTAATATTATAACTTGTCTCTTTTAGGGGGAAATGTTTACGAAAGACTTCTAAAGATCCAACTTTTTTGTCCTAGAAATAATAGTCTTGGTCCAAATGTTGACATGTAGCAAGAGAGATAACAACTTATGATCATCGGTCAATTAAGAAGTAATTAGAAAAATACATTTCTAGCAAACCGCCGTAAATGTAAGCAAGTCACTGTGGTCTGGTGGATACCGTATGTTCTCTAATAAATGCCGCAGTGTCCATTACAAACCCTAGATTTTGGGTGCGGCGATTAATAAAGGACGGCGTTTATTACGAATTGAAAAATGAAAAATTAATAAAATTAATCCAAAAATTTTTCGTGACAAACTATAAAGCGGAAAAAGCAGAATTTGTTGATTGAAAACTCGTTAAGGTCATATTAAATATTTGTCATTTCTTGTTTGGTCTATTTTCAAGTAAATGCGTTCAAGATATGGCGTTCATTAGAAGGCGGCGTTTATGGATATTAAATAGCAAAACTGCAAGAAGTGCGTCCGACGCACTCTTGATGTATTCTCCACACTCCTTTTCAATGTAGTGGAGCAAAATTTTGATTGTCAACTTACTACTCTCGGGTACCTGATACAGGAGGGGGGGGGGGGGCGCTTATTAATTTTTAAAAACTTTCCCCAGCCCCCGACCGTTATTAAAACCCCCAGTTGATTATTTTTGGCAAAACAATGTCCAAAGCTCAAAATGATTTTCATACGAAACTTTGTGCCAAAGATAAGACTCATAAACTAATTGGAACGTTTTCTTTTAGAAAAAAAGTTGAAGAAAAAGTCCTTTCTGTAAAAGGTATAAAATGGACTTGTCTCCTTAAATAACGTAAAAACCTTTTTTTACCAATTTCTTTAAAAGGTTCCCACCCCCTCCCCGTTTATTTAGACCCCCTTGTATTACTCACCCGACAGTACTTCTGTTGCGGCAACCCGAGAGAGCAAAACCACCTATATATTTGAAAGGAATATTTCCGCCTTAAGAGCTTTCGTCTAACTACATCGAGATAGTTTCAAAAGTAACGATGAAACAAGTTCGACGCTTAAATATTAAATAGTTGTTAACCATTTTGCTAGTTCATGTTGTGCCGAACCCACCATCGATAAAATCGGTCTGACTGGTACCCCAGGTTTGTGTGTTTTCGGTAACCCGTCCCTAAGCAACTTTTCTAAATATTAAATATTAAAACAAGTAAAATTGTTTCGTGAACATCCTTTGTAAAATATGCATTAAAGAATTCGTAACATGGAAGATTAGCAGTTTAAAACTAATTCAACAAAAATATCTTAAAGCTTAAAATAACGAAACAATATAACATTGGAATAAAGTAATATCTAATAGTTCGTCGGGTATGTAAAATCAGGCACCAGAGATTCCATTATTGACATTGGTGGTAAGGGGGCAACGGTAAGCATAAAAAGACAGAGTTGGGTAAAAATTAGAGTAAAAATTCTGGACTAAAAATTAGAGTAAAAATTAAAATAGTTGTAGATGTCTTTATATTGATTTTTGATGTGAGGCATTCATGCTATAATCTGCTTCAAATACTGAATCTGTTTTAAGCACCGATTGTTTCCTGCTATTCATTTCATGAAGGTAAATTAAGCTTAGTGCCACATCTCTGTTTACTGGCACCATATATTTGAAGATTTTGGCCTTACATACTCTCGCTTTTAACCCATCGTCATCATCATGGTCGTCGTCGTCGTCGTCGTCGTCGTCGTCGCCGTTATCATTGTCAGCCATGTTATCATTGTGATCGTCGTCACCATTAGCATCCTGATCTGTTGAACGACGTTAAGTAGGGATTATAACAGCCAAGCTGTCCCTGTGGTTGTTTTTATCACACACTCTACAGGTTGTGGTGGACTAGAATGACACTGTTTAGTAGTGAGGCTTTTTGTTTCATTCTCTGCTGGACCTTCTACATCTTAGCATAGCACTTTCAATTTTTACGATTGATAAACAATGGAATTTTGGGCTCTGCTTGTGTTTGTTGTACAAAACCTTTAAAATACTTTTCTGTCATGTAAGCTGTTGTGGCAGAGAAGAATACAATTTCCTGCCATTCTTCTGCATTTGTCTTGCAAAATAGTACACTTTACTATGTATGTTGGTAATAACATGACCTGCATAGCTGTTGTTGCTCACCTCAGTGTAATGCATCTGGCCCCATCCCACTATTTTCATTTTTAAAAGTTGGGCAACACTGGTAATTTCAGTATTATTATCATTATCAAACTGTTATATATATTAGCGTAACTTTTTTTTATTTCCGAATGATCCAACGTGTAGTCGTTTAATCGTAAACTGAAAACTACTAATCTAAAAACGTTTTCAGTCTCTAAAAGTACATATCTCTCTCTCTGTAGGCTGTGAATACTGTTGCAGAAGGAATACGAGGTTGTCAAGTTAACCAGGATTATTTTGCCTCAGTCAAAGCCCAAGGGGAAACGCAGCTGTGAGTAGCCACGTCGACCTTTATCAGGATTTTTATCATTTTGCTTAACTTTGGAATATGGACAATGTTGAAGAGGGTTTATTCATCAATATGCCGTGTCTCAGATGGAGCCGAAATTAATTCAGCCCGTAAATAATTGAAACATTTCGGGGGATGTACTTAAATTTATGACTTTGCTTGAGAGTATATTTTGCAAAGCAATGGAAATCATGATTTATTTGAAAGAGGTGCGCAGTCAGTAGTAAGAGAATAGATTGTTGTCTAGACTTTTTGACAGTTTTTAATTACAATTCTTTCCTGTCTTTGATAACATCCTCTCTATCCTCAGATAAAAACATAGATCTTTTCTGCTGGAATTGTTGCCTTCCAGTTGGGAGTAAATTACGCATGTGCCCAAACAGTTCTTTCGGGTGCCCTTGGAATCACAAGCTGATTTACTGAGAGATAGCCTGG
This sequence comes from Alatinidae sp. Z8VKAUB7J3, assembly GCA_010016025.2. NCBI lineage: Eukaryota > Metazoa > Cnidaria > Cubozoa > Carybdeida > Alatinidae > Alatinidae sp. Z8VKAUB7J3. Next base: position 16,866,739 of record JAAAKM020006971.1, on the reverse strand, counting down.
TTTTGCTATTTCTGCTATGTTGAATACAGCTTATTTTGAACTTTGTTACTATAAACGAGCTTCCAAGTTCCTGGGCAGGCGTCAAAATCATTTTAGTTGCTGCGGTCTATTTCGAACACCTCTGAGTAGAGCGATTTTGGCCGTGACAAATACTGTTATATAAGAGAACGGAGGAAAAGTGGAAGATGAAACAGAGAGAGAAAGTGAAGACATTAATTTTTTAATAGAGATTCATTGTTCTTTGAAAAGAGCATGCTGTGACAAGGATGTCTAATTTTTTTAGTGAAGGATTCTGACACACTTTATTTTTATGATCGGATATTCGAGGCTGTGACGCCAAACATGGCAACCGAAGTGGCTGAAACTTTAATGGCCGCTATTTTACTCATCTTTTAGTTAATTGACATTAGAGTGCTGCACGGGGATCCTAAGACGACCATATCTTTAGAGATCTAGGCTCCTTAGCGAAATAAGGTATTTATTTGAACCGTGATAATATGTGAATTGGGATCTTAGGTAAACCGGTATATTAACGAAGTAAGTATTTGGTGACCCGACGTCTCACTGAGATAGGCACTTAAACGAATCGAGATCTTTAGGCGTACCGGTACCCTACGCGTGTAGGGGTGTTAGGGAAAGCGGATCTTAGAGAAATATGGATTTTTGGTGAGGTTTGCAGGGAAGGGGGATCCAGATAACACTCTTGCAAAAACTGCTTTCTAAGTTTCACAGATTATTACAGCTTGTGTGTACAAGATATGTTTGAGTTTGTTTAGTGCCTCCTCTTCTTGTTTGTCGCCTCTTCCTATCCTTGTATCTTATTCTTGTATCCCAAGTCTCCTCATACTGATTGGAAAAAGAACGCCCTAAACTTTTTATTGCCACGGTAGGGTAATAACCCCTAATATAGAAAATGGAGCCTTTTTAGATGCCATAGGCTACACCACAGGACGGTCTTTTCGGAAGCATGCTAAGAATGCTAAAATTAGATCGCATTAGTTTAGTTTGCTGACTCTGTTTATATCATAATTTTTAAACAGGCCTGCTGCAGTGGTCTTACTTGGAATCATTATCAATGAGAAGCACCACTTTTCACTGAGGTGTGCATTCTTGTATTGCTTTCAGGTAAGCAAAGCATCTATACCTTGGAGAGCTCAACGCCGTAAAATGCTGGTATATCCTAAACACTGTCGTTTTTCAAGGCTGCTGCGTCTCAATGATATCTTTTCTCATGGTTGGTGCTTTTCAAAACTAGTACTGTTTTCTTTGGAAAAGAAACATTTGGAAATCTATCACCTTGAAATGCTGTCACTGCACATTATCATGCCATTTTAAGTCTTTACTTCATAGTATCCCCGTCCCCAACCCTCAACAACAATCAGTTGGCTGTGGGCTTCACTTGGGGGCTTCACTTGTATTGACATCTTTCAGCTGACCCAATATGAAGAATTATGGATAATCACAGAAAGGAATGTGTACAAAGATATTATTGCCAGCCTCCGTGGAGAATAGGTATTGTATTTTTATTCTGTCTTCCTGTCAGCTGAAAGATGTCAATACAAGCGAAGCTCCCAAGTGGTTAGATGTCAGTTTTATGCTGAACATTGATATTGAGGATTTGATAACAAGTGTGTGCAAGTGGCACCAAGACTCTTAGTGATATTCTCATCGGTCGCTTCCCAGAGCTTATAATGTTTAATATTGTATATGAGATAATTTATTTAAAACGAACAGATTAAGGTGTATGTCAACAGAGGTACGAGTTAGACGCAATATACTTATCCTTTGGTGTTGTAACGCGTAGCATACGTTTGAGTTTTGCTCTGCGATATGTTAATTAACAACCAGCGGCCAGTGTCATAGACTTCAGAGTACGATTTCCACCAACTTGAAGATTATGCTCTTTGTATAACCTTCGTTCTCTTCTGTTGATACTAGTTGATAAGACTCCAGTTGTAGTAGACATGACTGTTACCTTAACTTATTTGAGTCAAAATAAATTTCTCTATAGAAAATGAAGGCTACCGCCACATTTATCCAGGCTAATAGGATTGCGGTCTCAATAATTTTATTGCGTGTTCAGACGATGCGAAGCTTCTCTTTAAGAGGGCATCGGTACTATCAAAGACATCTTGACTTGGTTCTTCCTAATAGCATGGGAGCGGTGATGACTGCCATGCTATTTCATAGCATTCGTGCCCATTTTACAGGTTGGGATGCATGCTAGTTTCGTAGAAGCTGGCCAGAAATTCGGACACGTTTTCGGTTTTGCCGACTGATTCGTGTAGGAGTTTGAAGCGGTGATGGTTTGATATTTTTCACCGTAAGTTTGAATTTGGACCTTAATATACTGACCAAGCCAAATTAGTAAAAATTTAGGAATATGTGGCGACGGGAGAGTTTGCGGAGGGGTCGATTGTAGAAACTAAGACAGAAACGTGACTTGTGCGACTTCTGGTTTATGTGTTTGTGAAGTATAGTTGACAAATATAACAATATTTATCAGTAGAAATGCCTGGTCTATAAATATCAGGCGGTAAGCTGGATATTTTCCATTTAAATTGCTTTCTGTGGCTTTGTTCAATTTTAAACAATCGTTTCAATCTGGTCTCATTTTGACATGAGACAACCGCTTTTGTTTGGTTTGGATTGAGATTATAGGTCTTTGGTCTAGTTTGGGGTTTCACTTCTGACATAAAATCTGTCAATTGGATGGTCTTATAAAAAGAACCCGGTTGCCCTTGTCAACAGCACAATTTATGAATAGTTTTGAAAAGAACACTAGAGAAACAGAAAATATGTCACCACCGGGGATCGAACTGTTGACCCACCCTTTCGCGGCATGCGCTCAACCAACTGAGCTAGGTGACCTCCGATGTTAACATACTTTTATTTCTCTAGTCGTCACATTAGCTTCCAATCACCCACCGGTGCTAAAACGTAATACCATCAGCTTTAGGAATGTTGGTCACCATATATTATGCCATTGTGTCTATTTTGATGGCTAATATACGCATCGCGATGGAACGTTTTTCGTATTTCGCACTTCACTGACCAATGATACATCCACAAACCGAATAGCGATGGAATAAAACATAATTCCTTTCAGAAATTTATTTGACCTGCTAATCGTTCGTGAAAAGCGATGCTTGGTTCCCATTTATTATCTTAATTATTTTTACTGAATAATTTCCCATTTGCTTTGCTAATTTGGCGAGATTCAAAAGCGACGGCACTTGTAGTAGTGTTCGTTGCAGATAACTGGTGTAGGAATCATAATTTCTTGCTGGTTGTTTTCGCCAAATGAAAGAGATAAGTAGAAGACCCAAGTTAAATACCTTGCGAACAGACTTTTGGAAGGAGTTTAAAACTTTATATTTAACCGTATGCTGGAAGTGACTAAGTATACAAACCAAATGTTTTGTACTTAGTTGCTATAAACCACTTTGGCCAATTTAGTCTGTCTCGTTTGTTATTACTTCATTTTTGATTTGTTGCAAGATGTCTGCTTCGTCTATAACGAAGGGCACTAGTGAAACGAGCCAGCATTGTCAATAAAATTAAATTTCCTGTAGGGGTTTGGGATTTCATCAATAAAAGTTAATCAATATTATTGCTAATGTAGTTTAGCGTCTGTGTTCCGCTTTAGTGACGTCTTTAGGATGAAAAGGCGGCTGCTTGAATTAGAAAAAATATATATAAACTTTTAAGATACACGCAAGGAACTGCATAATTTTGTTTGCATTCGGTATACTAACAAATTCCTTATAATTTCTCCAATTCGATATTTTGTTGGGTTTTCTTTTCGTATTTCAGTGCTTCCTTTACAAGAATCAAACGGGTCAAGCACAGGTTATTTCGACATTGCTACCTTCTTCCACCGGAGGTAAGTGTGAGCTTTGAATCTGAGGGCAAATAGGTGCTTCTTTCTTGTATTTCAGGGCAACTAGCTGTTCTAGTAATTTTAATTTACTCGTGTTTCGTGTGCTGGTAGCTTCAAATGTTTTCTGAAGGAAATCCCCCTGCATTCAAATCGCTCCGACGCAAAGGCGCACAGGGCAAGCACTAACCAATATACCTTTGTTTGGTAGTTAATAGTAAAGGTGGGAGTAGAATTGGTAATCACCGATCTCGCTTACTGTCTTTAACAGTTACTTCTTAAATGTCACGCAAAGGGTTGATAAGGTATAAGCTTCATTATGTTAATCTACCTTCGTTGCTCAGCAGCGAAAATAGCCCGCGGCATATCGAAGGGGTTCAACACTAATGTAATGGGTGGCATTTAATTGTCTACTGCACTTGATTGCCATATTCCTTGCAGCGTTCATTGGGAACTGCCTGTTCAGACTTCTACATTTTCAGTACAAGAAACATCAGTTCATCCACAGTCCTTTTACAATAACAATTGGAACGTTCTATAAATTATTGGATTCAGTAACAGCTCCATTTAAAGTCCGTAGAAACATCGTTGAAATTGGTGAAAATAATGGGTCAGCACAAGAGTTGGGTCCAGGGCGTAGTACAGCTAGTTTGGCTGAACGGTTACCTCGTTTATCAGCTTTCACGTTTTAACATATAGTAATGTCTATGCCTTAGACGGAGGTACGCCCACACATTGGGGTTTTTTTGCCTCGCGAAGTAACGCATTGGTTTATTTTACTCGAATGGTACAAAAAGGCCCCAAACCTTTTTTGAACCCTCAATACCAAAATAAGTATAAACCTTTTAAATGTTCATTGTTGTTCGTATATCTTTTGCTTGTAGAAACCGGGGTGACGGCCGGCCAGCTCCTCTGCTCGGGGCTTTTTAGGTAAGTAGAAGTTGACTTCTTACGTACAGTCTGTGATTCCTGTCAAATTTATCTGGCATAGCAATGACTGTAAGAATAGTCTATGAGCATTTCATTTTACTGTGTAGGAATGATGGAACTTGAATATCAAGTGAGGTACTTAAACTGAACGGAAGTAGCACTTTTTGTAACAATGTACGAGCTTTGAGACACATGAAAATGACGTCGTTCGTTGTAAAAGGAATTACTCCTAGTTGGAGTTGGCACTCAGCATTAACAGTTCTGAGTATACCATTTTTATTTAAAATCGTTGACATCATTAGCATAATTTTGTTTAATTATGCCTTCCAACAAATCTCCCGGACCCAACAAATTAGTATACACGTTATTAAAAATGGGCTTCCAGTTGACTTAGGCCCTCTAACTGATATCATGAATAGCTCCCTCATGACGTTTGTCCTCCTAGATACCTCTGAGCTGTTATTGCTAGCATTAGAAAGGGACCGGGAAAACATTCGAACCACAATCCTCTGTCATTTCTTGTTGTTGCTCCATAGATTCGCTAGATGGGTGCACTTGAACAGTCTAGTACCTTCTTATGAAAAGCACCACCTGTGTACGCAATGAAAGTCGTAATAAGAGACATCATACTCCACAAACCTTAATATCCTTGTCACCGAACTTTAATTAGAAACAGTGGATGACAAAAAAACACTAATGTTACTATACTTATGTAAAGCTTTTAAATGTATGTCAGAAAATTTAAAAAATGCTGGAGTCAACGGGGTTAAGGAGTTACCTGATTACGCGCATACATGCAGTTTGCTCGAATAAACCTCTTCCTATTACATAATGGGTTATACAGGGCGTGATAATGTTACCGCTCCTATTTTCCGTGTACTTGGCCATAACCATCAGGCAGCGACGCAATTTTGTAAGCTGTACGTCGACGACTCTACAGTGGAATCTCTTCCTATCTTTTCCAGTAAAAGACGTCAGAATACCTAAGATTTGCCGTGAGGAAAAACTACACTTTGATGTTGCAGTAGTCGATTATTAATGAATCATGAAAGGTTAAATTTTCATCTCATCAGCTTTTACAATGATTCCTTCAGCAAATGTCTCTTTTCTTTTATTGGTAAGGAGACCGAGACCTCGATGAGTGCAAAAGACCAAGGACAAAACCTAATTTATAATCCTAGACAAAACGTAATTTATGATTATCATGTCAGTAAGCTTGCATCGGCATGCATCGCCACACTTCGCCCAGTAGATCGAATTAATAGGATAGGAATTCGTCGATTACAATAATTTATAGCGGTAGTTTGCAATTTGACACTGCTATTTCCAAATCAAATTTGGAACTTATTATTTCTATGAAAGTCTCCTTATTTCTAAATTTAGGCCCTCTTTAAATTTGCAATTGTCGGCTTTCTTTCTTCCATCGTTTTAATGCACTTACTTGTCACTATCTACTGAGCTACCTCGTACCTTTATTGTAATTTTGTTCTCTTTGTTTCGTAAATTATTCTCATTAGACCCATTTTATGTCACTTTGAAATATCTGTGATACTTTCGATGAAATATCTATCTTCTTAAAAACGTTGTTTCTGTGCTATTGTCAAATTTTCTTCGTAGATGATGCAAGATAGCTTTGAAAGCTTAGATAACATGTACCGTCGTACCTCTCAAATTACGTGTCATTTTCTGGGTGTTTATATCCGTTATTCGAATAATACGTCAATTTGGAAACTTAGTATTTAACAATTCACGGTATTTTATTGCTATCGTTGTACTAGGCCTGATCCCTTCTCTAATTGGGCATCTGCTACGGCTCTAGCGCATGCGCTAAAAGGCAGTAAAGAGCTTAAGGAACAACTTCTGAGGGTGCAACTCGCTACTGGAGCAGGTATGTCCGGGTTTACGATTGTATTGCGTATTATGTATTGCGATCACTGACCTGCAAACGTAATCGAATCGGGTCATTTCACCGCCAAGTTACTAGACCCATAAAATGTTAGTGCAAGCCTCTGGACGAAAATGAGGTAATTATCTACAGTGAATTAGCCACTCGGGAGGTGGTAAATTAGTTTTAGTAACGCAATTCAGTTTTTACTGGGAAGTAGTAGTAACTCGTAGCTGTGACTTTGACTGATATAAAACTTTTCTAGATTTAGGAATTTCATTTTACTTATATAGTGCCATAGAAAGAGTATTTTATTGGAGGTACTTGATTACGAACAGTACTCGTTAAGTGCAATTTGTTATTTTCACTATAGAACGTAAAAGTATTCCTTGGACGCAAATGGTCGTAACATGCCGTTAGCACTACGAAAATCGTTTGTGCTTGAACCTTGTATACTTTAGATCGGTAATCGAGTAAATCGGGTCAGGTATTATGGCCCCAACCTTTGCGTCATTGATTCCTTCTACTTAACTGCTCGATGTAGTTCTTCTCGGAGATCGGTAATTCGGATATTTTCATATGGGTTCTTATTAGTTGCGTTCCTACTGCCACTAGGTAGTGCCCAGACTTATGGAAAACATCGGAAAATCATGGGCAGTAAAGCAAAATATTATCTTTATTGACAAGAACAAAATGGTTGTCTTTCTTGTCATCCACCGAAATATATGCGTTGCTGTAAGTATAAGGTGCGCTTGCAGTTACCAGAACGGCGTTCAAACGACGTTTGACGCTGAACTAATATGTCAGATAAAGAGGACGTACGTTTGACTATTTAAATTGTCAGATGAAGTCGTCATTGTAGAAGAAATTTGTTGTACATTGAAATGGTTCCACAAATTTGAGACATAAAACTTGGGGGTAAGAAGCGCAGGATTCAAGAGGTAGCATAAAGCAGGATATTAAGTATAACAGTTTAGAAGAGAAGCTTTATAAAATTAAGAGAATGGGAGATTAATGGTCTGAAACAATGACTCCAGTTTTGTCAAAGGATGGGAAATAAACAATAGCTGACTGATTAATTATTACTGCTCATCACTAACCAGAACTTTATCATTATTTCCCCTTCACTCTATATACCTTTTTTAGATTTTGAAAAAGCGATTTAAGTTGCAGTCTTCTAATCAAGCATGGAAACGGCGTCCTGCTTTGCTTAATTGGATAATAGTAAATGGCATGTCCATGTTAGCTGCGGTTTCGGCTAACAGTCTTTGTATTTATACAATTTATCCACATATTTCTCAACAGCTAGTGAAGGGGAATATAGTTTACCGATAATGCAGGTTTCCGTCAACTGAATCGTGTTTTGTTTTGTATATTCTCTCCTCTAAGTTATACGCTTCTCCTGCAAATATCAACCCCTCATGACAGTACCAAGAATCTAGTTGTCATCATTACCCAAAGCAACACAGTAACAAAAATATTGGATCATTTACATAAGTACGCATTTATAATATGTAACACATCATTTGCATATTCTTTTGTGTCTTAGGGAACGCCCCAGTTTCACTGCTACAACAAGCCATGATCATTTTGGCGCAGGTAATAGTTAACTGCAGCAGAGACATCTCCGTCAACTAATGAACATCTCGTGGAAAGATCATGTGTCAAATTTTGAGGTACTGGAAAGAGCAGAAATGCCGAGTGTTGAAGAAATTATCACCGTGTGCCTGCTAAGGTGGGCCGGACATCACACGATATCACACGAATCGAGGACGGCAGACTAGCTATCAAAGGCAGTCTTTTATGGAGAACTGAAAAAAGGCTCAAGGAAAGTTGGAGCACCGCGACTGCGCTACAAAGACGTGTATAAGAGCCACCTGAAAAACACCAACGAGTACGATAATTGGAGTGGGAAAGCCAGAGATCGTGTGACTTGGAAGAGGCTGGTGGCCGGTGCTGCCGGCGCCATCAGAGGAAGAAACGTACGGCTATGGACCGACAAGAGGCTGCGCAAACTGGAACCAGCACCTCCACCCACCGAGGCGGCCTACAGGCGTGACGCCTGTGACAGGCCATTTGAGACAGCAATTGGGCTGTCATCACACATGCGCCACGGGCGTTAGCTCCTCCCCATGTCATCGTCGTTATTGACCGACTGCTGGAGAGAAGAAGAAGAAGAAGCTGCCAATAATCTTTCATAGAGGTTTATCTTATTATAAGAAAATAGCCTTTTACATTTCATTCGCTCAAAGTTTCCATTGCTGATTTCATCAAATTTCAAAGTTGTAACCCGTGATGTAATTTTTTTGTCATATAGTGAGTCTAAGTCTATTTAGCTGGGAGATGGGAGATTTGTCTGAGGCACTTGGTAAACAGGAATACAATGATTAGTTGTGCTCGCAAAGCATGATATACATACACTTCTTTCAAACAGTTTCAATGCCCCCCTCCCCCAAAATCTTCCGAATAGCTCCCACGAAAACTAAGTTCCAAACCCCAAAGTTTAGAATGGCCCTCTAGCTTTCTTACTGTGGCTACGCCCTTGCATTGAGCTGCCTGTATTTTACATTCCAAATGACACTTTTCCTTCTGGTAGCTGTTACACCATTACAGCTGTCACCATTTCACACATCAGATACGGTGTAAATAAGTTTGAATGCAAAGGTGAGAAATAGCAGCTGGGTATAATTATTACTTACCTTACAAGCAGCAGCTGTTTGAGGCACTCAGATGTTCTGTCTCTATTTTCATCAATTTCATCAATTTTGATCTTTTGTTTTGTTTCACTGGCTCTAGACGAAACACACCTTCTGCTCCTAATTAACTAAATATTGTGAAATGGATTGTTCAGCATGGTGATATAAAATAACAATCAGAAATAGAATGGTTGGTCTCACGGTTCGTCCTTATTTTCTGTTGAGAGGCAGCGTAGTGATGGTTAGGAGCACATGGTTTATGATTTTAGGGCAATGATTTTTATCCTACTTATCTCTGCGAGCCACGTATGGATTTATATATGTATATATGTATGTATACATGTATGTACGTATGTATGCATACATGTATGTATGTATATATGTATGTGTGTATGTATATATGTATGTATGTATGTATGTATGTTTGTTTGTATGTACGTATGCATGTTTGTATACGTATGCATCTATTATTTTTACCATCAAAAATCCATTGAACTACAAATAAAAACAATAGTTCTCTAATATAAAATACCATACTAAATAAAGAAAACATACATTTGCATTAAATGATACAAACTATAAATTAATTACAAAGGAACAACAAAGCAAATCAACTAAATAAATTGATTAAAAAATACTCTTATTATTAAAGATGGTAGAGAAACCATTAAAAACCTTTAAAAATATATTGTTTCCATCATGGTCCCTTTATATAGTTGTTAACCTAAGTTTCTACCAACAAATAAACGGAAAGCAAAGTCGGCAAAAACAATTTCTTGTTGCTTCTAAATTGCCAAGAGTGAAATTACAAGTACTCAAGCTGATCAATCTCTTTTCTGTGAGCGAGCGTTGAATCATAAGTCCAAACGCACAGCTGGAATATATATGGCATAAAAAGTTGTTTCTTAAGTCTCCATCAAACATTTAGTAGATTGTCTTTGGTGGATACTATGAATTTATCTTAGAAAGAGAAAACACTATCAAACTTATTGTCTGAACTCTTAATTCTTTGTCTGCTAGGGTGCTGACCAGAGACAGGCCCAAAATGGCCACACTAGAAAAGTTTCCACTTGCTTGGAATATGTATTTACTTGTTGCTAATATCTCATGTCATCATGTAGCAGTACATTGCTTACTTGTTGGAAATTACGAGAAATGCTCGACTATGCTCACTCTTTCACTGTTTTACTCTTTGCCAACCTCGGTCCTTCCCCTTTTCGTTACTATTCTGATGTAATTCTAACTTGCTGTATTGTTCGGAGAACAGAATGCCGTAGAAAGATCAAAAACTGCAGGAGGCTGTGGGACAGCATCTAATTCTTTTTAGCGTGTTGCCCTCCGTCTGCTATGTCAATGGAATACAGGAGTACCACTGGAAGAGAAGATTTGAATCGTCAGTTTTGGAAAATAAACTAGAAAAAGACAAAATGTATCACCACCAGGGGTTGAAAATGCCACCCACTCTTCACTGCTTGTGCTCTATCGACTGAGCTAAGTGAGTTCCGATGCTAAC
>JAAAKM020006971.1:16807005-16850021 GCA_010016025.2 Alatinidae sp. Z8VKAUB7J3 | reverse complement strand
TTTCTTTGCTAGAAATGAAAAGTTGTGCTGTTTGAAACTTGCCCTTTCAGATAACTCTATGCAAGTGTGATATATTTCTAATGCTATAGCCAACTCATCAAATTGAAACTCAGCTCTGATATAAAATGAATCAGATATCAATATTTTACTTTTACTAAGCACTTCATCTTTGGTCAATCATGGATAATCAACATTTTACTATGTAATTCATATCACCATCTTCTCTCACTGCTTCCTATTAGAATAACAAGTAAATTTGAAATGCTAAATGTTTCAACCAAACTATGGAAATGTGCTCATTTTACCAGTTACCAATAAATTGTTTGCATTGCAAGCTGACAGTCGTCAAATATCATGTAGAAGAAGGAACCTTGTGGTAGCTGGCAATATTTAGTGTTTGATATTAAGAATGCATGTTATTTTGGCAAGATTTTAAATTATGAAGACTTTTAGAACAGTATTGACTTGCCTGGAAGAATAGAAGGAAAATATTATCTTTTGTAAACCATACTTTTATTGACTGTGTTGACATTTGACTAAAGAAAGACCTAACCTTGAGAAAAGGGTAGCAGAATTAGTAAGGAAGTGCATTGTATTTCTTTTAGATAAGAATTGGCTCAGGATAACAGCTAATGGTTTTGGTCTTTTGAGTGAACTTGAGCCTTATTCACTTAACTGATAACATAAACTGATAAATATATACTATAGAAGAAACTCTGTTTAGCTGAAAATAGGAAAATTTAAGTTTCTGATATAGTTTATGACTTGTGATGTTTACTTGAAGAGACATTGTCACATGGTGACTTAATCTGCTACAGTGCAATTGTTGTAGATTGTACTCCATTTAATCAAAGCAATTAAGATGTATTTGATGATATCTGATAATTAAAATGTAAACACTTCAAATGCCTTTGAAATGAATAGGGCATTATTATGAGGATATGTACAGCATAGAGAGACATTCATTCCTTGAAGTCAGGAGTGTACCAATTAAAACATTTACCAAAATTTACTAAGGTCTTTTAAATTTACTAAGGTCTTGTGTCTTGTGTTAAAATAGTCCTGTTATATGGCTATGAGTTGTGGCCCCTGAACTAGCCAATGAAGAAAGTTTTAGATGGTCCATATTTTTGTGAAATTGTACTAAGAACAACAGGTAACGAAATTGCCCTGTAATGTTAAAGTTCAAAAAGTACCCCAAAACACTTGATCGACTACTTTACACATAAAAATTTATTATAAAATTCTTAATAAAATGATTAATTTTAAGACAAAATTACAAATTCATAGAAGATTTACAAACATTTCTCAGAACTTTATGATGACCAGTTACTTTGGTGTAAAAAAGCGCTCCAGATATAAAACTGTGCTTTTTAAACCCAAATTTCTTCCTTGATTTAGTAGTCAAGGGTCATACAGCTAAAGTTGTGACAACCTTTAGAAGCTGAGGACTAGAGGAGGCTCAAAAAGACTTTGAACCCTACTCCACGGGGGCTCCTTTTACTATCTATTATGGGGGCGACGTAAGCGTACCACGCCCTTTATTCTTTTCACCTACTTGATGCCCATGGATGATATTTTAGGAATATAGAGGCAAAATAGAGATACATTCTAGAAAAGTTTATAAAGTCAGCTTCTAAAGTAGTTTAGCCTGGTTTTGCGGTTTAAAACCACAAATTGTGCAGTATTTGCAAAAAAAATTCCTGGATTTTCCAGCTTCCACTATAAATATTTTGAGTATACCATAGCAAAATAGTTAATCTTGTGGTTTGTTTCAAATTAATCTTGAAAAATTAAGAAGCAGCATAAACAGGGTTTTATCTCTTTAAACCACCCGTGTCGGAGATACTCATGGACCTATACCGATTTTGATCAAAAAGTTAATCTGGGTTCAACGAGTGCTTTAAACACAGTATTCTGAAGTCAGAAATGCTCGGAAATTTCAATAAATCATTATTAAGACTAGTGCAATAACGCAGCAACTGAATGAATGAATGAATTAATGAATGAATGACTGTTTGAAATATGCACTAAAACAATAAAATAGATAAATACTCAGGAGCATAAAACCCCAGGATCAGACATATAGAAGGTTTTGTAAAAAAAATTGCAAAGTACCATAGACCAGGTAGATTTAACTCGTCCACTTTTCTAGGGAATGGGGTTAGCGCTAAAAAATGTTGATATTGATTAAAAGATTGGTTAAACAAGAATTAACATACTTGAATAAGAATTCCATTTCCCCAGGGAAGTTATGAAATTTAATGGTATTTATTCCTGAACCTTACTTTCCACAGTGCCGTAGCCCGTTTGTCAGTTCCTTGGAGTTTTACTGAGTTCATTGACTGGGGATTTTCTTATAAGTAGGGAAATGAAAACCCAAACTTATCAACCTGTGGAGATTCAAAAGATTTACAATTGGATTTTTTGAGACTCAAATTTTAACACATAAAAGATTGATCTGTGTCAGTTTTCAATGACTGGTTTTACAATATCTTCGTTTTCTTTCCGTTTGCTTTGCATGTCGAAGTGTTAAGCCCGTAGCAAGGTTTAGAAATTTGGATGGGCTTTTCTGAAATTTTTGAGGGTTGGCACTGCAACTGCTTAAGGAAAGCCTCTAGATGTTGAATCTTGACTGGAGGATTTAGGGGCTGGTGGTAAATTTAGGGAGGCTAAACACCGCCATATCCTTTTCCGTGGTTATGGGCCTCAACGGTATCCAATTGCTGAAAATACATGCATAATCAAAAACATTCAGTTCCAGAAAATAAAACCTGGCAAAAATCATATTTGATAATGGTACAATCTTTACGGTATTCCAGTAATAAAGTGTTCCCTTCAATATTAAAATATGATATCTCATCTGATCACAGGCTTTGTCGGAACGTTCACCGGCAGCAATACAGAATGAATTAATTTAATTAACGCCATCACTCTTGGTGGAAATGTTCAACCTCTGATCCACGATATGTTGAATGAGTGGCCCTTTTATATGTTAAACACCCTAGTTATTGTATTCGGTAAAACACGTTCAGCAGTTTATGTACAGTGCCAATTGCTCGGCATCTGTTAAGTGTAGGTGGTGAGTCACTGGGTGATACGGTATCACCAACGGACGAACTTCGGGAGCTTCTTTCGGTTTACTTTTCCCCTATTTCCCCCCAACGACAACCAAATGAGTTCGCTTTTCTTCACCCTTTTTATTGCTTATCAATGCATACTTGCTAACATTTATTTTTAAGGAATCTACAAATCCAGTCTATATTATGAATAAGAGAAAAGAAAAAAGAATAATGGAGTAGTGGTATGCAATCGGAATATCCACGAGCGTACGTAAAACTAACTTGTAAAAAGTGAAGAAATATTCCAAATGCTAACAAAGCTTCGAATTCTTTTCAAGTAGCAAAAAAGTATTAAATTTAGTTAAAATGTTAAAAGAGACAGGAAGAAATAATCAAACCGCAACACAATATCTAAATTTGAAAAAAGAATATTTAAAAGTAAATTTCGTCACTAACTCGACAATATTCGTCTACTCTTTTAAATAAGAAAATGCAAACCCACCAATATAGAAGACGAAAGCAAAAGTAACCTCAGCCAGCTTCATCGTGATGGTCGAATATGATGACTACTCCGGTCTGTCCTTAGTAATCCTGAAGACACAAGCCCTACCATACTGAGAACATATTATACACTCCTTATTAAATAGATAATAGGCATCTATGGCACCAAATGGAGGTTAAGCTGCTTTTTCCCACATTGACAAACTTTCTCACGCCTTGTAAAACGTCGCCGATGATCATCAACAAGTTAATGCATAACTTAAATCAATGGCAGGTTAAGGTAGGGACCCTGTAATTACCTTCAAAGAAACAAGAAGTTTTAGAATGCCAACTCATAATTTCTTAGTCATCCTCGGTTTATTGTATTACGGCAACTAATTAGGAAAGTATATCATAACCCGGATGTGCAATATTTGTAAATGCTTTCATTTTGGCTGAGAATAGCACTGCCAGCATTCGTTTACGCAGTCTCCTTTGTTAAGTACCATATGGTTTGAAGGATTTCTGAGAGTGAAGCGTGCGTTGGTTTGGTCAAAAATGTACATACTGGTAGATTAACAGATTTTGAGCAACGAAACGGCAAAATTAATTTCCATTTCAGTGTTCCTCAAATATTTTGCTTTGCCGCCTATCAAGTGGTTCTATTTTTGGTTCTAATTTACATAGAAACAATCAATAAAATACTGTTACCTCTCACCAAAATGCCAGAGTGTTTTCGAGAGTGTTTTCGTGTTTTCGCCCGCATTGGGAAACGCTGTTCTAGATGAAAACTCTAATCTTTCTCGTATTCCTGTGCTCGTATTTATCGGTCGTACAGGGATGAGAATTCTACTTATATTACAAAAAGTGATAGATTGTGTATTAAATCCATATAGCTAAGGGGCCGTACCTTCTCACTGACATTTGCAGAAACTATTCAAACCAGGCACGTGACAAGACATTTCAGACTAGGGGAGGGGGAGATGGGAGATGGACAAATAGTTGTTTATAAACGACATGTCACGGCCTGTTTGGAAATTTATAAAAAATTTTAAAAGTGGGATTTGTCCAGCTTGATGTTGTTTCTAGTATCTTGTTCGCCGCTAATATTTTCCAACCTAATATAGATCTTCTGAAATGTGGGGGGACATCTCCCCTTTTTATGCCTCTCGTAGTCCACTATAGATTTAAACCATTTCTAAAGGTAAGTGAAGCCACATTGCTAGCCACGTTTCAACAATGCATTTAAGTCCATAGGTAGAACCCCAGGAAGGAAACTATAATTTTGGCACCGTTTTGTCTGTTTCTTTAAGACTTCGTCAGGTCTTTGGAGATCACTGGACGTCACAACGTTAATAAATTCTGGTACAAACATATAAAACATATCTTTCACTGAGCGCGAGAAGCATTGTAGGAAATAACCACAATGGAATGCTACTCTGAGGAAATGGAAACGACGACGAAGGTGAAAGTAGTTGCGGGTACAACTAATACAAATCAGGCGGGTGTTACGCACGCGAAAAAGGCAAACAATAAAAGCAGAAACAAACAAAAAACAAAAAAACTTCAAAGTAACTTACCCGTGAAGTTACTAATACTGACTGAAAATATACGCAGAAAATATTACAACTATACCTATTAACAAAGAAAATTTGATATGAATAAATAGATAAATCAATCAATAAATGAATTGATTAATAGATACTGTGCAATCAGAGGAGTTGAAAGGAGGCTATAAAGAACATCAACCTATCGTAAAAATTAAAAGGATAAAATACTATGTGATGCAAACGATGCAAGTCAACTTAATTAAAAATTTCCTCGTTCACAGCTCTTTATCTGTTTCTCAAACGTCTAACATGCTATTGAAGGTGCTTTCTCGTATGCTCTACACCAATGTTACAGAACCAATCTGCCTCAGTTGGTTGGCAGATCGTTTAGGACAGTGTTTTGTAGCCTGAAGTATACGGACTGCTTAGAGGTCTAAAAATATTACTTAGAGGTTGTAACCTGTTAGCTATTTTGTAAGGTTGACTTGGTGTTTAGTTGTTGTTCTTTTTGTTAGGTGCAATTAAAGTTCGTGCATACAACACAACTGCACTTAGATTCAATGATACGATCAAGCAATTCAGTTGAGATACAAAGGAAGATGATATGGGTTTCTTAAAGAAGTTGGTGACCTTCAAAATGTGTCAGACAAGGCTACATTTGTGCCACTACTTTTGGATAAGATTGCGTTTGCCGTGTATGATCAATTGAATGTCAAAAAAAGGAAGCAATACGAGACAATAATGAGAAAAATGATTGAGCCATTTGCCTCGACGCCCGTTGAGAAGTTTATAATCCGAAGTATGACGAGCGAGACTCCGGATGCGCTCGTGACTGGCCTTACTCAGTTATTGACTATTGTTGGTAGCACGACCCAATAATGCTTTCCTATCAGTTTATTGATGGATTGCCCCGGCTAGCTTGATCTCAAAGCACCTAGGCCTGTTTGAATTGGCGGCCCTCACCCCATATATGGCCTAAATGGGATTCCCGAGTGGTCTAGGGGTTTGTCAGCCAAAAGAGCAAGAAAAAGACGTTTCACGGGATTAATTTTAATACTTCTTAGTTTTGTTATTCATTTGTAAAGGTGGAGCACCGAGATGATGGTTCATGTGACATATCTAATTCATGCTGGCCATTTCATATCTGCTTTGTTTGGCTTGATATGTGGCCTTAGTTTGACCTTATTGACCACAAAGAATCTCAGGACCGGCGTGACGTCTCTTGATGCCATCTTTCAAATGCTGCTTGATGTCTCTCCCATCTTGATGTTTTTGACGCGATTTTCTTGATGCTGCTCTTTTGATATCATTTGATTCGGCTTGATGTTTCTTGATGCCTTCTTTTGCAGCTTGATATCTCTTGATGCGGCTCTCGATGTAGCTTGAAGCTGCTTGATGTTTCTTGATGCCTGCTCTTGCAGCTTGCTTTCTCTTGATGCGGCTCTCTTAATGCACTCTCTCAGTGGGTCTCCCTTGGTGCGCCTCTCTTGATGTACATCTCTTGATGCGCCACTTTTGATGAAGCTTTTATGGTGTCTCTTGATGCTTTGATGTTGTTTGATGCCTTCTCTTTCAGCTTGATATCTCTTCATGCGGCTCTTTTGATGTCCCTTGATTCGGCTTGATGTTTCTTGATGCCTTCTTTTGCAGCTTGATGTCTCTTGATGCCCCTCTCTTGATGCACCTCTCTTGATGCGCCTCTCTTGATTTGACCTTTATGATGTCTCTTGATGCCTTTATTTTTCTTGATGCCTTCTCTTGGGACCTGATGTTTCTTGGTGCCTTCTCTTGCAGCTTGTTGTCTCTTGATGCGGCTTTCTTGATGCGACGCTTTTGATGTCTCTTGATGCGGCTTGATGTCTCTTGAAGCATTTTCTTGCGGCTTGATTTGTCTTGATACCTTCTCTTGCGGTTTGAACTACCTTTTCTGTCTCTTAATGCCAGTTTGGAATGCAGCCAGTTCTCTAATCCGATGTCAGTTTCCAAATACTGCCCAACGTTTGCTTTTAACTGAATAACTGTGTGTCAGGCTGTGCAAAGGGCGTTCTTTCCAACATGAAACCAAACGTTAATGGAAACATTGTCATTGTCGGTGCTTTGTAAATTAAAAACGCTAATGGATGCTACGGAAGTAGGCAATCATGCTATGTTAAAAGGGAGTGTACTGTCACTTGTTTTAAGTGCGGTGAAGCCAGGTAGGGAAACTGGCTTGGGGGAGACGCAGAAATTTGTGCAACATAGTACTTGCTCAGAAATGCAGAAGCATAACGGCTAATGACTCGCAGTTCACGTGTATTGCTGTACTACAAGCGCAACCTTGCAAACGCGGCAAAAGTCAAACTAAGCAAGTATAATCTTTCTCTGACAGATGGACGTACCATCTCGCCTGTAGGACCTGTGGACATGGAATTTACTATCAATGGCACACTTATTAAACTCAAGTGTCTCGCACTACCCAAATTGGTTGAAGATTTTAGGGTTAAATACCATACGCTTAATAGGAGGTGTCGCAGTCAAAGAGCATGTTGTTAACATATGTGCTGCGGCCACTGTGCGGATTGATGATATCAAACTGTACGAGAACTTTTCTGAGGTGATTGACATCGATGAAAGCAACTTTGCATTACATTTTAATGGCAAACAAAGATTGGATTACGAGTTTGAAGCTTTCAAAGTAAACATATTTCAGAGGACACTTCTAGTCACAAAGTCCTCGTACACCGTTGCGCGAAAGCAGTAAAAGCTGGCCATCGTTTTCTCCTTACTTATCATCATGTTTGCTATGTGTATAACGTCATTGCAATTTTCCGACTTGAATGATTCAAAATTCAAAATTTATTTGGACGTGCCGTATACTCGTATACCATACTCCACCCCACACATAACCTCCACAAACTAACCAGGAAAATAGAAATATTTAGGTTAACATTCAGAATCTGTGGCCCAAATTTTCCAAACTCTGAAATTTAGCAAGGCCTTTTCCTCTGCAGTAAAACGCTGTTATTAAATAGCCACGATGAAAATTGTTGTTTATCATATAGCGTTATTACTCAACAGAAATCTAACCTATTTGATATGAGAGACCCACCCTGCTACTCATATTGCCGGAATCGATTTTTGTTTGACTCTCCTTGTCTTCTGGGGTGATCTGACGTCATAGTTTCACAACTGTCTATGATACATGTAGATTTTACAAGATAATTAAGCTTAGATATTCAATTGCAAATCATGTATATACTTAATTTCATCTACAGTACATATACATTCTTGAATCTGAAATTTCTCATTCTCTCATACTACAAATTTTCTCTGTTTTCAAAAGAACACAGGAGAAATAGAAAATATCTCATCACCGGGGATCGAACCCGTGACACATGCTTTCATGGCGTGCTCACTAGCAACTGAGCTAGGTGGCCTCCGATGTTAAAATACTCTATTTCTCTAACCATTACATAAGTTCTCGATCAGCCATCGGTGTACTAGGTGAGCCTTGGTTGACCTTGGTGGATCTCAGTGGTATCGGTGGACATCGACATCCAGCTAAATGCCTCAGCCTCTCTGCGCCATGTGACTTGGCCAAGGAAGGACTGTCATACTCCCCAAAGCCGATTAAAAGTAGAAGGTAGCATTTCAAATCCTCTCCCTCGATAAGTTTTCTGTATTTATCTTTATTGAACGAAGCGTGCATATCTATAATGTTGAAATAAAACCAACCAACCAACCAAAACAAATGTTTCAACTGCAATGTTGCAGAACGAGCTCTTGAGCAGTTGTTTTGCTCACAGTCCGTTTTTGTCTGATATCATTAAAGCAAAATCACGGTAGTCTGCCTTCGAATAGAAAGTGTTGGATATTAGGTTTGGCACTCTCATTTTGTCATCTTATGTTGGAAGTTTGCAGTAGGTAAGTTTTTATTTTGAGGCTTAAGGGTATTCTGTTCTCCCACAAAATAGCAGGGATGCTAAGATTCCCCTTCTGAACGTAAAAGGAGAGGGGAAGAAGATGTTAGACCCTAATGACTCTACCTATTGAGCTAATAATGTAGTAACACGGCCGGCGAAACGATACTATTTAGATGCACCTCTTTTACCCCTACCCATCTAAAGGAGAATGCGTTAAAAGTTTATTGGAATTCTTGAAAGTTGGTATACTTGCCTACGTGTTGTCGTCTTAAATTGAAAACTTTTCATATATCAAATAGTTTCTGTGGCTAATGTCTTTGCTCGCATTCTCCTCAGAACCACAGAGTCAATCAATACTAGGAATTCAGGCTGCCCATCCTCTTGTTACAACGTGGTCAATATCGATAAATTCTACCTGAGGAACAATTGTCGCTCTTAATAAAGGTCGTATACTGTCGATATATCTATGGTCTTCATGTATCTGAGAAAAGCATCGTAGTTTTAGTCTTGATTTCCATTTCTATACCTATTTCGTCGCTTTTATTCGTATCTCCGTTTCAGTAATAATTTTTTTCTTTCTATCCTTTGAGACCTCGGGATACCAAAGTACCATTTGTAGCCGAAATTTCACCAATTTCCTCACTCGAGCATTCAGAATTCCGAATGTTCTTACATAAAAAAATGGTGTACTTGACCGTGGTGTACTAACTGAGTCAAAAAGGCCTCCGTTACCTGATGGCAACGATATACTCAGCACAATATTTGTGCAAGATGTTAAAATTATTTCTACAGGTTTCGAGTTATCACCTATAAAAGATACCCTCGATCAAATATACATGGAAGTTATATTGATCTATGAAAAGTATTGAGAGATACCTCAAATAGTGTTTGACATTTTTGCTGCTGCATTTACAAAATTTTGTATTGCACATGGCGTTGCCACCACGTAACCAAAGTTGTTATGGCCTAACGAGTGTTGTCGGCTCATTTACCTACAAAACATGAAGCAGATTGACGCATTGGTTGTAGACTTCTTTTGTATGACATGTATGCACAAAATGGTAAGTCACACCTAGAAAAATACTTATTTCTATTGGTACACCCTGTACTTCTTAAGACACATGTGACAAAACCGTGGTTACAATCGCAGTGTCCAATTCTGACCAGGGGCGGTTTTAAGGTATGGCGGACAGGGCAGAAGTCCAGGGCCCCATGCTCAAGAGGGGCACTGTGCTCCATCGTATCAATCTTTAGAAATCATTTTCTTAGGAAACAATTTGAGTTTGGTCCTGATATGAATTAAATCTTGTCCAAATATGGTACAATCGGGTAGTTAATAATGCCCCTAGATTACCTACTCTTGGGTCACTAATAAACGTGTCCCCGCATATAATATTAGTCAAAGTTTTGGGCGAAGCATCGAAACTTTATATGGTAAATCTTTGCTTTTGACGTACTATTTTGGTCCAATCTTTCATCACCCCCGCTTGTTAGAACCCGGTCTATTCGAGACCTTTTGAGTATCACAGCCAAAAACGTCCATAGGCCATTCAGTCAAAACCTCTTTAATAGGGCCCCGCGTTGGAAAAGTGCCCATAGCCCCACATGTCGGAAGACCGCCCCTGATATGACACGCAGAGTGTGCCAAAACTGCCCGCTGGTTTTACAAACACCATCATGCTTACCATTTTAGTGACAGTGGTAATGTTTATGATAGTTTGCGGTCTCCTCCAACTAATGATGATAGACAGAAAGCAACCCTGTGTTTATGCTGTTCCAAGCTTTTAGAGGAAAGAAAATGTTGCTAGGTTTTCGTTGGAAACTTCTTAACTTGTACATATCGTATCATGTGTCACAGAAACACTTTAAACCATTGTATTCTACTTTCGGAAACACTCGGGGTACTTCGTACAACATGACCTAGATGAAACAGAGAAACTAAACTATGACACCAAATTTGATAAAATTATCTTTCCGAGTGCCCAAGGAGTTCTCATATTTGCGTCAGTGTTGTTTATGCCATGTTCATGTCTACTTAGAGGCTGAATCATAATTTCATCTCTAGTGCAGTAGCCTTTTTTAGCTTGGAACGGAGAAAATGTCCTTAGATTTTGTGACTAATCTTCCACAAATGTGAATATGCTTTTGGGCTCACCTAGCAAAATGGCTGTCGAGCCGTTTTCCATAGTGTCCCCATCAACAGCCAGAATCTTCCCTGACGCCACATTGAAAACCTAAGCAATTTGTGGTGGTCGCGCACATAGTGGTCCCCGTTTGTAAAATCTGTATTAGAAGTAAGTTTTGTAACTACAAAAATAAACCTCGAAACCTGACGGTACACAAAAGCCACTGTCTCTTGACGCCATGATCATCGTTTGAAAGTATTTCAGTTTTTTTTCCATTTCTTGCAAAAAATCACGAGTGTGCCAACGCGGACTTTACACTTCTGATTGGAAATCGCTTATTTTCTAGAGCACTGACGTATCGTTTCCCATTACTTACATTGCAGTGAGAAAGACGAAGTAACAGAAAGGGAACGGAAAATCAAAGAAGAATTTGCCAAGTAAGAATTAGTTTCGTATTTATCTGAATTAATTTTCCGCGACGTTTTCTCAAATCAGTATTGCACTCACACTTCTTATGATACCCTCTTTCGCGTTCTAAGAATAATCAGGCTAGCTATTGTAAGTATGAATCACATCAATTTGACGTGAAATAGTGGTACACACTGTACACAGCAAAGTATTTTACACGACGGAACAGGTATGATGGGTATTTTATGACTCGACAGTGACTTCAATTAATGAAAATGCAGCTTCTGTGTTATTGTAACGGTTAAAGCTGACTAGATATGCTTTCATTACGCTCTCATCACCTGTCTCTTAACTCAGCTATGTGACAATGAAATGCGCACAATTTAAAAAGTTCTGTCGTTTGTTTTTTGTGTGTTGCAGCTGAAAGGAGAAAACTATTTGAATTTTGTGTGCGAAGAGATGCAAATGTGTTTTTACATTTGCTTACGAGCTAAGGTTAACATTATTGTATAGTTGTAGGCTTTCTGTTTTCTTTTTGCCATTTTATTGAAAATTTCACTACCCATTTCATTTCATTATGATCCCCTAGTAAGGAAATTTTGCGGGACTACTAGCCCCCCCCCCCTCCTTATTGAGACCTCCTATTAATGGATCTTTAGGCTAAGAAAAGAAACTAAAGTGTAAAACTAATGAACTTCTTCTTTACTACTCAAACAAGTCATAACAGTTGCCTTCCTCTATGCCTGCTGCAGAAATTTCTTGCTTTTTACAGGTAATTTTCCTTTTCATCCCCCTCCCGTTTATTGTGACCCCTCCCATTTATTGCATTTTAGAGGAAGCACCAACCCTTCCCCCCTACAAAAGGTACCCGATAGTAACCTGGAAAGTCATCCTTTATTATACATTGATTATAACTCACCGTCGCCTAAGATTATAAGGGCTTTAAAACTGTCTTTGTTCCAATTACACTTTCTAAATGATATTTTATTTCTCAAAGTTGTTGTAAAAATTTTTTGTACTTTAGGCGAATA
Organism: Alatinidae sp. Z8VKAUB7J3; assembly: GCA_010016025.2. NCBI lineage: Eukaryota > Metazoa > Cnidaria > Cubozoa > Carybdeida > Alatinidae > Alatinidae sp. Z8VKAUB7J3. The sequence goes on along the minus strand of JAAAKM020006971.1, from coordinate 16,837,462 downwards.
CTGGAAGCTCAGGCAAAGATTACAACTTTGGAAGAAGAACTACAACGGTAAGTAAAATATGCATAAAATCTTATAGTTGTTTACCAAAACCATTTTGAAATGAAGCCAACTAACAAAATAATTTTTGTGCAAAAAGTTGGTGTCGAGTCGATGACCATGTTCGGGACACAAAGGCGATAGGTGCCTCCAAAGTTGGATGTGGAAGTAAAATTGAAAGTGCAATAATCCAACCCAATCCGTTGTTTATAATCGGTCTGAATCCATCTCTAGTTAGATTAGCAACTTTCGATCAATCTTGTTTCTCATTCTATGTCTTTCGCATTGTTTATTTTTGGTCCCATCTTTATAACGTACTTCCTCATCTTTTCTCTCCATTTCATCAGTGGTTTGCCCTTCAACACCAAACATCAGCCTTTTTATTCCTCCATCAGTTTCACTTTTCATGACATATCCGTAGCACCTCATAGAGCTCTTCTCTCACGATATTATCATTGCGAACATTCAACCAATCTTTTCTGCATTTTCCTTAACTCATTTGCTTTCCGCAACCTAACATCAGCATTCTCTTTTTTCATCTATTCATGAATCCTTCTTCGTCACTCTTATTTGACAATCCACGTCATTATTATTGCATAGAAAGTGTGTAGGCCGTTAACGATAAGTCATACTCTATATGTGTACACTAAATAGGTTCTTCTGACCATGTTATTACCATTGAGTGATGTCTCTTTTGTTACCGTCCTCCCCCACCCCTGAAATAACTCTTTTAGAAGAGGACAATTTAGATAGGAAGTTACGTGGTTCAACCTGTGTATTGAAATATTACGACACGTCTTTTTAATATTTTATCCAGTTTGTCAGTAAGGATACTCGACTGCTTCCTTTGTCCAGGGAATTCACGTTATGAATTTAATTAATGCTATTTTAATCTGTTTGTGTTTCTTCTATGTTTAAAGGCCAACGTCATCAAACTCCGAGAGCGAAGAACTTAAAAATGAAGTTGCCAAGTAAGACATTCTAGAGATCTCTTAGCACTTGTTCTCCGTTTTCAATTTTTGTATCCAGGTGGTACAAGAAGTCCCTCTTAGTACTCTAATAAAAAGCCGTCGAAAACTCTTATCTCTCAAAAATTGACGTAGAGAACATTTCATGAGAAGACCAGTGGAAGGAGATTGTTTCAGGTTTGCATTGTTCGCATTCTCTGGACCGTTTGTTGAAATGCACGATGCACCAAGGTAGAAAAAAATCAAATCCTTCTTTGATCGTGCATGAGACATTGGTCGAGTCAGGTTGTATGACTTCGATAAAACCTGGAACCCGGCATAGGCCTAACGTACGCTAGTCTACCAAACAAGACAGCAGTAGTTAATACGTTGTATACTTTGATCCCTTTCTACCCCATACACTCTCAACTGGACATGTCTAGAAATTTAAATGGTCCAAGTGGTAGCAGTGAGCGTCATAGTATGGCTTTAGATTTGTTAAAATGCCCTCAACGATTGATTTTCTTCTAATACTTGTGTAGATTGCGAAAGGAAACGTGGATAGTATTTGTTCCTTTAATCGACATTACAGATACACCTGGGTTTTAGACTTCGTTTGTTCGGGTGTGGCATAGTTTACTCAACGGAACCAGACATCTGGGTCCAGTGTTACGGGATCTCTTCCCCGCTATTTCACGTTAGCCTGACCCAATACAAGTCTCTACCTTGTATTATTATTATAATTCAACGTCACTGAGGCATTTATTGTTATTTCTGAAGCACTTTCCAGCAAGAGAAACTCAAAACTGTCAGGAAAACAATGGTTAATATGCCTTGAGATGCGAGCGTAATAGTTACACTATAGTCTAACGCCGCCACCGCCGCCGCCCCCTCTCCCATCAAAATATGTGTTGAAACGCCTGCAAGAGAAGGACTTGCCACTGCTTTGCATATATGCTTTTGTCTGCCACTTTGAGTTTACCATTGTTTTATTATGTAATTCAGCTAACCTTTCACAAAACACACTAAATGCGCCTTTTCTTTTCCTTTCAAACAGCTGGCAGTCAAAGTACGAGGAGCTTGTCACTAAAATGCGGCCCTTTCAGGTAAGAAATAAAATTGGATTAGTAACCCTAAGCTTTCGTATCAAATTTTGCTAACTGAGGTTACTGATCCCTGTGATAACTCGTTGATTATCATAAAATAACATTAGTAAATGTAGGCTTCATTTGCTCTCCAACTTCAATACATCCGTCGCATTCTGTATTAGATCAGGCCAACGAGACGTTTGAATATTGGTAAAAATTAGAGGTACTTGGTCGCAGGCCATTAGGAAGATTCATTGAGACCTCGAGTACATAGACACATACGGCTTGCTTTATTGAAGAGAAGCAAGACGTATTACCGAGAAGTGGCCAAGCCCATAGGCCGTTTGATGTCGTTGATGTCTTTTCTATTGTGGCCCAATCATGAAAATTAATCGGCATCAAAGAAACGAAAACAGCTTTTAAGACGTAAGTCAAACACTTTCCTGTTGCATAAAAAGAGCTTTGACTTCCCAGTTTTGCATAACACACAGGTTACGCGAAATAGCGACAGTTTCTGTTAAAATGAATGATGAAAATAGTGTTAATTTCTCACACTTTTAATAGGCATATGATTCAATGTCTAAAACATTCACTAATTGCCCACCTGTAGATGAAAACTCCTCCCTACCCTGTACTCTTACATTTTTTATCGTTTTTCATACCAATCTCTTCCACACAGGCTCAGTTGGATGCATATGAACACGAGAAAGCAATGCTCTTGAGGGCAAATGTGGTAAAGGAAGGAGAGGTAATGTAATTACTGGGATAATAAGTTTAGTTATGGTCATCGCTTCGTTGTCATCATCATCATAGTCATTATCGTCATCATCATCATCGTCGTCGTCGTCATTGTCGTTCTCATCGTCCTCCTCGCCATTATCATCGTTAGTTTTATCACTATCATCGTCGTGAACGTCATTATCAATATCATAGTTGTCGTCATCATCATCATCCTCATCCTTCTCCTCGTCCTTGCCGTCACCATTGCAATGTCTTCCTATGTCAGTTTGTGTGTACAACTTTCTTCGAGTTATAAAAATATAAAACAGAGAATGAAAGTAATACCTTCGATGGGTCACGGGTTCGATCCCCGGTGGTGACATATTTTTTATTTCTCTAGTGTTCTTTTCAAAAAGTAATACCTATGGCAACTTGTTTTATCACCTACAGGACCAATGTTATTAGGAGCCACCCGATACTGCCCTGGGGAATATTTGATCTCTTGAAGGCCTGTATGAAGTGGTGAAGCCCGATCCAAGAAAGTTACCACAGGTTAGAACCCAGCTGCGTGTTATTTGGAACAGTATGTACAAACCTTGAAGGTTTCACCTCGATAACCAAAAGCTAGAAAGCTTAAAGTTAAATGGAACTATTTAAATCGTTGTTTGTAACTGTAGAGAAAAGACAGAATGTCACTCGCAGAATCTGGGCATGTACTGTCGACAAAAACAATGTTTTCCCGGTGAAGAGTCTGTATAAGAGAATGCATCTTTCATTGCTTCAGAATGTTTAAGACCCTGCAAAATCAAGATACTTCTAGAAAACCAATGAGTAATTTAATAATCTGCATGACATAAACTCACGTGTTTTGGTAACAAATATATTAATGTAGTACGTGTTTATTCCTTTCATTAGATTGCAAGTCTTGCTGACAAGTACGTTAAGATTCTCGGCCATCAAAACAACAAGCAGAAAATAAAGCATGTGATGAAACTGAAAGAGGAGAATCTCCAGATGAAGAAGGTAACTGATGTAATTTGATGCTATTTGAGGGGGTTGATTATTTATCGCGTTATATTTGGGGAAAATGAAGCACGTGTTGCTAGTCGTACTTAAAACTTTAATCAAAGTCATGTATGAAGGCCCTGCTTTAATAGATCCATCGATTTCGTGGAAACGTAACTTCTTTGAGGATATGTCGGCAAGATATCAATTCGAATGTCACGTAATATGTTCCAGATATGCAAATTTTTATCTTGCTCTTTAATTTTTATTTTGAGAATATGCTTCCACACGTAGTTCCTCTATTTCACAGAGACTGTTAAATTGTTTTCGATGCTGATCAGATTCTAGGTCTTTTCTACTTCTCTAAAGCCTGCTTCATATACTTAAAAAACCTTACTTTCAGTTTGTAACACGTATAGCTGCTTTTCATTAAGATATTTTACACCTTCAAGTCCATAAAATTTACTTTAGATTATACAAGAAAAGGAAACCACATATATAATATATAATGTATCTTTCCTGATTGCTCGCGTCTATTTACCGGAGAATAAGTTGATTAAGTTCGCGATACTGGAAAGTAGTGGGAAATCTTCCGATCATAATTTCGTAAATACAGACGGTTATCATGTAATTTTAGAAATATTTTGTTAATTAAGGACAGTAACACAATAATGGAATGTTATATAATACATTGGTCATACGGCATAGAAATGCCAGTTGCCAGAGAGTGCTTTGTGAATCACGATGGTAAGAACTAGTAAGAAAAATATCATTCAACAATAATTACAACAGTCTTGATTGGTTATTATTCAAACTTATATTGATATAGAGATGAAACGTTTTTGATTAGGTGTTCTTTGCTTTATTGTTTGCAGCAGCAAGTAACATTTCCTTTGAGATTTGTTCTTTATTTCTAATGTTTTGTAGCATTCAGTTCAGCAATGCTTAGTTTGACCTTGTTCCCTAGGCTGTAAGAGTATTCCCTTAGTAGCTTTTGTAAAACGTCCCCTTCCCCTTTTGATAAAACCCGGTTTGAAGGGACCCCCGCGTGAAATTCTTTTTGTTTTGTAGAGGTAGATAGTCCATCTACGGTACTAGGTAATGAGACACCAATTTTTAAAATTTTATTCTACTGCTGGTAAGCTGTCACACACGAGTTTTTAACACAAATTGCTGTTTTGTTTACAGGAATTGCTAGACTTGCGATCAAAGGAAAGGAAAGATGCACAGAAAATTCATGATCTGGAACTCAAGTTATTACGATCAGGTGTTGGGAAGAGCCTCGATGTATCTCAAGCATTCCAGGCTAGCACCGACAAAGAAAACATTCCAAGAAGAGTCCTGAAGGATTCTGCAATTGTTAATTAAAACAAGATTTTAAAATTGGTTTTTATTTGAGTGTACAGAGTGACATCAATTTCGAAGTGTTTCAACTTCATGTCCCCACCCCAACTTCGATTTTTTAAGAATGTGAATGCGCTCTTCTAGCATTCCCATGAGCTGCACCGTTCACCAGACCCCTCTGCGCGGGTAGGACATGCCCGTTTTGCAGTATGAATCCTTTTAAAGTGTTAAATGGACTTAGTTGGTTCTGGAAGTGAGAATGTAGCCTCGTTGCGTAACTGTACACATTGTTGCTCTATTTAATAGAAGCACGGGTGTCTTCTTTTCGCACGCAATTGAACTTCCAGTATATTCGTTGATAGCTGTTGGCCCGTGGAATGACACAGTCATGATATTCATTGCAGTAAGAAAGTTCGTGAGCCTGAAGCGGCTTTCTGTAACTGTTGTAAGCTCGTTGTATGCAGACGACTTCAGGATAGAATTTTAGAGGCTGCAAAGCCTGGCAATCCAGAATTCTAACTAAAGTTTTGATCACTCGTTGTCGGAAGTCGTAGGATTTTCTGTGCGCGAGAGCATACCGTGTATGAGGCTAAATATCATACCCGGCAAGTACGGAACGCGGATACGTACAGCCGAGATTCTTACGATGTCACGGATACCATTTAGCCTGTACTCCAGTGTGATATTCTCTGCATTCGTGGCCTTTTTCCTTACATACCGTAATACGCAACATGTTGAATTCCAAACCACAGTGACCTAAGATAACGACCTATTATTTGTGACGCACAAGAGTTTTAAGGTGCAAATATCCTTCACAATTATTTATACACCAATCTCAAATATCATATCAGTTGTGCTATCGTCTACGGACATGCGCACAGTTTGCGGTAACCCTACAGTGACCGACAAGGGTCGAGCAGAACAATGTGTAAATACGTACATGCAGAAATTGCTATACGCGAGTGTTTTGCCTGTATGAAATGAAACGAAATTTTACTCGTTTTGTGTAGCGCAGTCATTTTAATGGAGAGCCATGCTTTCTCCAGTTCAGTTTTATATACGGCTAAAATCCCGGTCTGCTCTGAATTCGTTATGATTCCCTGATTTCATTTTAGAATTTTACAAATTGACTGTTTTTGAGGATAATCATGAAAATTCCTGTAACATTAAGAATGGGATGAAGTTGGTCTTTAAAGTCTTCGTGGCCTAAATTATATCTTGTCAAAGGTGTGGCCAAAGAATGATACAAGGCGTTGGCATTACCATTTTTGTTTGTATATGTGTTTAAATTTCAACAAGGAAAAGTCAGGCGTTCATGATGCTTTTAAGCTTTGAAAATTTGAGCCGTAAACCGTATACAGATTCGATAATCAGACGTTTTCTGACTCAGTATTCACGACGCCAAAATTGCGAATATATTTCGAAAGACTGTTTCTGATTTTATACATTACACCGAAATACTATAATAATGACCAAATATATTATTTACCCTACTTTGTCACGCCACCCTTCGCAGGAACCCACCCCTTACCTGCCAGGCAATTTGATCCCACCCCCCTTATAGACAATTTCCAAACCCAATAAAAACTTAGTATCAGACTGAACTATTAATCAATTACCTAAAGCAACAAGCTACGCTGACTCTGCCTGCTAAAATTTCCCTAGGCGTGAACCAACAGCAAAGACAGCGCAGGCTGGGATTTTCCGTTCACAATTTTTAATGACTACCCCTTTTGGGTTTGATTACTTATAACTTAGTCTTTCTTACAGAGTTCGTATTTTGCGAGATATTTTAACATGTTTTGACATGAAGCCAATTATGTATCTGTTGTGCATTGCTTTTAATATGCTGATAATGTATGAAAGAAAGCATTTTAATCTTTAACTTCGAAGAAAACGATTACAGAAGCCCGACTTGTTTTCGATTGTCGTCATTTTGCTCAGAGCCCACCGGACTAACCATTTTCTGCTGCTTCATCGCAATCGAATCCGGCTAAACCGGACATGCTCGCTAGATCGTAACGACCATGGTTACGTGGTAGCGACGACATACCTGAGACAGTGTTTCCTAAATGCCGCTCCAAATATAGCTACACTGTAGGAGGTGTAACTCAAGAAATGACAAAGGGTTTCTATAGATTACACTTATTTTTATATAAACAACTCACTTTTTGAATTTGTTTAGTCTTTGGTCAAAAAGGCCCCCAAAAGTTGTTTAGTAGTTGTTTGTAGATTTTACTGAGTAAACACCTTGAATAAATAACGAGGAATTATAGAAACTAAGGGCCTGGGGTTTTTTCATGTCAGAATCCAGCTAACAACGCCAGCATTAGTCAAATTCTGGGTGAGTTCTTGGGGTTTTTTCAGGAAATATTGGGAATGGCAACTAGAACTCATTACCCCTACTACAGAGGATGGTTAAAGTTGGTACTGGTGGCATTGGTTGTTAGAAGTGTAAGAATATTTTTGTCAAAATTGCCCTTAACAGTTGTTTATTGTTTTACATAGAAAATCGTCCGTTTCTTTTTATTATTTGTTTTAGTTAAAAAATCAGAAAAGGTCTGCAGCTTTATTAACATCTCTATCTTAATTGACTGTTACAATTTTAATATTAGGATAACTCATCAACAAATACCAACAAAGGGCCCTCTTATGGTACATGGACAACAATTAGGCTATTACTGTATTCGCTTGCCTTCAAAGAGGCACCACCGCGGAAATTGAATGCAAATTTAAAATTTAGAATAACATTGTAACATCTTAAAGCAATTCCTCTACGTGAAACTAACTTTGTCAAGTTCATCATCCTCATCCTTTTTTAAAATGACGTCTTCACCTGACGAGAACAAAAAGAAATAAACTAAAGCGAAGCAGTGGCACATTACGAAAATTCATGGACTACAAGAAGAGGTCTTTAATAGGAGATTACTGACAAAAGGGCATTGACTATCAGAATTAATTCTGAAGCACTAATCAAATCTGTACCCCTCAGCTCGGAAAAACGATAACGGCCTACTACAATCTTAATTTGAGTCTGAAAACGAAAATGAGAGATCAAATTTAAGATCGAAACAGTGACAATCTGCTAGTTACTATGACGGCAAAAAATGACACCGATACGTTTATGATAATGATTAATATACAAGATTGGAATTAAGATAAAGTTAAAGACGGCGCTGATGATGATCATGGTGATGATGAAGGTGATGAAGGTGATGATGATGATGATGATGATGATGATGATGATGATGATGATGATGGCGACGATGATGAAGGTGACGATAATGATGAAGGTGATGATGATGATGATGAAGGTGATGATGATGATGATGATGATGATGATGACGATAATAATAATGCTGATCACGCTGCTGCTGAAAATGATGATTAAAATGATAACGGCCATGGCAGTGACTGTAATAAGACAATCACGATAAACTTTCGTGACGTAATACATTACACCAATGCCGCAGTGCTGAATATCTAACTTTCAAAGTTTTACCATTTTCACAATTTACTACTTAATACGACTTCATACATACCATCCAAGTTGAGAACATAATCCCGTTCCTGCTCAGTTAGCTGGAAAGATATCAATAAGAGGTCTGTCTCACCATGTTGTAGGCACATAAAACACTGGATACATGTAGACGTATAGACGTGAGTACCCACTTCAATATGTATGCAGTCTTTGAGTGGGTTCCCTCTTAAAGGAGTAAAATTAAAAGCAACTACAATAACAGCTCCCGTTGGTAAGTACATGAGCTATAGTACATTAACGCTATGTTCTTATAATTTGCTTAATAAACATTAAGTCATACACATGGGTACAAAATTTGCTACAAAAGGATTTTCGGGGATTGATAATGGTGATACATAGTATAGACCACTGTACTACTACATGATCCTTGCCACTCGGTGGAGCCGAGTCCATTTGCATGACAAAAAGTACACTGGAATAGGACCATATCAGTCACAACATATATACAGATTCGTAATAGCCTCAAAATAACTAACCTCGTGCTCTTCATAGGTGCCCCTCTTGTTATTGTTACCTACAAAAGTGAAGATACAAACAACACTGGGTACTCAAGTAATACAACATGGCCAAAATCCGTATCTAAAGATAAACTTTGATAACGTCACAAGTAGACATTCTGTTCTCATATTTGACAGCATTGTCTAAACTTTGGTGAAGTGCTGTTATAGGTACGACGTAGTCTTAAGCCACAGTTGATATACGAAAATCATAATGTTGAAGAATAAGATGACTAAGACGAGGAGAATCCGGAAAGAGAAGAGGAAAGAGGAGGGGGAAAGTCCATCAACTCGGAGAGAAATGTAAGGAATATCTCTTTATTCCCTAAAACCGCGTTTAACTACGACTAAAACCGCTTTCGATATAAAGTCATGTTCGAAAGACGCATTCATTTTCTTTAACAATATTTAATCCATTCGTATCTTGTGGGCAAAAAATGAAATAATAATATGCACGATTAAAAGTTCTGTTAGAAGAAAATAAACTAGTATGTAGAATGGCCAGGGACGATAAGACAAAAGGACTTGTAAAATCTCTTTCCTTTGAATGTCAAGATTAATTACCTGGATTAGCCGTAACATTCTCGTCCAGTAAATTCCGATTCTGCTCTACTTTGTTCCTTCTCTCAATTTCCTTCTTCTTTTTTCTGCTTTCTAATTTTTTTTCTTGCTCTTTTCTACTTTTTCTAGCTTCAATCTTTGCCATGTGTTTCACACTGTTAAAACACCACAGGAATACCATGAGAAGAAGATTAAGTACGCAATAATAGCACTGAAACAAGGAACAATGATTAGTTACCGTAAAATATCTTTACACAAACCCATAAACAGGGGAAGAGAGTTACCTTGCCATAGAAATCCACTCGCATGTGCCTAGTGCTCTATGTTATCTCCTAAATACCTATTTTGTGGGTTACCGCCCTCGTGGGTCCATTTCAGTCCCCCTAAGGTCTTACCAATGATTCCTGTACGTCTAATCATGATATTGTCACGTCTCAAATGTTACGGAACAGCTTGTGTTGATGCTGATCTAATCGACACCACTCTCAAAACACTTCTGCTCACACATCCCCGAATGATGAACTGTTCGTTTCAATTGCATGTAAACAAAAGCAGTAATAGATAGTCAATACAATCCGATCATCAGGTAGCCAATCCATTTTCTCTTGAACTTACCCAAAGCCATAATTATATCATACAGTACAAAAAAACAATTAAAAAATATACCAGATGTTCCTTTCCGATTCCCTACTTGCGGTTACAAGAAACCACATCTTCCTTAGGCAACCAGAATCATGCAAACTGGAGTTTAGTGAAGAACTGTTTCCATTACCCGCAATGTAGAGGCAAGGAGATGCAGCGGAAAACGAGGGAAGTACATGGATTGCATCGTAACAGTCATGAGCGGGGAATGACGGACAGACTAATAGAAATGGATTGCAGGATACATGGATTAATCAGAAGGCGGGCGGGTGGATGGTTGGAGGGCGGAATGGAGCGTTCACAGACTGGCGATATTTTCTAATAGACGAACAGTGCTATCCAAGACGGCAATAAACGGCAAAAAAATACCATGCAATCTTTCAAATAACCGCCTTGGAAACTGGGCTATGCCTGGTTGTGTCTTAAGGTGGCCTGAGTATAGGAACTACAGACATGTCAAGTCCAAGTTTAATATAGAATCAAGACAAACATAAGAAAATTGCGACTTGGGTTACCTTGATATTTTCATGCGTGCTGATTTGTCTACTCGACTTGGACCTTTCTCTGGTCTTTTGGGTCGATCGGAATAGAGCTAGACAGAAATGGATGGTATAAGTATATAAGGTAAGCGCAGCAAAAAGTACAGACAGAATACATCATGCAGCACAAAACAGGATATTCACGTATTATATGGCAACGTAAGGTACCAAATCGTATAGCGTAGAACACCACAGTCAAGTATCTTGTACAGTAGAACAGTATCGTGTAGGAAAGTATTAAAGGATTCTCCCATCGTGAGAAGTAGCTCACAGTTTATCTGCTCTCATCTTTTCTTTCGTGATTTTGAGGAGCATAGGATATTTTAATATTTGTAGCTAAATATGGTATAATATACGAAGAACGTAAGACAGACTTCAGCTAACATCGTCCAGAAAGCGCAAAGTTGTTTTAGTCCATTCAATGCCAATCTCAAAAAATTCAATTTCAAATGTGTGTGGCAATGCGAAGTTGCAAACCAAGCATCAATTCCATATTCTAACACTTTATCCAACTACTAACAGTGCATACCAACAATGGCTCTACTATACAATGACACACGATATAAAATAAATACATATATCATTAGGTAGATATGATACGTTATCATTTGATATTACACAATAAAGAAGGATACAGTAATTTTTACGGCGTAGTATAGGCGTATTCAATGAAATAGCGTGCCATGAATATGATAGCACAGTACGATAGCTCAACTACTAGATCACTACTCACCTTCATCTTCACGTCACGTTCATCCACTGAATTTTCATCGTAAAGTCGAATTATATACATAAAACCATCACAAGAAGGAGTAAAACAAGGACTATTGATCAGTTCCTGCAAGAAATGTACAGAGGGGATGGGATTAAAGACTCAAGGTGTTAGGTTGTCTCGCTGTTCTGATCTGGTAACAGGACAAAAACGTATATCATTAAGAAGACAACATGTTTCTATTTATAATTTGAAACGTTTAGAATAGCCATTTTATAGCTCCATATGTACGACTGTTGTTCAGCTCTACCCTTTACCGTCCAATTAAAAATGATGGCAGCATCGACAATAAAACGAGATCCTTCAGCATAAATTCCTAGAAATAACTACGGACTTATACATGCAAATGTGCGTTCATTGCATTTTTACTTCCCGAGCAATCAAAGTTTACAACACCCTGGTATTGCTCTATTTTGGTAGCTTGTAATATTGTCAAGAGTCTGGGCTTGGCACTATGAATTTTTCCGTGTGTACCTCCTGAATCTCGTATAAATATCAGCATATCGAATTGTCCAATAAGAAAAAAGACAATTTCACTTTGTATAAGGTAACCAACAGTTGCACCGTGATACATATAAAAGCCAATAAATATTAGCTTATATATGAAAACGTGATCCACGTCAACACAAGTACAGAGAGACACAAACCTTATATTTATTTTACAAACTTCTCACAAATACCTTCTCAGTCTTTTCCTCTAGTTCCTCTGACTTAAACTTTTTCCAACAAACTACATGATAACCTAGGCTGCAGTCTTTACTACATTTTAATCTTATAAAACCTTTATAATCTAAAGGGAAAAGAAGGAAACCCAACCTTACAATATGGACATTTAAATCAATTCTTGAAATCGTGGCGTATTGCTATGTGAATATTACACTCAATTCAATTAGAGCACAATCAGATGCTAGTTTGCTGTTACCACATCAATCACATAGGATCACATCAGATCACATCAGATCACATTAAATCTAATAACATCAGATTACATCAGATCACATCAGATCATATTAAATCTAATAACATCAGATTACATCAGATCACATCAGATCATATTAAATCTAATAACATCAGATAACATCAGATTACATCAGATTACATCAAATAAGATCACACCACATCACATCACATGGTATCACATCAGATGAGAACGATCATTTGATATCACATATAGTATAAAGTGATATCAGGCGGCACACGACCCAAAATGTGACAACCAACTTCTTAATATCACTTCCGATCTACAGATGTCTCAATTAGTGACATCACGTACAAATGTGCAAAACAACATGTTACTGCACACGGTATAATGCTTCATCATCTCATGGTTATAAGAATGAGAAAATGTACATAAGGAATGAAGTGTAAACAGACTCCTTGTAAATAATTCCAGGGAAATCGAATCGTAATTCGAAAGTAAAATTGAAAAAATGTTGTTCAAAGGTTGCCACTCATTTATAGAAGGTAAGGATGAAATTAGTGTACTTTGGACAATTACAGCGGGCATTTTAGAAACGAATTTAACAAACAAGCAATATTTTCTCATTTAAAAAGTGCATACCACAGAAGCAATGGCAATGCCCCTCCACCTCTTTATCTATCCACTGTCTTGGCAATATCAAATACACTCTCACATTGATTGTGTCGCTATCATGAGAGGTTAGAGTCTTAATGCCGTCAAAATCTAATCTTTATGACCATAGACAAATTCAATGGATAGCAATAATGAAATCGAATCTTCTCCTATACTTAGTCACTTACAACTTGCTTATATCATTTCAAATTGATTGTAAGACGTAACATGGAAACATTTGATGAAGATGTGAAGGAATTAGCATATTCAAATGATTCAATGATCTACACTTCATTCTCAATACATTTACATGGCACTCGGGTATACTCTATAAATCGACAGCATAAGAAATAAGAAATAATAATACTCAACAATGTAGATATGCCGTAAATGTAAAAAAGTATTATCAATAGCTACTACAACAGGCATTTAAAAGACAACAAATTAACAACAAAATCTTTAAATAAAACGGGAGAAAATACAACAAAAGACAACCATCTAATAAAAGAAGGAGCTTTAGTCTACGTTACGTTATTTGAATAGTCCACAGGTTTTACTCTGTGATTAAAGACTATCTCACTTTCAGGATATGCCCTAGCTTTTACTTACTTAAAAAGAGCTAACGGCTGTACGTAAACACATCAAAACAAGTGTCTTTTGGATATATGGACAAATTTACCTCTCCCTTAGAAACTAAAATAAACGTTCTCTAAGTGTATCATTAAGGTACGATTAAAAAGTCATCATAAACTCGCCATACATTTTTTTTTGTAAGTACCACATAATTTTGGCTGACGCTCAATGTTCTTATTTTCCCCTTGCAAGCAGGCTCATTTGTTCTTACGACAGCTACTGTCAACTGATGGAGTTGACGAATGTGGCATACCATTGTTTGGTATCCGTTGCATCGCCCCCCGTACTGTAACAACAAACTCGGAGAGTACATTATCTCATTTAGAGATGGTTCATCGGACTACATAAGAGCAGGAGACATTGATGGTGTTGAACTAGTTTTGTTGCTAATCACTGTGCAACAAATTTATGCTTTTATGAGTTTTCATCAAGCCTGGTATTGTTCTTAAATTGTACTTAATGTTTTAACAATCTGTACCTCAATGTTCTTACTAAATTTGTTCTTACTAAAAAAGAAGTGTAAGGTAGAATTACCTGGATCATTAAAATATATGTATGTTTTTGTTTGTTTGCAATGCTGAAAACGGCAAATCGCAACTGGACGAGGTGGGTATTGACATCTAGCGAGCAGTTGAAGAATAGAAGTCTGGGAGGGAGTAAAGCACAAACAGAAAGAACTCGTTAACATGGGAAGTGTAATAATGTCGCAAAGCACGTGAACAAGAATATGAAACATATATCAAGGAATTGCGAAAATTTAGTAACTTGTTACTGAATCTGGTGCTCTTGCATATTATTTGAAACGCTTCAGCAATACATGAAGTCTTAAAGTAGCCCTTTAACTACAGATTCCTGTCACATGACATTGAAAAGCCTTTACTACCGAATTATCAAGATATAAAAAGAAAAACTATTATTGATTTTGGTTGTTTCGTAGTGTTGTTTGCTGATGGGATACTAAAAGTACGATTCACATTGCAGATTTCCTGAGTGTTATACATATTGTCAACATGGAATTACAAAGTATCTGATCACTGAGAAACAGCTACACAACGGCCTTGTTTCATTGTTACGTAGCAGTACTGACGTATCTTCCTGGCGATCTCACTGCACACAAAGTGTAACCATACTAAATAGAAACACGAAGTCAATCTAAGGCAATATCTCAACCAAAGACCCCGTAATGAGCAGTGGGCCCGATTTTAAAACTGCACAAAATAAACAGTAAAACCATTCAACAGGCTAACTTATAAATAAAGGGAAGGTGGGCGTCCAAGGGCAATGTCCTTCACTTTAGGCGCCACTTTGGAAGACTGCAGAGCTTTGAGCATATATCAATGGCTTTTTACAGTTTGTGGGAACAATAGTTAGTAGAGTTCACAACCATGCAACCAGAAAACATCAAAACGCATGGTTGTACACGAAAGAGACACACAAACACCTTAAATTACTTTAAGAGCTTTTTTCAATAAGTTAAAAATTCTTTCAACGAATTACATGAGGTTGAAAGGAAATTGACGTAACCTACTTTAAGAAATGTTTTCTTAGATTCTTCAATTATTTTATTTGTTCCTGGCCAGCGTTTCGTCTGCAAACCACACCTTTCCATAAGGTCTAAGGCAGTATTAAGAGGGGATCGAACTTCATAAAATCTAAAACATAGAGAAATGGGTAACAAGTCAATCAAACGTTCCAAACATAAATAAGATTGCAAAAGTAGGTGTGCATAGACGCCATTTCGAAGGAAATGTATCCCTTCTATGAAACCCCTTTGAACGTCTGTATGTCTAACCGCTTTTCAAGTACCAAAAACTAGCATTGAGTTCGAAATTTTTTATTTATATATATGGTTATATACTTAAAAAGTTGGTTTGTGGTACAAAATTTGGATACTGCGTTGAGTAACGGATTCCTTGTGCTAAATGTTTTCGCCATACACTGATAACAGCGATCGTATGGAGTGAAAACGTTTAGCAAAATGAATCCGTTACTCAACGCAGTACTCAAATTATATACTTCATTAAAATTGGCATGTACTAATCCGAATACGATTTATAGCACGCTCTTGGTATAACGAACCTCGATGCAACTACTATTCCGTTCACGAACCCAAATATGTGCCCACTCCTTTTGATATAAGACAAGTATTTACGTAACTAACTTCCCATACAGGGATCTATCGATTTAAAGAACTCGTTTCGATTTCCCTTTAAGTGTTCGTTGTTTATTCAACTGCCATGTGTATATACATGAACGCTACTTCAACTGCGGGAAGAGCGCGACCTAATCAAACAGCTGTCACGCCGTCTCTTTCGCTCCACAGCGAGACTCTTCTGTTGGCCTCAGCGAGATACAACATTAAGACGTTATTCTTCACGTCATGTTTCCCTTTTTCTCTACATCTATTACCAAAAACAATTCCTATACCATCCTAAATAAATCAATGCATAGCTTCGATTGTCCTGTTTTTACGAGCCCGTAAAATTTTAAAGGCTTCCTTAACATCTTATTAAAGATTGCAAATAGATCAATTGAGTACTTGCTTTCATTCTGTCAATTATCTTGTGGATAGTGATTAATAACCGTAGTCCAAAGGAGACGCGTCCAGTTTGCTGGACACTAAGCGTGTGCCTCAGATGAACTTGTGTCGTCGTTCCTCCTTTGAGGGCACACATCATCACTCAAGTGGTCAAGCAAACACACCTCTTCTAATATCATATGCAGGAACACCACCATCAACAAGGAATCAAAACTCTGAGTAGCAAAAAGACATTGCGTTACGCCTCAGAAAATAAAAATGTTGAAGCAAATACTAGCATAATTAACTATTTCCACAGCAACTACGAAAGAATATAAACACAATATAAGTTTTACCTATTTTGTTTAAATAAAACTCTTCCAAGGCCATAATGTGCTAGCACAAATTTGTCATCGTATTTTTCTACCACCATCGTAAAATGTCGACACGAAACGCACAAATCCTAGAAAGTATAAATGTATAAAGTAACGAACGTTAGTGAAAAATAAAATTAAAATCAAGACACATAATTTGCGGTGCACTGTGACGTATTGGTAACGTTTTGCGTCTTAACGTAAAGGTTTTGAATTAACTCGTTTCATATACAGAAAGTAAACAGATATGCCAGATTGAGCCTTACGACCTTACTTCCTCTTTTCGTTCTTGAGCAAAATTTTTTGTTAATACCTCTATAAAGGGAACATTATGGAAACAAGGTCTTCTGAACCTTTTTAATGCTATCCCTGCCAACTTTATCAATAGGGGTTTATTGAGCAATAGATAACTAAACATTTGCAAAAATCAATAATGTGGTACATACATAATAAACACATACAAAAATAGGAAACACAAATAAATGAGTAAATTAAGATAGTTAAAGAAACTGATTATACTCCTTTTGCAGCGGATGAAACCTTTTGGTGATGATTATTCCACAAATGGTGTTTTTGTGCACTCTCGTTGTCTATAAGCATGCGCAAGAGGTATTTTAACTGATTCTTGCTTACTTAAACATGTCTCCTGTAAGTATGAAAGCAGCTTCCACTATTGTCAATATAGAATTAAGTACAATCATGTTTTCATGCTGCAGTCCTTATTGTTGCTTCTTGAGTTGTAATGGACATAGCTTCACATGAGGCGTTATAAAGGAATCTTCGCCATGGACAGTGGTACTATCACTCCAACCCAGCAGCGTGCTGGGAGTTCTTATGTACTCGGATTATGTATACAATAAGCAGCCCAAAATAACTTTGTGCCATCTTATAGCAAATGGATTAACATTGTTCGAGAAGCAAGGGGAGGTAAAACTAGAGTCCTTTTTATTTACTACTATTGTTTTCATTCAGTTTGGGTCTCGGATTAATAGAGAACAGCAAAGCAAATCAGTTTGTTTAAACAAACTAACGTTTCCAGGTAGAGGTTCGTGTCACACGTAACATAAACATTACTAAAATCTAACCCCGGCGATTTTTGGAGTCGTACAAGGAATGTAAGGTAAATTATTGTGACCAAGTTAGTAAGATAGATAAATGAGGGGAGCAATGACTGGCCATTCTTTCGACGTCTGTGGCTTATACTGGGTTATAAGAAAGGCAACTCGACCAATTTGTGCCAATCTTGGGTTATTGGCATTTCTAAATGGAACATTGTCTGTGGTTGGATTTCTTTTAAACTTATTATCTTTGATAGTTATGTGGAAGTCGCATCATTTGGACACTAGTTCACGCTTAGTTCTATTCAATCTTGGACTTTGTGACCTTCTGAAAAGTCTGGTGTCACAAACTGTATACACTGGATTTCTTATTACACAAGTCACGGGGAAAGTAGTCTGCGAGCTTGCAGTCGCAACAGGTTATCTTGGAACTGTATTTTTACTTATCTCATTCCAGATTCTAGTGATTATTACAACAGAGAGGTACATCAATATATTCTATCCTTTTCGTCGATCTGTTGTCTTAACAGAAAAAAGGATGTATATACTGTTTGGATGGATTTGGTGTTCAGGGTTTGTTCTACCAATAATTTATTTTACAGCTCGATCTACCGAAAGAGTACT
Source organism: Alatinidae sp. Z8VKAUB7J3 (assembly GCA_010016025.2). Classification (NCBI taxonomy): domain Eukaryota; kingdom Metazoa; phylum Cnidaria; class Cubozoa; order Carybdeida; family Alatinidae; species Alatinidae sp. Z8VKAUB7J3. Next base: position 16,818,990 of record JAAAKM020006971.1, on the reverse strand, counting down.
CTTGATCCTGGCAGTGGTTATTCATCTCATTGGTATTCTATGGATGCTTTATGTTCACTTACGTGCCTTCCATAAGTCTTGGAAGATAAGAAGAGTGATCAATGTGGCACCAGCTCTACCAATGCGAGTAAATATACGACAGAAAATTAGAGGTCTAAAGTACACAGGAGTTTTGGTAATCGTCTCCGTCATATTCTGTGGTCCATACCCAATGTTATGGATGCTCATATTACTGTCCAAGCCAAGTCAGTCTTGGCAACTGTTGACCAACTGGCTGTATACGCTTGTATTGCTAAACTCTACTGTAAATCCACTGTGCTACTTTTTGCTAGACAAGAAAATTCGAACTTCCTTTGCAAGGAAGGTTAGCATGATTCAGGAAAGATTTCACCTAACAACTAGAAATTCTCGTTTAACCTCGACAGCGGAGGTAACGGTCATCGGAAAAGAGTCGGTATCTTCGGTTGTAAAGTAAGTCTGTGGAGGAGATTGCCACTGTTGCCATAGAATCTGTAAACCTTTAAAACAATATCTTCGCAACTTCATTTGTAATTATTTCGTTTTCATATCAGAAATTAAGTAGCTACGTTCCATTCTGTTTGACAGAATTAATTGATGAAGTCAAGATAAAAATATTGCACAGGTGTTACACCCGAATGTTTGTCCTTGTTTGTTAATTGATCCATTTTCCAATCGCAGAAAGCTTATAGAATTAATTATGCTAATTTCTAAGCCTACTTTTTGGGAACTCGCTTCATACAGTCGAGTTAAACAGGCGAGTTAAAACTCACCAATCTTACAATGACGACAAATACATTTGGTATTTGACGAGATATTCAGTTGAACAGAGGAATTACATAGTCATGTAATAATCGTTCTATACTCAATGAATTTGCGTGATTCCAACTGTAGTTTCCGAGCAGAGTTTATCAACAATTCTCTTAGCTTTTCCTAAATTCTACCTTTCTAAGGATAGATTGAACACACAAATGTTTCCTCTTCCTTACAGCGACATTCATCACATCTCTATCTTGCCATCCTCATGCAACAGCATGAAAACAATACAGTCAGAAAAAGGGGCCACCCAAGGTAGAACTTCGATGTTTTTTTCCTGATAATGATTTCAAAGAAGCTCACAGTATGTGCATTTTCTTTTGTTGTTCAGTCTGTGATCTTCCATTTTGACAATGGGTGACATGAAAAGCGCCTTTGTCACTTCTGTTGTCGTCATGGAAGTTGGCTTTCATAGGCAGTGAGAACGAAGAGACTTCCAATTTTTCGGTTACCTTTGAAATAACCTTTGACCTACTAAGACTATTTTCTTGCTACGAAGTGCACAGACCGTGCTCAACATGGAAGTTAAAATGCCAAAGGACCCGTTATCAGCATTTGACTTTCTTCGTGCGTTGTGTTTACTTTTGACAGACAATCATGTGTCCAAATAAATATATTCAGATTTAAGTCCAGCCCTAATTTATCACAAGTGCTTGTGTAGCCCTAGGTTGCACGGGGAAAAAAATCTAGGTAACGGCTTATGCGCTTAATTTTTATAATCAGCGGCAATGAACAGTTAACCGAACAATGCATCCTGCTTGGATAAGAGTCACATGACCTTCCTGAATACAATGCATAGAATAAAGGCTGGTTTATAATGTTTCTGTGTAGCATGATTTTGCCGCATGCAGCGACTTTGGTAATTTCCAAACTGCTGCATGGTGATCATCCATTCAGCAAAATCTAAGTTCTTCGTTCCACAAGGTGATTGCTGTGCAGCACGTTTTTTCCAAGTTGACAAAATCGAACACAAAACCTTTGCTGTACAGCAAATCAAAGAAAACAGGGTCAGAGTCTGTTGATTTCAGCGAATGACTGATCGAAGAAGAGAGGCTTCAAACTTCTGTAGGACTAATAATGATGAATATAATGATGCGGTCACAGAAAACAATGCTTAGGTCAATATTGCAGAGTATACGGGGGCAGGGGAAGGGGCTAAAACTTGATTGGTGAAGATCACGCAATAATGGTTTTCTTTGTGTGAATAAATTTTCAAGAAGAATTAGAAATTGAGCTTAACGTAAGCATAAATAGCAATTTTGCAAATTGATGTCGTTTGTGAGTCAAACTCCGCATAACCTCGGTTTCGAATGTGTATTCTATAGTACGTATGTTTCATATAGGGTGTTATGTACATTCGTCTTGCCTAATCTGACGCTTATAAAATTGTTTGTTGTGAGTCTTCAGCTGCAACAGTTCGTAAAAGTCAGTCCTAAGTGATTTATAGACGAAAATGGGTAACGATTGTTAACTCCATGTTCGGATATTGGACTAAATTTATGCAGTATGAAGTCGAACATTTAAGGAGTCATCCTAAAATATTAGCATGTGTTAGCATGTATTAGCATTATTATGTGTTCCAGAATCATGAAATTACATTTACTCTACCAAGGTCGAAAAGTCTCCACTAGTATCGCAGGGTCTGTTTATAGATCCGACACAAAATACTATTTCTTTTCTTTTCTCTCCTAAAAGACTTTCCTGCATTTAAATACAGAAACTACAGCCCAAAAATTCTCCATCTGAAAAACTTACTTCTAGACCAAAGGAAACACGTGCTAATCACTAACAAATTGCACAATCAAGTGACTGGAATACGTTTATTACATGACGCGGCAAAATTTGTGCGGAGCAAAGGAATGCTCCATAAAGCGCGCTGCTCAGCATTTGTAACACTAACACAGCAACCTGCTGCAGAATTTTTTTTGCTCTGCTGCAACAGACAGAACTATAAACTAGCCTTAAGGTCATATTTTGGGCCGTACCTTGCACATTGCATTCAACCAATTCAAACTACGCCCTGAATTTATAAACCCTTTCATGATATGTTTTAAGCCTGTTGACTGTTTTTTGATAAGTGTCGAGTAACAAGATTGCAATTGAGATATCTAAGTGAGGAATTTTAAAAGAATATCATAAGATTATCTCAAGATTTAGAGTAGACAAGGCAAAAGTCTAATTCTGCCTTGATTAGTAAAATGAAGGCCGGTACAGTTTCGCAGAGCTAAAAAACGCAAAAGGATACTGGGAGAGGTAGGGGGTGCAAATTAAGAGACCTTTTCAACTGGACCTAACTGAAATTATTATTGGTAGCATTTGGGGTGGACAACAGAATAATTTCCACATGACTCCTACAAATTTCCAGGTGCATGCGCGAAGTACAGTAATAATAAGTGCCAAGGTATTGCCAGATCACATGAGTTTCCTCGACACGCAGGCTCGACTCGATTTCACTCGCTGTGGATATGAATAGATTTAAAGGTGACTGAAAAAAGGAGCTGAGTCAACTGAACAACATAAGAGATACAAAAATATTGGGGGCTTACCACCTGACACCTTTACTTCTGTTCTTAATAATGACTTTAGAAACACACTGTCTGCAATAAAAAATGCCAATAACGCAGGAATATCATACGTGTTTGCAACACCGAAGAATGCAGGAATTTTGCACTTTCAGCAACAAACTGATGTAATAACTGGATGTTATGAAAAAGCGTCTCCACGATGGAAAAGGTATTCACTTGCCACAAATGCCTGTTCTGTTGGAATCAATTTACCAGCCAGGATTCTGTGGTAACAATGAATGTTTAAGCCACAGAATCATGGCATTTCCTATTTAGGGTGGACAAAGGTGAATATTTTTCTGGACTCTGCCGGTTGCGTTGAAGTAGAAAGGGCACAAAGTTCATTAAAGAGATGTATAAACTTGCAGTGATTGGAGTGACAACTCGACGCATGAAGAGAAATGAAAAGGATCACTTTTAGAAAGGGCAACCTACTTTGTCCCACAAAATTAGCAGATTTGATTTTAAGAGGACACTGTGCATAACCAATACAAAAGGACCATTTGTAAAGTCGAAAGAAAACTACTAATCATGTATGTTGCGGGCTCTAAATCTGAAGCTTATACATAACAGAAGTATGTTAATAATTCTTACTGATTAAGTGCCTACTTTATACTCGACTTCCGTAGATTGGAAATATTTCCCTTAGCTTTGGCAGAAGGATAAGAAGAGCCTTGACTTAATATCTTGATAAGGTGAAATCGCGGCATTTTTACTATAAGATAGTAGATCCTAAGGCCCCAGTCAAACGTCGCTCTGCTCATGCGCCGATCCTAGTAATTGAATCAGGCACATGAGAAGAGCGATGTTTGATTTGATTCAGTTCGGAACAACGTGTTGGGTGCAACAGAATGTATTGGGAGCGACTACTCCAGTCGAATTATAATTCAAATGCAAAAAAAGACTACAGTTCCTGCCTTTTTTAGTTGTGCCCGTAAACCTAACTCTCAAGCGAATCATACCTTTTTGATAACATCGTGCCTGAATCGGAAGTGTCAAGTTTCAAACAACTCAAAATTTGACCCCTTAATGAATTGTTTTTGAAGTATTATATTCCGGAAATCAAATGCGCTAGAACTATAAAAGCCTTGTTTACTGCCCGAAATGTAGCGAGAAAGAGAAAAAGTCTTCAATCGTTTCTTATCAGGTATTTTCAATCATGACCTCTGTAGGTTCGACAGACACATGTGCTCATGGCGAGTAACCAATTCATGGCTGAGCCGATAGTTTTTCAAATTGACTTTATCACGATTTAGCAAGCAGTTTTTTGTATGTTTTCCATAGAACTTCTACCTGAAACTGACTTCCCAGGTAGTGCGTATTAGTTGCCTAAAGTATTTGATAAATTCTACTCTTAGGATTGGCTCGTAGCAAGCAATCGGATGAAAGCCTGGATCCATCCATACTCTAAAAAGGCATTACATGAAATACCTAACAATAAATTATAGTCATTACGCCAAATAGATTTAGTCATTTCATTTTAGCCATTTCATGACGCGACTGAGTGAATTAGTCATTAAACGTAACAAGTAAAATATTTTTTCACGCCTTAGAGTTTTATCTTACCTCATTAAAGTGCCTGTAACGTATTCACTTTATTGATAATCGGCATTGATCAAAGTTGAACATAACTGATCATGTCGTTTTTTAAAGCGAAACACAAATTCCTTGTTGAAATAAACAACACATGCTTAGGAAAGGGATTTCACAAAATAACAGACGCAAAGTCAGCGGAAAGGAAAAGTCAGTGAAGAGGGATAAAGTTTACTGCATCGATTAACAGCTTGGGATGCTTTATTGGTTAAGCCGTCTTCTTAGGCTTTAAAATTTGCAAATATCTCAATCACCGTTATTGTCAAGTCCCCCCTTTCAATAAATATATCCTAACAGCTTTCTCTGAGGCAGAAGAAACACATAATACAAAAACTACCTTTACTGGCCTTAAATTCCTGCACTAGCTATTGGTTCCCCACTATACTTCTTATCGTCTGATCCTCTCTACCTAAAATATGTGGACCGAACATCAACGTCCGGAAAGTCAACGACTTCAGCTAGTCTTCGTATGGGTCTGTCAGCCACATTCCAGATTCTACACCACAAATTTTACGTCATCGTTAGAAGAGTACATTGTCAAAATCTGTACATTGGGAGTAAGGTAACCTCACTGATTTCAATCTTCGACGTCCTGATGTTTGACGCGACATGTGACAAGTTCTTGATTGTGACGTCCGACGTTTCCTTTGATGGTATCACGATTTTTGCCACGATATTTGTTGGCGTATTACAGTAAGTTATTTAAACACAAATTGTAACATGGGAAAATATTTTGCCAATAAATAAACATTAGAGTTTCCAACAATTATATATTTGATGACTCTGATTAATATAGTAATACTGTAGTAGTATCCATGGCATTTTTAAATCATTTTTGACACGTATAACCAGATCTTTAATGGTTCGCTAATAAGGTAACTGGTGCCCCTCACATTGTGTTGAAAAGTTTTTCAAGTGCACAGATTAAGGTTGCTATAATTAGTAAGGTGCTGAAATTAATAGCCATTTAATTAACGTGGTTGCAATAAAAAATTGGTCAATTAATTTAGTCGACGAATTCAGTATGTTAGAGAAAACATTCGTTGGGCAATTAACATCTTTGTAATCTATTTAAATTCATTTTCAAACTAACGCCACTTTAAGATACAGGAAGTGATATCAATTCTGGTCTGGGGTAGAGTCCCTGATCTCATTTAGCTCTTCCGTCGGCACAAAGAATGTCGCTCATTATGCGTCACTTTCATTTGAGCATCTATGATTGCAGAAATAGCAATTTCTGCCCTCATACTGTATTTTTTGGGGTTCACATTATCTACGTAAGTTGATGTTGTCTAATATATCTCCAAATCCTTTCTTGTCTTTGAAGACTTAACGAAACTAAGAAAAGCAATATCACTAGTCTTACTATAATAAAACAATGTGAATGTGAATACCTTTCTATTGATGAGAATGATTTGTACATGTGCCATTTTATCATACTCTGTTAAGTAACTTCTTAGTATCTGATTTTTCTTCTTGTTTTAAATTATTGGGTTTGTCTTAAGAAGATACGAGAGAAATAGAAATTGTCACCATCAGGATTCGAAACCAGGTTTAACGCACTCGTGCTTTGTGCTCTACCAATTGAGTTATGTGAACCCCAAAGTTAACATTCTGTATTTTTAATTCTGGTAGCCACATAACTACATCAGCTACTTGTAATCAGCCTTTCTGCGCCATGTGACTTGACCAATGAAGGACTACCAGCTGGTCCTTCAATCTGTCAAAAGCCCATTGAAATCTGTAAGGTGCTATTGAGCTATCGACTATATGTGAATATGTGGCATAGCTTATAGTCAGATAGTGTAGGCCTTACTTTAAGAGTAAGGCATGGTTTCTATTGTTTTAAAAATGTTTTACTTAAAATATTGCACTGCTAAGCAAACCAATTTTATTTTGCTACCCTTGTAAATACCGTAAACGCAATTATAAAATGTTATCGCTGAGAAAAAATTAAACATGTCCCTTAACTTTCAAATCAATTTAATGTTCGATGTTTTCTAGAAGGGTCTCTTCGTTCACTGATACTAAAGATAGAGTTAACTGAAGGTCCTTAGCTTTCAATCCACTGGGTAAAGATCCTTGTTGTTTTTCAAAGTGCTTTTATTACCGTGAAATAATGCGTACAGTAATATCATTTTCTTTAACCTCTTATATGGTAGGTTTAAAGCTTAAAATTGAGTCCCCGATAATTCTCACTTTCTCACTAGTAAAATATGATGCGATTTTTCTTAACTTTTATCCCGAAATTTTGACCATTAGTTTGGAAATCCAGTAGAGTAGTGCGTTTGTCGTTTTCCATTCCACAGGTATGCATCACTAAAGGTTAAACTATGATTTGACTTATTCGCGGTGTGTGTAAAGGGCATTTGAACGGTAAAAACAATGCTTTAAGACTTAAATTGACTTTTTCTCATATTTTGAATGACAATGGCCATGCTCGTGAACTAAATTGGTAGATACCTAATGTACAGTTAAATTCCGAGATCTAAAATACGTCTTGTGTTTTGATATGACGCAAGACAGGTGATCATATAAGCTGTGTTCTTCGTTCTGCTTTACTAATTGCTGAAGAGATTTCCCTCCCATCAATAATTTCTTGAATAGAACAAGACGATCATGTTATCTCACTCTATCACATTATCTTCAGCAATTTAGAAGGCTGCAAATAGAACAAGAGTAGAACGTCTTATTCTTATGGAGAAGAATGTTCCATATTTAACAACTTGGAAAGTGATACGATCGCTTAAACTGCTTATTTAGGACGAGAACATCCAATATTGTTTGATAGCTCAATCTAACTACTGCGGGAGCTTAGATGTAGCGATACACACAAAACATGGAGTAACATGTTGACGTCATACAAGGCTCGTAAGAGCTCCCTGCATGATTTGCGTGTATGATACCGACTTGGTTCTATGATGCTCTTAAAATCTGTGACGTAACATTGTGCAGTGTCTTATCTCTTTAAATTAAATATCTGTGTTGCGTATTTTTCCTATTTTACCCTTGTTAATGTAGGCAATCTGCTTTCTCCATGCACCTAAGTTACAAAAAAGGCAGCTGCATGGCAACAATTATTAAAATATCTAGAAATCGGAGACCAACAATCCATCCTTCGTAAATATTTTCGTATATTTAAATATATCTGTGTTTAAATATACGTATATTTATATTTAAATATCGTTAAAAGAAGAGAGTAAGTCGCACAAATTCCAGGATCTTTTTTTGATTACAAATTTGATCACATTTGCATCAAATATCGTTGGCACTGGTGGTTTTTCTGTTTATTTAGGGTAGTTTCAATGTCGGGCCCACTGCTCATCATGGGTCTTTGATTGAGAGACTGCAAACTGTTAACTCCTTGGTAAGCGTATGCAGGAAGCCAAGGGGGCAAGGTTATTGCCCCTCCGGACGAAAATGTTCCGCATGCCGGACACATAAACTTCCATATGACCAATCTAAATTGTGCTTTTACAGTTCAGAATTTGGGCTATTTTGAGACGTTGACTTATTATTTCAAATATATACAGAATAATGTTTAATGATTTAGGTCGTAAGAACTCTCACAGGTCACACCTAAATCTTTCCCCAAACAAATTTAGTCTCGCCTCGTGCCTGCATCTAAAGTTCTAGCTCGCTTTATATTTAAAACTTTTGGTATCTGTATTCCATCCTTCGAATATCAGATCGTATTTGTTCTTTGGAGTACCATACAAAAGAAGTGTTGGCTTAGTGACGGTCAAATCTTATCTGAAGGAATTTCCAAATATTGACTACTGCGAGAAATAACTCATTACAAAAGAGATCTCGTGGATAAGTTAAGACGTACTTAGCGGTTTCCAAGTTCAAAGGGTTTGTTTTTCAAAGTGGAAGCAGACCTCACGTGGTAGCTTAAGATGCATCGAAATCGATTCAGCAGGAAGTGTTTAAATGAACGTACTTAATCGAATTGTCCAGGTGTTCTTTCAGCTGTTGGAGATGACATTCCAATGTTTTTCATAAGCAAGACAATGTCAGGATTGGATTGTAATGATAATGTTTGCTGGGTTATATCTGGTAGACATATCGTATCATACTGAGATAAATCTTGCTTTCCAAGACGAGAGAAGATGAATTAAGCTTACGTTCTACTTCTAACTTGCTGTTTAAGGGTCGTATAGTGAGTTGCTAGTGACCGCATGTGGGCCGATACCGAAAAATGGGATAGTCAATTGTTTGCAGTGTGTTTAGCGTTACTTGAGATACTGCGGGAAGCCATCCTAGCTTTGAACGAGATTTGAAAATTCCCTCCAACCCCAGGATATCGTGTCCAAACGCTGTCACCGTCTTCTGTACTAATTTGGTGAACATTTGGTGTCGTAAAGTTTTGTTCAATTAAAAAGGAGTTAAATAGAAAGCCATAAACATGAAGAAATGTATGCCTTCTTTATTGGTTTCACTTCTACGTTGGAATTTATTGTGCGAGAGAAGGAAGGTAAGTCAAAAATCGATGGAAGGCTACATAGAAAGAGAGAGAGAGAATTTGGCGAGAATTGAACTTTGTAGTCTGAAGGTTAAATAGCAATCTGATGTTGGAGGGTTAAAATACAAATATTGAAAATACAGAATGTGAAGCTGGCAAGATTTAGGTGTGATGTGTGAGAGTTCTCATGACCTGCTATGTTCCAATACCCTTTTCAAGGACTCATGTCCACTTAGGAAGAGCGAGTGTAGGGGCGCACCTGGGGGTTAAAGTACGTGTTGTAGTCATGGGGTACAGGGAGCCTCAAACTTGAGCCGTAAGAGACTCATCGGTTTATCCTTGAGCAAAAGAGATGAAGTAACGAAGCTGAGATGTAGTGAGTGGCAACGTAGCTCGGACGCTTAGAGGCAGTAATTCCGCTACAGTGAAGATCAAATAGCCATAATACAGATCTAAAAGACATTGCATTAGCTTTGTCAACACGATTTGGGATATTTCCACTAGGATGTGCAAAATATTTTGTCAACGTTCCCAGTGGAAACAGGACATCTCTTCATTCTCTACACACTCGCACTAAACACACGCGCGCACACGCACGCACACACACAGTCGCACTAAACACACACGCGCGCGCACACAGTCGCACTAAGCACAGGCGCATACACACACACACACATACTCGCACTAAACAAACACACACACACACACACACTCGTACTAAGCACAGGCGCATATACACACACACACACACATACACTCGCACTAAACACACACACACACTCGCACTAGACTGTTATGTTGTCAGGGTTACAATGTGTTACGTTTCGCGTGGCATCACTTGGTTGTACAAAGAGAACAGACGGTCAAATTCGTATTAGTAGTTAAACTTCTTTAGTTTTCTACCTAGGACATAAATTCCTAACTTATTATCTGGAGAACAATTCTGAAGAAATTCCTAATCTCGACTCCGTACTCAATACACTCTCCGTTACGAGACATGAGTTCGCTTGAATACAAATTGTCATTAAAAAGTGGTCTGGTAACGAGATGTGACCATGCGTGAATACTACACCCTAATCATTTTAACGATTTCTTGTATTACTTTTATGGACAGCTCGTAATATATAGCTTTATGATCACCGAAAGTTCATTCTTTATTTTCTTGTAGGAATTCTACCGAGTTGGGACAATGACTTGCCCACCGAGTGTGTGTATTCCAGAGCTTCGAGAAGCATGTGACTACTTGCTGGTTCCATTTGACTCAAGTGTGATCAAATGCCTAAATCTACGTAAGTGAATTATTCTGCTAATCATCATCATTATCATTGGTAAGGAGGGCCCCAGTTCTTTACTAGATTCCTCCATTTTTCTCTCTCGAGTATGACTCGTTTGAGTTCGTCTAGTATTTTAGGATAGCAGGGGAAAGTCGTTACCAGTCTCCCTCGCCTTTGTTGGCCATGTTTTGTTGTCTTGTATTTTCGGATAGCAGGGAAAATCGTTACCAGTCTCCCTCGCCTTTGTTGTCCATGTTTTGTTGTCTAGTATTTTCGGATAGCAGGGAAAGTTATTACCAGTTTCCCTCGCCCTTGTTGTCTAGTATTTTCGGATAGCAGGGAAAGTCGTTACCAGTCTCCCTCGCCTTTGTTGTCCATGTTTTGGGCTCCAGAACGTCACTAAATTGTGAGGGATGTGCTTATTCCGGGGAGGGTTATTTATTCAAGGGAGTGCACTTGTGACACCTTTGGAGAAAATACTGATAACACAAACACAGAGGAGAACTGAAATGACGGAATGGTTTCTGTCTAAATTACCGATACTGAAGCGAGGCATCTATTTCTCTTGTATGTTAATTATCGCAGTGTTTTTTGGTCTAATCCAAGCTATTGTAAATTAGTGTCCATTAATGTCGCTGGGACGTATTTACATCTTATGGATAGGCATTTCCCTAAATCTTGTAATCTTTACAAGATTTTTTACCGTAACTACTAAGAAGGTTGTTAAAGCTGCATGGAGAACGTCCGATCATCCCCAAAGTAGAAGGCCGTTGAACGTCAAACATTAAAACCGGAAGCATGTAATTGCAGGGAGGAACCGTGTCTGCCCATGGGATGGAAATCGTTCCTTTTAGGATCTTCCCTACAAAAGTGATGCGTTGGTTGAAATCAGTAATGTACGCAAATATATTTTGGCATTTCGGAAGGGAAATTTATATGGAGGAATGGAAGCATGTAGAATCCTTTAGGAACAAATGCTCCTCGAAGGATACGGAATTGTCAGTTTCATTTGGGACCTCAAAGATACCAACAAGGACTTTGAAGTTAAATGATAAATTGTAAACAGGGGCCTAAGTATCAAGGAATTTGGTCTCACTGTGGCCTCTGCATTATGGAGAAGCTCTGTTTATTAAAAGCCGACAAGGTGACACTTCTCAACTATTTTGTAAATGCCTTTATGGGAGTCGTTACCAGATAGGCTCCGTAAGACTGGTCTCATTGATAGTGGCAACTTGAAATTCGTTTTTACCGAAAG
>JAAAKM020006971.1:16769324-16787484 GCA_010016025.2 Alatinidae sp. Z8VKAUB7J3 | reverse complement strand
CATTTAATGATTATTTCTACATGGTCACAACTCTTTCTGGATCAACCACTGAACAGCCTGAAGGCTCTTTTAATAAGATCCATCTTAACAAGCAAGAACATCTCTCTTTCAGAGCCAGTGATTTTATTTAAGAAACAGACGTTCCTCTCCTAAGATCCAAATTTGGTTTGTCGTAAGGCTTTTCGCAGTGACTCCACCAGTAACAGTTCTGGGTTACCACCAGTACGTTACTGGGATAGAACAACTAAGTCTCCCTTAAGCGCCTCCTTTACTACCTCTACAGCTAAATGTTTGTTGGGAGGGCACGTAACTCCTGACAATCTAAGCGTCAAATAGTTTTATTTCCTATAGACTTTCATCACTAAGCAAAGATTGTGTATATTAATCCCAACCACACCCTTGAAAGAGGACTACAGCTGTCTGCATCAATAAACTCAATGTTAAATCTTGATGCCTCACATGACCTCATGTGACTCTCAACCGCTCTTCCTGGCGTTAATAAATGCATACATTTGAATGTACAAAACGATATCTATCACAGTGCATCCCCAAAGGGGAGATTGAACTGAACGTTTCTTTGACATTTTTGTATCGAGTTTCTATTACCTTGAATCTTAGACTCCCAAATTTACATTAAAAAATATAAAGAACAGGGTAGTCGGAATTTTTGTATCGCAAAATATCACTTTATCTTTTTCAAGGATACTTTAAAAGGCATAACTTACTCCTCCAACTGTTACCTCTTATTGAACTAAATTACCTTGGCTTTGATGTCAACTTTTTGCAACAGAGCACATGTTCATGTCGCTGTAATTCGCAGCAATCAAGTGACAGAGTCACTAAAAGAAAGTAGTCTGTCAGATTAGGGGGTCTCTTCCGTAGCTGTTCATTTTTCCTCAGAAGTTCTGTGTCTGTTATACGTTGCTAAACATTACGTATGCCAAACATGAAAACAGGAAACTGCAAGTGGTCATTCCTAACAAACTAATCAATCTTGGATTGGTCCTGATTTGCGACTTGAAAAGGCTTCCATTTCTATTGAAGCTGAATGTTTGCCCTTTCATCGCGTCAATATTTATAGTGCTAGCATATTTTCTATACAAGAATATTATGTGTTTTCTTGAGCCAAACTTGACGTTCAAACAATTCACATAAAGCAATGCTCTTCAAATTGTATGTTCTACAAACAAAAGGAGGAAACTAATTAAATGAAATCAAGACTTCAACAAGAGGGATTAAGTAAAACACAGCATGCAGGCCATGACTTATTCAACAAATAAGTATATGCAAGTAGTTGAAAGAACGTCTGCGGTTCATAGAGAGAGATGTTTCAGTGTAAGAGAAGCTCACAAGATACACCAGACAGATGAAAGGGGAAAAATGATGGAGTTTCAAAACTTATAAACGTATTGTATTTCATAAAACACTTCAATATACTTAAATGGTTTAAAAATCCTAAAAGGACTTATTTTTATGCAATTCATCCATTAATCTGCCTGTCTTAATTAAAAATCCTTTTTACAGAGCTACTTAACGTTTCAAACATGATCTGGGTCCTTAAGACATGTTTTATTCTCCTTACCCATATGAAGCAGAGTGTTGGCAACAGCATCAAGTATTCAAAAGAGGACCCCATGGATAAGGTAACGGCTTTGGAGGTACATCAAGAAACTTACTTTCAGACTACTTATTAAGTCTTTTCATTCTTACACTATTCAGCAGGCAACTCATTTTGAAAGAGCTTTTCGCCGATTCCCGTCAGTCGATCTTCATAGGTAATGAATACATATATGAGAAATAATTTATAGCTAGGGAATACACTAGGATAAAAGTTACAATAAAATTCTGACGTTGACGAAATTACACAACCTAAATTGGTGGCGCGCTAAAACAAATTCTTTCTGTTTACACAAGCTAGGCTTTAGACGCAAAGTAAAAATAGATACTAAAACAGCTAAATGAAACTTAGATCGTCCCCGGCCTAAAACTGAAAAATGTTCGTTACTATAGTTTTGCAAATAGTCATTGTTTCCTATTAGGTGGTCCTCTATCGCCAATCTGGTTATTGTTTCCACTCTTTCTTTTCCGTTAGCTGATCTTCCTGATTGTCACCTAGGAACGACTACTCGACCTTCATGTGTTTGACGGGGTTCGTCTTGCTTTGACCAAGAAATCCGAAAGTACAGTTCGCCCCTAGTCCTTACCTACACTTGCATATTGAATAAACCTGTAGTAAAGAACTCCACGTTGTGGGCCCATTGACTTTTTTACTTTTGTTTAAAAAGCAGATATCCATAGTAACAAACCTTTGATAAACGATATATACAGCGGAAAGCGTGGTAACGTGCACCTTGAAACCTGAAAAGATACATTAGACCACAACTAGCGTAAAAGAAGGCCTCTTGACAAAATGTATGAAACTACTGTTTGCTCAGGTTTATGTTTTCATGTAATACAACTATGAAAAAAATAGCTGATGCTGGTAGGAATTCAAGTTAAAGAGCAAGTAAGCTAGGAAAGTCAAAGAACTACGAGATCACTTGAGACCACGAGATCACATAGGACCTCAAGTTTACATGGGACCACGAGATTAGACGGACTCAGTTACATGGAGTATGAGATTACGTTTGACTATGAGATTACACGGAGCCATGAAATTACACAGGAACATGAGATTACACGACTATATACATTTTAAAAAAATGTGACTGTTGAGTTGGAGAAAGTAGGGCCGATAGGCACCTACGTGTATCTACAATCAATGCTTGGTATCCATCAAGCAACATGAAAAGAAAACAGCTCACTTTCAAACGAGAAGACCTGTTTACGAGTATGGCAAAAGGATTATAATGCCAAATTGGTTAGAGTGAGTAAAGGTGTCATTCAGGGTTTTTTATCATCACCATTCCTATACATTATTTATACAGGGAAGAAGTCGATTTATATAAAGAGGAAATGTGAAAGCGTAAACAACGCCTGACTTTCCAATGTGAGGTATGCTAATAATTCTACATCACTGATTAAATCATTGAAATCTCAATTTTGTCTCTTGTTGTCGCAGTATACTCATTTCCTAAAGTAGGCAGACATCCAATAAAGCTTATTTAGATATAAAGGAAAATATTTGAAGCTGACCATGTTTAACCCCTAATTGATGTTTGAAATATTTGTGTTACTTTTTTAAGGTTCAAATTTAAGGTTTATATGAATAGAAATCGACTAGGTATATATTTTTGACGCCATCGTCAACTCAAACAGTGATTTGGGAACAACCATTAATCTGCATTTGTTGTAGATTAGTTTGGATTATGGATCAGGAAATTTAAAGCTGAAAGATAGTGGAGTATTTAAAGGATTTCTCTGAGGTGCTGAAAATCAATCAGACTTTGCAGTAGAAGGTAAACGCTTTAAGCCAACGAAGTGCGAAAAAGATTTATTGGGTCTGCATAGTAGAAGACTTAGTAATAGAGGAGTTTTGGAATTAGGGTTGTCTGCCTTATAAGCTGACTAATAAACAATGACAGATGGTTACAAAGAAAGCAGATACTCATAAGCTTGCTTTTATATCCCTGTAATGACAACTTTTTAGTTCTCTAGTGTCTTTCAAAGCTGTTATATTATTTATTCTCACTGGTTGTAATCTTATGTTACTTTGTCAATGGCTTCTTAGAGTACTGTTGTAGATACTGACAACATCTACATATTAACACAAAAATTTGCAAGCTACGATATGCGCATTTCAGGATACATTCTTCTAGAGATAAAAAAGAACGTTGCCTCGCTTCACTTATAACTTAACAGTTTTAATAATCTTTTACTTTTTTCATTCCTTTTTTTAAATATGGGCGCCTAATCTTGACGTCAACTATAACATTCACCGCCGTAGTAGGTAGTGCTCTAAGAAATATGTCGTCTGCCCTCTTTAGGCTTAAGATTGAGCAATAAGATCTATTGAAAGAACCCAAGTTCAGGAAAGTAAGATTTTATATTTGATTAATTCAAGAGAAAAAAATTATGTGACTCGTAGAAACACTTTACGAAGAATTGGCATTACAGATGCTGTCGAAAGCAGAGACTTACTGCTATAGTTTAAGCGCTAAAACCGTTTAAGGCAGGGTTTTCACGTGACAATGACTGTTATTTAAAAAACTGACAATTGAGTTTTGGCAGAGTAAATTTGTCTTTGTCTCAGCGCATTTTTGCCGCATGTAGTACTAATCAACCCCACTGTGCTGTTTTCCACTTCTTTTCCATTTACTTTTCACAAGACAGCAATCTAAGAGTTAAATTTATGCGTTCGTATTATAATTTGCGTCAAATTGTCCGCAAAAAATATTTAAATTGCCTTTGCCTTTTAATTTAAAAGTACAAATCCTGTATCATATAATAAAAAGTATACACCCTACTGTATGTCATATAACGTAGGTTTTTAGAGCACATAAGGCCTGTTCTTCAAAAGTAAGTCATAACTTATAGTGTATCGTTTAGCATCAACAGTTTTCATTTCTAATTTGATATCTTTGTATATATCGCTTCAAATTTGTTAAGTTAATGGAAATTTTTGTTTTTTGCACGAAATATGTGATGAAAACTTTAAGTCCTGTATCATTAGGTTTCCCATCATAAATCAAGAACATATCACCAATATAGTTATTAATACAAAAGTAAGATCCTCCTCAAACCTAGACTAGACGCTTTTAACTCATAAACAAAGGTTACCAAAACCCATGAAGAGTTGTAGTCTGACTTTGTCTGTTAAAGTAGTTAGGCTTCAACCTCTTAAATTATTTATGAAAAACATTGTCATGGCACAGTTTCCATCTTATTATTTTCAACATCCATAAAAAATTTTGCTTATAACTGTAGCAATTTGTTCTTTACTATGACCGAGCCTTGTATTACAAGGACTTAAATTGTGGTTTTTACAAATTTGTGTGTTTGTAGATCAATTTAATCAAAATAAATTGTAATTCTAGAGTATAGATTGGTTTGAAATGTCTGTAACCCACAACTCAGTAAGAAATTAGTCAGTGAACAGGTGGATATTGTTTATTATTCAAGCATAGGGAGTACAGTCTTGTTATTGGTGTTACGTCTTTACCAAAACTCGACAGTTGGCACCTAACATCCCGCGTTGAAAAACCACTTGACTATGCCATTCAAAAACTCAACTCTGTTTGAATTCCACGCGCTTCTTAACAATATATCTAAAAGATTTTAATGAGCCTACGAAATGGCGTGGATAAATGAAAGTCAAAAGATCATATAGAAGTGAAAAGGGAGGAACCCAATACTGCGGCTATTTGCCTTTTAGTCGCTTATGACGTGGTCATCCGTTAAAAGTGGGGGATGTCTTTTCACTGGTGCATTTGTTAAAATATATATTCTATTTGTTTACAATAAATTGTTCCTGAATTACTTCCAGGTTAACAAAATTATTGACCTGAAGCGCTCCACCGTTGTTCAACACAAAGTTGATGTTTAACCAAAAACAACAACAGTGCGTGGCAACTTTGCCAATTTGTTTCTTAGCATAAAGCTAAAGTAAAATTATGTTTCAGACTGTAAATAATCTCAGACAGTTCTATCGGCATAAAGCGTTTGATTTAAAAGTAACCCATCTTTTTCCAATTGTCTGTAGCCTTACTGTTCTAAAAAAAAGAGAGACTTCAATCCATTAGCTAGCTTTCGCATTTTACAGATAAACAATCTTGCATTCATTAATCATACATGAATGATCCGAAGGTAACTAAAGGAACTGAACAAATGCAAGTGTAACATTTTCTAAACGATTCATGTTGTTTTGGTTTTGCATTTTGGGAAGAAGTGATTGAGATTCATGCACGCAACCTGAGGTAACAATAGCAACATGATCAAGGACTTTATCCCTTCTGTGTTAAAGAGTGCCGGATTAATGTACGAAATGCTGTCCTTGTTATCATGCAATCTTCTCATTGACCAAATAACTTTATTGTAACTTGTCCTCAAATAATGATTGCAGAGAGACCCAAGACAACAAAAGTCTGTACACAAAACCAGAAGTTTAATAGTAGATTTTTGGATTTTTGGCGCTTTATTGTGCCCAGTACCTCTTTATCGCTTGTTTCTGAATACCTTCTGTTTCTCTCCACAGCTGCAGCTTTCCATGTTGTTGCAACTTAAGTCGGTGGCACCGCCACAGGGGGCTACGAGGCTTTAATCCCTCCACATTTACTCAAGTAATGCTTTTCACTGGCAAGGAGAACGAAGAAGGCACTGAAACAAGAAAGAAAAAAGGAAAAGGGAGTCCTTCGTCAAACTTTCTTGTTACAAGATACAAAATCCTCTCTAGAGCACAAATTGAACCGAAACAGTCGATAACGTTAAGCCCTCTCCCCCTGCACACACTTTTAATTTGGCGGCACCGCCCCTGTAAGTAATGAAAGCACTTGTTATTAGGGGCCCATTCGACGCTTTTGTATTGTTCCCTACCTACATATCAAAGTTATTGACGCCGTTTGCTTTGCGTGATTAAGTTTGTTTGCGATTCTTCTGAAGTTGCTTACAGTAATGAAGCTTGCATTCGTAATCATTATCTGCTAGGACAGACATAAGTGATTAGGATGATAAATTACCAGTCTAGATGATAAGAAGAGTAGGGGAGAGATGCGTCGAAGTGGTTTGCCTTAATAATTAATTTTGCTTTACTTTTATCACAAGTAAGTTTGTTTTCCTTTCTTTAAAGTCTAACTGTAGCTTGCCGTAATTATGTTTATATTCGTCACGATTATCAGCTAAAACAAAAATACTCGATCATGACGCTACATTAAAAGTCTAGGCCAAAAGAGTTGTAGAAGAGAGATAAAAGAAGCATTTTAGTGTTTCATCTAAAATATCAATATTTGTACGAGGATGAGCTATGAAGACATAACTATTTTAGATTGTTGTTCGTGTCATAGCTCTGCAAGCCAGAATGAATGTTTGGGTCGAAGAAAGCAGAGAAAATAAGAAATGATGAAGATTCAGATGCTAACATTCTCAATGAGTGTGAGCAGTAAGAAAATATTTTAGAAAAATAACGATAAAGTCGTCTGTAAGAAGATAAAAAAGGTGCATTCTAAAATGTAACGATAAACTTGTTTGTATGGAAATAAAAGGGTACAAATAATTATCTGGTTGAAAATTTGGTTTGTGGTACAAAAATTTAAAGTAACGTCGGGCGATGGATTGACGTTGCTAAGGGTTTTGCAAGGTACTAGTTGCGGCAATTGCCTAGGGTCATGGAGTAAATTCTGGCTGAAAAGTTTTTTTCCTTCGTGACAGATGTATGCCAATGTTTTTCAAAACGTTTTAGAAATATAAACCCGTTACTCTTTTTAAAAAGCTTGAGAAAGACACTTTTCTAATCCTTTCGTATTAAAGGTAGCAGGGACAAAAAGAAATAATGGATTGGCCATTTCCCAAGACACAACAATTTGTTGAAGTTGGCCCTTGATGAAAGACTACATGAAAGTCGGACAAGAGGTCGAAAAGGAAACAGCATCCTTGATCGTATCCGGACACATTCCCGACCGACAAATCCTCGACAGACATATTCCCGACGGACACTTTCCCGAACGGACATTTCCCCGACCCGACATATCCCCGAGTGGGCATTTTAGTTGTTTCCAGGGTTTGTTGGGCACCTTGTATAAACTTGATTAGAATCCATATAGTCCATTCGAGGATTTGTCCGGTCGGGAAAATGTCCGTTCAGGGGTATGTCCGTTCGGGTAAGTGTCCGTCGGGAATGTGTCCGTCGGGGATGTGTCGGTCGGGGATTTGTCGGTCGGGGATGTGTCCGGGAATCTCCTTGATTCCATCAATAGTAAGAAATATGTTGATGTCAAATGTGAAGCTGAAAATGGGATAACTTGATTTTGGACCTACCTCAGGGCAGTTCACCCAGAGAGATTGTGTAAAATGTTTGATTCCTTTCTATAAGGAAATTGTATGAAATATTTTGGGCAGTGTGTAAAATATCTGATTTACATTGACGATGTGTTCAAGGCAAGCCATAGCAATAAAATGTGAAAGAGAAATTAGCCAATGCCAACCAAGGTTGTTGTATTTCATTTTCTGTTGTAACTGTGTGGGCATCCTTGAGTTCCAGGTTAGCATGCACACCTTATTATCAACTAAAGTCCTTGCTAAACCTTACCGAGCCTTTGTTGTACCACTAGGCGCCCTGTATCCTTGGATCCTAGTAAAATCTTGATGTGCTATTTGGCAAAAACCTTTCGGTGGACGACGAAGTCCGTATGGTCAGTGCTAAGGCATCCTTTCACCTTTAAAACATTTGACCGGTAAGAAAATTGGCACAAATACTTCAAGTTATGAACGATTTACTTAAAGCGTCTAGTTAACACCTTATATGGAGAAATTTGAAGTAGCCCTTAAAATGATTTTATCACAAAAACCTGTTAAAAGGTACAGTATTTTTAAGCCCTTATACCTCATAAATATGAATCTTTTATGATGCAGAGATTTCATGTCCAACTTAGAAATATTTTTAGATTGGCTACATGGTTAGATTCAAGTTATTTTAGTGGGTTTTGTCTTCTCAGTTAACTTAGAAATTACTGGTATATATAAATTATGTCGAGAAACCAAGCCTGATACAGAACATTATGTTATTGTTGATATTATTTGCTGTTTCCAGCTTTTTGCAGGATATTTACATTCTTTTGTATTTTATTCCTGCGAACTCTTCTATACTGCAGATTTTGGCGATTTACGACACAACTCCATACACTACCATAAACGTGAATGTCACAAATCCAAAAATGTCTCGGCAACAATCAGAGACAACTTAAGGAACGGGTAAGAAACACCAATGGAACATTCAAGGATGATAAGGACTATCTAAGGAAATCCAGAAGAAAGTTTAAAGAACATGAAAAGAACATTAATGATACATCAAAGTAGCATGCAAGTAGCATCAAAGAAAACCAAAATGATAGTACACGAAACATGCTATGAAATATAATAAAACATCATTAAAGAAAGATGCAAGGAAGGGCATTGAAGGGATATCCATTAAAGAAACACCCATCAAAAAAATATTAAAAGAATATCCAAGAAATGTCCATCCAAACAAAAAGCCAAAGAATATCAAAGGAACATTTATACAAGAAAATATCCATCCAAGTAATATCCATCCAAGGAATATTCATCCAAGGAATATTCATCCAAGGAATATCCATCCAAGGAATATCCGCCCAAGGAACATCTATCCAAGAAATATCTATCCAAGGAATACCTAAAAATATCAAAGGAACATCTATCCAAGGAACCCTCAGTGAAACCCTGTAAAAGTGTAAGAAACACCCATGCAACAGTAAAGTAACATGAAAGGATCACTCAAGGAAAAACCCAGTGAAATAGTAAGAAATATCCAAGAAATAGTAAAGAAACATCCAATGAATCTCCATCCGAAGAAAAACCAATGAATAAAAAAGAAAAATCCATCCAAGGGATATTTAATCCAAGGAACATCCATCCAAGGAATATCCATCCAAGGAACATCCATCCAAGGAATATCAATCCAAGGAATATCGATCCAAGGAATATCCATCCAAGGAATATCGATCTAAGGAATATCCATCCAAGGAATATCCATCCAAGGATTATCCATCCAACGAACATCCATTCAAGGAATATCCATCCAAGGAATATCCATCCAAGGATTATCCATCCAACGAACATCCATTCAAGGAATACCCATCCAAGGAACATCCATCTAAGGAATATCCATCCAAGGGATATCCATCCAAGGAATATCGATCCAAGGAATATCCATCCAAGGAATATCCATCTAAGGAATATCCATTCAAGGAGCATCCGAGTAGATTCTTTAAAAGTGTCAAAAACATCCATGAAACAGTGAAGTAAAAGCATTAAAAACCCCGCAAGAAAACGTGTTAGAGTTGTAGTTATGAGGAAAATATAGAAAACACAATAAAAATAAGGGGAAAATGTTTGACTGGAAAGAAAGCACCGAATTCCTCAGAAGATCAGGGAAGAAAATCTCAAAAAGTGTAGACTCTATCTTGGATGCTGCGTATGATAATGTGCTAGTGATACCTGTATTTATACTACCTTTAAGAATAGTTGGAATCAAAATAGAATTGTTTTTGAGTCCACAACGTGCAAAAATGAAGCTTATGGTTAGTGATTGCTACGACCTACCTACGAAGATGTCACAGTGGATGCTTTAAAGCAAGTACGAATATCTCAGGTTGTGTTTGCGTTCACTAAGAACTCACTGTATATCAATCAACAAAAAAATATTTTGATCATTCCTTTAGCTTGATATTCTGCGAATGATGTAATGTCACATGTTTGAGATATATTTAAAAGAAATCGATTATGCATAAATTACAATTAATTACACAAACAAAATAGTTACAGATGCAACAGTTACTAGACTGGATGTACCCCTGACTAGTCTCGACGCCATTCATAGAAGGAAATCCTAGATTACAAAACACTATTTCGATAAGAATGTCTTTGAAGATGAGACTAACCAACAATTGAAGTCTCGCTGTTTAACGATCGTTCTCCGTATCAATGACTTCCCAAATTACCCAAAGTTATTGTCGACTGAGTACTTATCGTTTTATTTACTTAAGAATCTACTAGACGAATAACTTCTTTCACACGCTTTTGTCATTAAGCAATTAACTTTCAATAATTGCCTGATTTCGGTCAATTGAAGGATTGTAGATAGTTGGTACTGCACTTGAAATTGCATTCATGGTGTAGCTCTACTCAAATTTAGTGACACAAAGGTGTTCATGATTCAAATTTGACTCGTTTGAAATTGATGCTAAGGGTTGATAGTGTAGCACAGCGATTTGCAGCCTGTAATCACATCAAGCTTATCCGCGATGTTGCATTGTACGAAGCATAAAGCATCAGGTTATCTAGTAAGCTGGTCAGCTGAATTGTTTTGTTCCTCGTGCAACAAGAGATTCTCAGCGGATGGCTGCTCAATTGTCCAGAAACAGCAGAATGGAAGCCCTTGTGAGAGTATTCCTATTATATCCGATGGTCTGTCGAAAACAATGGATTTAAATCTGGGACAGGGAGAAGCACGCAAGACTGTAAACGGTGCGTTCAGAAAAAGCTGATAGAAGTGAGATCAGGAAAACTTAGTGTAGTACTTAGTAATAAAGTATCAATCATTCAATATAAGAACGACAGGGTATATTAGGTTTCTGCAACTGTAGGCCGGGGGGAGAGGGAGGAGGAGGGGGCGGGATGGCAGCGGAGGGGAGGACAAAGGGGAGGCTGATATTAAAAAACGAAGCGGAATCTGTCTATATGCTCACCGTCGCTTTCTATGAAGCTTAAGAGAGACATAATGTCCCAGCAAAGAAGCCTCTATGTATTTTTAGCAGCACAAAGGTTTAAAATGTAAGTGTGTGCGAGAATGTGGGAGGTTATGACCCCTGTTTTCGTCGCTGCAGCCATGTATTGATTGATCCCTAACCTTAAAGTACGATATGAATTTAGAGTGATACTATTCTGATACAAGCATCCTCCTGCTTGCAGAAGTTACAAATAGTTTGCCGCTCTTTTGACACATTTGTTCACTGATAAATGTCAGAAACGTTATAACTCATTTTAAAATTTGGGCAAAGGGGGTGAGGTGAATGGTCATATCAGTGGTGGACCAAACAATCGACTTGGATTGGATTAGAGTGGCAAAAACGTTGGATAGAGTAGAAAGGTAGCTCAGTCCAGCGTGTCCTTTGCTGAGAAGATTTGTTAGGTCAGTCGCGTTCTTCTTTTAGTTTAAAGACACGATTTTGTTTTCTTTTATTTATATTATGTATTATATATTACTTTGTATTATACGTTATATTGTCACAAAAACTCTTTGTTTACTGTATTTGTAACTTGCATGGTATGATGTGTGAAATACAAGAAAATATTTACGAATGATGAATTGTTGGTCTCTGATTTGTATATATAAATACATTGTCTTCAAATTACGGCCTCCGCGTAAGACATTTTCCGGAAAGCACATTGTTTGTTCTATCAATCCTCTAGATAGTTAGAGGATAGCTCTATATTATGCATTGCGGCAAAATGGACCTGCGGTACCGTTCTCAGCCTTGCTAATGGAAATCCTGGACTCTATTGTCAATGAAGATGCCATAATTCCTTTTGTTTCCTTATCATCTATTCACGACGTTGTTGGAATGAGTATCAGCAACGCTTGGCGAGTAGATCAACAAACTCATAAAGGAAGACATATTACCAGCCCCTATTACGAGCATGACATTGCAAATGAGAGAGGACCATTTTTGTTGCTGCCGATGAAAGTGGACCCTTTTCGTCCACGCATTTCCATGTGGCCAAATACTCCAACAGTTTTCACAAATCTATCTGTCATTACGTAGAAATTAACAGTTATAGTTAAACTATCATACATTGCTACCGTTCACTTCACGGAGTGCGAGGTCTAAGAGATCTTTATCAAAGCTAGAGAGGAGATGATCGGTAATTAACAGCTGTGTGCAGGTTTAAACGTATTTAACCAGGAAGTCTAGACATTTCTTCAATCAGATAAGTTAATCCATTGTTGTTCCACTATTTGGAAGGTTCCTCTTGCTATTTGGTTTAATCTTCCCTGAAATCAATTTAGACAGTTTAACATATTATAACAGGTTGATAAGAAAGATAAATCGTAGTGGACCCTTCGACAGTGACAACAGTTTGGATGGAATGGAGGATTCTTGAAGAGCTTGATATCTTTTTAGTTTTCGCTGTGAACGCCCATCAAGAGTCTGTACAATGAATTTTGGAAGAGTGGAAACGTTTGCTATGGAACTATGGTTCTTCTCTTTTATATGCTCGTAACCCTAAACTTAAGTAAAAATTAGCGATCACCCCTGTGTAAAATGACTTAAGAATTGAAAGAAAAAAATGTCTGGTACGAAACATATCGTAAAAAATATAAAGTGCAATAACTTGAATACACAAAAATAGTCTGTGCTTCC
Organism: Alatinidae sp. Z8VKAUB7J3; assembly: GCA_010016025.2. Taxonomy (NCBI): domain Eukaryota; kingdom Metazoa; phylum Cnidaria; class Cubozoa; order Carybdeida; family Alatinidae; species Alatinidae sp. Z8VKAUB7J3. The sequence continues at coordinate 16,774,453 of JAAAKM020006971.1, read as the reverse complement.
TTAAGTACAAAATTGATATTTTATGTACAAATGCACTTACTTAGAGCATCGACGATAACAGTACTACTGATGGCTCAATTTTTGTTGTGTAGTGTTGTACCCGGAATTCTCGGGATATTTTGGATTTTCCTGGGATTTTCCCGGGATTTTTCTTGGACCCTGAATCTAATAGAAATATTTGTAAAACATAATTAAAATACCAATCCATTGATGGCAGCCTCTCATGTATCTGGCCTGTGCCTTAACACCAAGATCCCAAGCCTGGCGTTTTAGCAGGGTTAGAAAGTCCAGAGACGGCTTCCATACGGTAGTTTTGTTGTCTTGCCATAGCATAAATCTACTCAGTTGCAAAATGGGGGTGTGGGATAGTTCCGCCAAGGACCAACCTTTTGCATCACTACTTGCACATGTTCAGAACTAACAATAACTCTTGAAGATAACATATGAAGAGGAAGCAGTCACTAATTCCCTCAAAATAATTTATGTTGAGCAAAACAGTCTGAAGAAAAAGCATTACTTCACAAACTATGAGGGGTGATCACAAGCCTTGTAAGGAGCAGTCTTTGTCTTCTCCAAATGTTTGTACCACTCAGATACGCTGGTATGAACAGACATCAGGAAATCAGAATAAAATTCTGTAAGCATTTGTATCGATTATGATCAGAAATACTTTAAAATTTTTCCTCGTTAAGATATCTTGCTGTTTCATCGCCATTGGAAATTTTTACATGGTTAGTTTTGATCTATTAAAAAAGAGTGAGTAGGAGCTGTATGCATAAAAAGTTCCTTAACTTAAGTGAAAATTCTTCCTTAAGTAGGGTTTAACCTTGCTGCACTCCCGATAAACTGATTAGTTGCGTATACAAATCAAGTTTTGTTGCATGGGTTGTTATCATGGGTTACTTACGTAGGTTAATGAGTTAGTTTAGCACGGAAAACGTATTTGGTTTATTTGTTAGTTTTTGAGTTAGCTATAAGCAGGAATCTACCGAACTACTAAAGGTAAACTTTCGTTTTTGAGCACAATTTTTGTTAATACCTCTATAAAGGACCATTATGGAAACAAGGTCTTCTGAACCTTTTTAATACTATCCCTGCCAACTGTATCAATAGGGGCATATTGAGCACAATTTCTTTGTTTTTCATTACTGATATTTTGTATTTTACTCTTTAGACTGACTTAAATATTTTTGTTTAATTTTGTAAAGTAATTAATATCTTAAAAATTGTAATTTTGACTTATTATTTTACTTTTTTGTAGCTATTTTTCTATATAGCAAAACTATATGGCAAAATACATACATACAAACTCCAAGACAGCGCGACGTCTTCCGTATTCATAATTTGTCTTTACATCTCTACTCTAGCAATCCAGGTATAGATGTAAGCTAGAGTCATATAGGCAAGTGTATAACGCTTTGACACCATGCCCATTGTGCTTCTAAATATTGTGATAATATCATGTAAAGAAATATATATTCTTAAAAAGTTGGTTAGTGGTACAAAATTAGAATATTACGTTGAGTAACAGTATTTTGTACGACGTGTTTTGGAATTCTCGTTTCCTATAAATTCTTCGTTGAAACTTTCTCACTTCACTCCATACGATTGCTGTGATCAAGACAGCGGAGCATGAATGTACGTTAAAGTTGCATCTTTACTGGTTCTTTATGATGACGTATCTATGACGTATAAAACTGTAAACATTAAACCGCAGTCCTCACATAAATGTGTACTCTACCCCTCTACACGAACAATAAAGACAACCGCATGCAACAATGTCAATGCAAAGTATACGGGCCCTTGCAGAAAGGCTGTGTCGTAGTAAATGACTGTCAGCCCTTTTGACGCACGGACGCGTGAAAATTGACCAATTGTACGTAAACTTGAAGGCATCGCTTAATCCCCCCAGGGCACCCCACACCAATTACTCAAAGATTGGGAGGTTGTTTGCCACTTCGAAAATCCGTTTACAAATTTTTTCTCTACCACCAACCCCCCCCCCCCCCCCCCCCCCCCCCCTTCCAAAAAAAATGGAAAATTTGATCAGGAATTTCATTACGGAAATCTCAGCAAAACCTTTGTAGTCAATAGGTCATCTATTTGTGGCCATTTGTGACCGGCCCCACTAAACATGATTTCATTTAAATGTGATAAAGATTTTAGGATTTTACAAATGTGCCGTAGCAAACGTCACCCTTGTTAAAAGTCAGCAGTTGTTTACAGCTGGATACCTCAGAGTGTTTGCAAATGAAAAGAAAAAACTTGTATAAGCAGATTTTGAGATGACTTTTGTTCCCTCATTGTAAGTATAGGCTCCTTTTATCACAGGTGCAAGAATCCGATTTTACCTCGACTTTCGGTTTTACGTCAATGTCAAGCCGATGGGGAGATAACTTTTATGTATAAAGCTTACGAGTTTGTTATGAACGATTTTATACGATGTCAATAGCTTAAGTTAGCATGTACTTCATTTATCGTTGCTTTGGGTGAAGGTGTTACCAGATTGGAAATTTGGCTGTTGTATGGTAGCTCAAAAGTTAATCTGTGGAATGCGGTTACCTATGCAGTTAGTACCGCTTAGCGTAATACGAAGATCCATTGTAAGGCTTTAAGCTAGAAACTACTGTCTATACCTTTAAACGTCTGTTATGCGTCAGAATTTTGAGAACCAAGCTTTGTCTCACCAGAGGAAGGTCAGCCAGCTTTCTGGATGCTTTGTGAAGGAAGCTTCCTTACTTGGCATTGGGCTAAATCTAAGCACGAAACTAGCCAAAGTACTTTAGACACGTGGTAGACGTTGAGTCTAGAGAATACAACCACCCTACTTGTTTTCAAAATGATTTCTACTCATGATACTAGCCTTGCATTACATGATTCTTGTTAAATCGATTTTTTAAAACTTAAAACACGTATGAAATGTCAGCTACATTTTTGAAATTTTCCGTGCGTAATCAACGGCTGCTGCTCTGCAACTCTACTTTTAAAAGAGAGTAGCGGTTTTAGTTTCGACGTATCTGAGGGTATCTATGGTTTGGTATAAGTATGAGTTCACCATCGCAACGTTTGTGAACAGGTCTTCAATCTGTTACAAACATCTCTGTATAATCCTCACATTTTGTGATCAAATATCATCGACTAAAGCAATTTAGCTAAGGTGAAGGTTTATTTAGTCGGAAATAGGTTTCCCATCCTGCTCATAATGATAGAACGAGATTTCGATTATGGTCTCCCAACATTTTTGGTAGACATGAAGGTAGATTTAGTTATGTAGGACAGTTACACACCCAATGTGCCCAGAGTCTAGGTTCAATTTTAGAGAAATTCTCAACAAATTTAAATAAGAATGTATGTGCTATACCTGTTAACTTAATGTTTTCAATGTTTTTTATTCAGTTTGCAGATTTAAATCACATAAGCAGTGCGCCTCCCGAGCCCCTCGAAATTGCAAGTGGACAACAGTAGAGTCAATTCCTCCTGAAATTAGGAGGCCTGGAACACATGATGACGTGGTAAGAATGTTGCAGACAATACAACATTTGATGCATTGTCTTACAATTGCCTTCCCTATAATTAAGGAAAGTATTAAATTAGCCAAGAAGTAGGGAAGTGGCGAATAGAAACGGAAGCATTTTTAATACTGTGTATTGGAAAAGAGCGGCAGGGGAACAACCCCATGAAACTGGTGATCACAATTTTTTTGTCACATCGTTAAAGGGTTTCATTCCATTTTAATCAGTTTTAATATATTCAATAAAAAATATGGAGAATTCTCTATGACATAAAACGACTGTGCTTATCACAACAAAAAATGATGTGAAAATTAGAATGTAGGAGGATCGGCTATTTCGTTGTTTTTCAAGTAGCAGAATCAGCAACGTCTGCTGGACGACAAATAACTTGAATCTTACATTGTATTTTGGGCCATTTCTGTGTCCTAATTCATACGAGAAAAGTTGTGTCATGCTGTATGATCTTTTCATGCCGTTAGATTGCTTCGGTATTTAAAGACAACGATACCTTGTCGGTGCTGTTATATTCCTTATGCGTTTGTCCGTAGTGGTGCTGTAAAATATTATTCGTTTGAAGCAAGCGATGCTTCTTAAATGCTGCTACATTATTTACGATTTTATAATTAGCGGTAGCGGTGTTTTTACGTTCCCTAACCTTTTTAGCTGACGACGTCATGTCACTGGCTGGGAAAAATTTTCGGCGAGAGTCACGTTTTGCGACTGGCTTGCGTTTTTTGTCTTTAAAGTGTCTAGAATTTTGGATGCTTTTTTTTAATGATACCAAAAACTCATCTTAATCATGTTCTTGCATTGAAGAATTTATTACTGTAAGGTCTTCAAATACTGTATTTCGATTTCTGACTTATTCACAGCTGGCGATGCCTCATCAATGGCTGGAAGGAAATGTCCCTCAAAATTCACGTTGTGCTGTATGCGACAAAAGCTGCGGCAGCAAGCGACACCTTCAAGATATGGTTTGCTTGTGGTGCGATACAGTGGTAAGTTTTGAAATGCTTTGTTCTTGCATAGGAAAAGCTGCGTTTTCGTTTCATCAGACGAAGAACTGAGACGTAGTACCATCAAGAGAATACTATAGCAAGCGGACTTAGCTAAGTACCGTGTCTTTTTTGAGTAAACGCGCTCGTGTCAGTTTAACCTTAAATCGGGATCTTTTTCGACGGCGGCGGCTATTTGAGGGCCCCCTTGTTTTTCTTCTAGGAATCTCTCCTGACAAAACGTGTTTTAAATGTAAAACAGTCGAGAAAGGTAAATTCAACAACCAAGTTCGAGCCCTCTCAATTGCGTCGGCAAACAACCAGTAAGGTCGGGCAAGCGCGATTTCTTCTGGAGTTGTGGTAGGAAATGGCTTAATACCTTGCCTGGAGCTCATCGTGAAATATTTGAACAATATTTTCTGTGACCGTGAACACCACTGCCAATTGCAGAATGATGCCATTCTTATGGAATTTGAAGTAAGATATCAATAACACCCTGGGAGTCGCCAGTTGTATTTAGCCCCTCTCAAATGTTTGGTCTGCACGGTAAAATTAGAGAACGAGGTTATAAAAAATAGCTTCTATTTTTGGCAGACACCCAGAAATAGGGGAGCTTCTTGTA
>JAAAKM020006971.1:16745773-16764338 GCA_010016025.2 Alatinidae sp. Z8VKAUB7J3 | reverse complement strand
TGCTTTCTGTTTAAGTATGCGTCACCCCCTTGAATATCTAAAACTGTGGTATACAGATGATTCAAAGATACCTTTCCGGCGATCTTGGGTTTTTGTTATGTTTAAAGTCCATTGCCAGCCCCTTTCTATTGATATTTTTTCTATTCTATCGACTAAAGTGGTAGATATAGGATCTTTATCGTTTCTCCAAACGAGTACCTATATGTGGTGGCTATTCCCGAGATCTAGCGAATGCATGAATGGTGGTGGCGCACATCCAATGTGTAACTTGGATAGCCAAATCTTTAATCGTGTAGCTAATCTGCACAACGAACAAACATGTCGCGTGAACGTTGGCATTCTTTAGCAACTCACTTGGTAGTGAGATGTAAATCATGCCTTATACTATGTGAAACTAGTAGCGAGGGTATGTAAGTTTACCCAGCAACAGGGATCAGATTAACTGATGTGTTAATGTGTACGAAATAGCTTAACATTTCTTACCCCACTTTACCGGGTTCTGTCGAAATGCATATGTACCAGGCTAAAATAAAGATTTTAATAATTGGCACATTGGCTCGAAGCAGCAATAATGCTGTTGCGCATACCGCCAATGTTATGATCCGCAGCACAGGCTGCTGGAAATATCTGCCGTCAATGCGTCAATTCTGTGACATACAGATGTTATAGAGATTTTGAAGCTTGTTTCTGACTTTCAAATTTTGCAAATACTATTTTGAATATATTTGTAGTGTCAAATTGGAGTGTTACCTCTTGGTACTGGTAATGACCTTGCTCGAGTTCTTGGATGGGGTAGTGCTTGTTATGATGTGCGGGTGATACCTTTGGTACTTCAGCAGCTAGAAAGAGCACGACCAGAGATGTTAGACAGGTAATTTTGCTCTTTGTTATATTACGTGCTTTAGTATTGCTGAAAATAACGAGTAAAGCAATCGTTCCAAACGGATACTTTTGATAGTGACCAAGGAGTGACAAGGTAGTAGCGTTTGAATTATATTGGGAATATGTTAACGAAGTCATAGAAGCAATTCAGTTACTATTGCTTGATGGTTTATTAGGCAGATTATGCTGCCCTACAGAACAGAATAATAAAAGTGTAAACTCAGTCATTTCTTGAGGTACCAAAAAGGTACTTTTATTAAGCGACAGCTGTTGTCTACTTCATGAAAGGGGACGGGGTGCCTTTGGTTTAAACTCTTCCACTTCTACCAAGAATTTACCAGGAAGGCCCTCCCATTGTAATGATTTGCGTACATAATGCTTGGTAAAATTGCTTAATGGCATAAGCACGCGCTGTCCAATTGATGCGCTTAGACCGTAAGTTCCTAAACTTGCTGTGATCCTTGACCATTTATATGAGGTATTTGCTAATATTGTAACTTGTGCAAGGTCGTATGTTTATTAAATTTTCACAACGGATAAACTTAAGAAAATATTCAACAGGTTAGGGCAGAGGTCTGGTGCAACGTGCTTTAGTTATTTGCAGCAAGTTGTTGACAAGGATACTGTATTCTAATCAAAGCTTTCAATGAACGTGAATGTTTATTTTCGGAAATGGATTAAACAGTTGATCGCGGATGTTTTTGTTGTCAGTACGAAATGAATACGAACACTTGTATTTTTTATTCAGGAACTATCAAATATAAAAACTATATTCTGTTAGCGCAAAGCAATTCGCTATTGCCAAACTTTGTTAATGTTGCCATAGGTATCCTAACGTTAGGCCTGAGGAGCATTGTGGGAGGACGTGGCTTAATTTTCCTGATCCCGGCATTCGATAGTGTTCTTTTCAAAACTAACGCTTCAAATCCTCCCTTCTATCATTTCTGTCATTGTCTACTTAACCTCCTCGCTCTTATTTTCTTGCCATGTTGATACTGTCTGAAAGTCATGGATTTATCGGTCCAAGTGTTGTGATATAATAGTAGGGACCTTTACACATTTTGCTACTCAAGATTTATGCCAGAGAGAGTTGCGGAAAGGAAAGCATAATTTTGTGATAAAGGCGTTAATACTTATCAAAATGTTCTTACGTCAAGACATACCACTTTAGATGTTATTAAACTCACTTTAGCCTTGTGGACAGAGGGAACCGGAGGATCCACACTTTATAGTTAGACAAGACAGTTTGATTATATTCATAGACTTTAAGGTGCTTTACAGTCATGTCTTAGATTGCGATCATCCATATCGCGTTTTTGTTTCTTTCCAAAGTTCAACTAACTCGTCTCCTGCAGTGGTTATTGCGTCTGTACCAACCTTACATTTGATGTTTACTTGGTCCCCTTTCTTAAACGTTTCAGAAATAGATTTCTTACCCGTAAATGTCATGCGTGCTCCAGTAATATTGTCGTCAAGTCGTTTTCCATACCTTCTATTACTTTCCTAGCCTGAGGCAGAACTAAGAGGTCGTCCATAGGGACGTTTATTGGTGATGTCAGTCTTTTTGATACTGCGTTTCTGTTTTAGTTCTTCTAGTTATTGCTCTGAAAAGACGACTCATCGTTATTAGGTTGAAAAGCATTTTTTGTATGGCTCTCATCAGAACCTGGCGTCATAAACGAAGAAACACAGAAAGGGATCGAAATTTACAAGATGTTGAAAAACTAAGTACGCGATTGGTTACAATCAAATATTGAATAGACGGGAAACTGCGGACGTACCGGACGACACTACTTAAACAAAAAAATATCATAAACAAAATCTTTTTGGCTGCAAAGTTCAGGCAAAAAGTGCTTGATGTTGTTGTTTGATATTGTTGTAATGCGTTTACTGATGATAGTTTTTCGGTGACTTACCAAAGTAGGTCATCTTTTCATCTTAGAGTATAGGAGGCTCTTTGCATCAAGCACTTTTTGCCTGAACTTTGTCGCCAAAAAGATTTTGTTTATGATATTTTTTTGTTTAAGTAGTGTCGTCCGTTACGTCCGTAGTTTCCCGTCTATTCAATATTTGTTTGTAACCAATCGCGTACTTAGTTTTCAACATCTTGTAAATTTCGATCCCTTTCTTTGTTTCTTCGTTTATAATTATGACGCCAGGTTCTGATGAGAGTCATACGAAAACAGCTTTTCAACCTAATAACAACGAGTCGTCTTTTCAGAGCAATCTTTGGATTTTGTACCACAAACAATTTCTTCTTCTAGTTAGTAATTCCATAGATAGGATTAACCAAAGACCTATTAGAGTGCATCCTGATGTAACTCCAATCTCCAATATTTGCCATTCTGTTGTAAAGTCTGCGGTTTTGATTCCCATCATGAATTTGTTGTAATAGTCCCTCATTACTTGGTATAGGTATTGAGGGGTCAAGAAGAATTGCAGTGGAAACATTATTAACCTTACTGATTGTTTAGTATATCCTCCAGGTTGTCCTATTTGTAGCATCAGTTGATGTAAGATTACACAACCGGCAATTCACTTGTGGCGACCTTTGGGCAGTCGAGCATCCATTTTTCTGGTAATGGTTAAACCATTGTTCCTTACAACACGCCTGTGCCATCATAACTGGTTGTAGGAAAGAATAGTTTCAAGCCTAAAAATGTTAAATGCGTCTTGAAGAACATTGGTCAGGTTCGATCACTACGACATCTACTAAATATCCAATGGATAAACGTCGAATCATTCTTCTAAAGCCTCCAAAAAGCCTGCTTAGTTGGTCCCCAGCAATCATTACCATGCAGCAATGTCGAGGTGCATTTAACAACGCTTCTTTGAGAAATATTACAATCATTGTACAGCAGTGATATTCGTCTGACGTGTGGTCATTTTGAGTTTAATTCATTTGAATAGATTCCTCAAGCTCCTAAGCAAGTATGTGAGCGAGTATTTTTATCTTTCTTATGTGAGATAAAGACTTTGTATCGGAACTACATTTGTGCACTTCGTATATACTATTATGCTTCAGTGCTTATTTGAATTGCTTGCTTTCTCAATATAACTTTTAGAGTTTCAGGTAACTCATGATAAATATGACGACTGGTACTATAAGCCTCTAGGGGCCACTTAGCGGTTGTTCATCGGGGTGAGGATCTCTATGTGTGTGTGCCTCCTTTGTTTGTTTTCATCGCAGGCTTTTTGCGAATTTTTATTGGCGTATTGGTGTTTAAGAGTTTGCTTTCTATACTTTTCTGCTTTTTTATTTTCATTTTTCCTGACATTGCGTAATCTTTTCTTCAGTGTTCGTAAATGCCTTTTACCCCTTGTTTACCATCTTTAGTAGCTGAGAGCCAACGTCGAGTCTCTTTGCTCTCTGCGTGGTTGACTGTGATGACTTTTTACCCTCTTCCATAGCGGATTTTTGATCTCTTTGAAATCGTATTGGAACATCACCAATTTTATGGCGTATTATCGAGAATATTTTACCACTGGCTAACTGCCTGGCTGGCTATAGATGCAAAACAGACCACTCGTTCACTTATAAGCAACCGCAGATCAACAGTCGTCAAATTAAGGTTCCATTAATATTTCATGCGCAGTTTAAGATGGTCTCCGAAGCATAATTCGGTCTTCGGTGAGAAGACAAGAAACCGCTCATTACGCTATGTAGGTTAGCATACCTTATGGTTTCATAAATGTACGTACTACATCGTAGTTTCAATGTGACAACACACAAGCCAAACACAGAGGATAGATGTATTTTATTGCAAGCTTAAAAGAACTGATTGGAGCGATCAACATTGCTATGCCATTGAGTACGTGTATGTAGGCTAACGTGAAAAAAATGTGTTATCACAATGAAATAAGAAAGTTAAATATCATCGAGAAGAGAGGATTTGAAATGTTCATTTAAAAGTGACACTAGAGTAATAGAAGATATGCCACCGCCGGGGCCCCGTCTCCAATTACATTGATCAGGTTGTCGATGTTTACCGGTTGATGTTTGGAAGCTAATGTTGCAACTAGGGAAGTAAAGTATTTTAACATCGGGGATCACCTATTTCAGTTGGTGTAACACACGCCTCGAAAGCGGCCGTCACGGTTTACTTTCTCTGTAGTGAAGTATTTTCTATTTCTCTAGTGCGTTTTCTAAAAGTTAAGTAGGTAGTCTTTACCATAAAAAATCAGGACATTAGCTATTTTATTGGTGGATGAGATTAGTATTGGTTGAGCATTAAGCAAAACATTTTGGAAAGACACCAGAGAAGTAAAAAATAACATTTGTACAGTTTATCTCTTCATATTCAATCTCATGTTGCTAAATGTCAAAAATGTAATTTAATTTTCGGCGGGAAAATATGGTTTAATAAGGCTTAGGAGCTGCAGTACTTTCTTGTCCGCTGTCTCAGTCATATAAGCATGTAATGCTACGTAATATGATATGTTACCCTAAAATGATTAGTTTGCCAAGTTTACATTCGTTGAAACATTTATTCTCCCGCGTTCACGCCACAGCTTAGAGCAGTTACGATAATTGTTGTAAACGTTATAATTCTTATTCTGGGTATATTTCCTCCAATATATTAAGACTTGACGAAGACAAGACCAAACGTCGTCAAATTTTAGTTTCATTTTTGTCGTTGCACTCACAGAAAATATCAATACAAGCTTTATTTCTCATCGTTAGAAGCGCAATTTCATGTCAAGTATCTTTATAAGAGTCCAAGAGTATTTTGCTTTAGCGTCAATTTAAGCAAACGTTACATACTGTAACGTTTGCTGCCCTTGGGCTTATAGGTTTCAAACAATTCTTTTGGCAGACTTATACATTGGGGGCTTATAAACGGGGCGGCTTCCTCGTTTATGGAGAAATCTAGCAGTGAAGACTTGATGGGCCTAATATGGATTTATAGACATAATCGCAAGCCAAGGACGTGAAGTGGTTCTCATCTAAGAAAAATTGTAATTGAGCAACTAACAAGTCAAATTGTTTATCAAGCAACTAACATTTCTGTTAACGTGCCATCAATTTACTCAATGGTGTCCATCGGCTCCTAACATCCTACAGACGAGCTTACCTTTATAAGGTTCTGACTGTCCAGATTAATAGACGGCTCACGTCGATTGCGGTATGAAGACGTGTTTGTTAAAAATGATCACTGTTCGAGGTAGTAAAATAAATTTCTGGGATTGGCTATAGTATTGGTGTCAACATGTTGCCTATTAACCCCTTATATGATCGTAATAGAATGGGACGCTAATTACATTTTAAATAATTAAAACGCTTTTGAACTTTCTTGTCAGAGGTTTTAAAGTCGTACTTGGGATATATGGATTGAGTTTTTATGCACGGATCAAAGCGATGTCGTTAATTACTCCTGTAAAGTCCATCACAGTATGTTGTTGTGTAAACTTTAATGATATGAAGGGTCTACTTATTATTTGCAAGGACCCAAGACACTTAATTGAATGGCATCACTTTTTTGCAGTTTGAAAGAAAAGTTTGTTTCTTTCCTATATTTGTTTCTTGAAAATGTCTCAGTAATTTCACTAAAGGAATTTTCGGACGTAAGTAAAAGATTTGAAATAATTCTGCATGGGACCTCTGGTTATCACATTTCTTCTACAATTGGACAAGTGGCTTTTGACGAAACTGCTGTGACGGACCATAAAGTAACTGGTAAAGCTCTGAATGCAGGAAACTTAGATTGATTCGATCTTTCTGCCGGCATGTCGTTATCAGATAAACGTGAAACCGACGCTGAATCCTTCCATATGAAAGTTGACGCAACGTCATATTTCGTAGATTGAATTGACCCTCTCACGTAATTCTTCTGGAGACCGTATTTTTGTAAAAATATCTTACTGGGAATGTGGAACTCTGATCACAGACAGCGGGTGGTTATCTGATTGGTGTGCAGTAATAAAGGCACTGTAAAAAGAGGTTAAGGAGGGGGTTAAGCTAAGCAAACGGAGAATGGGTATGGGAAAACGTTCTTGAATTGATAACCATAATTTTTACATTAAATTTTGCAGAAAATGTACGTAACTTGATTTTGGTGGTTGTCTCAACTTGATTGAGTCCACTTCATCATTTTATCCTACCTTTCGGTTTGTATTTTGCTATCTCATCTGGTGGCTTTCTCATTCGGGATATAAAGGAGGTTTAGATCCACAACGGGGTAAGAGTACGAGATTCCTACTGCGCATAACTTCCGCACTTTTCCGGAGGATTTGAAATTCGTCCTCGACAATGCGTTCAGGACGAGTTTTACTGAAAATCTCGTTCTCTCCAAGACGAGTTTTCATATCACTTTAGACGCTCTAAAATCGATAGGAAATGTGTATATATGAATTGCAGACACTTTGAGAAGTTCATTTACCGCGATTGAATCGATTTTGGAGACGTCTAGAGCCAAAAGTGGACGAGTTTATCGATGTCAGGGACAGCGTGGGCATCAGTCGAAATTTGTCACTTTGAGTTGATGTAAACAACAGCTCTTGTCAAGAAGGTTATTGCAGTATTGCTCGGTGGTACTTTACTGCTTTCTTAATAACCATTGATATTAATATTTATGATAACCCAGTATTTGTGTATTTTTTTCGTAGCCATACTCCATTTGATCAACCCAATCCACTCAAATCCAATTAATTAACTTTGCAAATCTGTACCTTTTCAATTTCATCGAGCGCTGTTTATAATGCCAATTTAGCATCCACCTGCCATCTGCTCCAAAAAGGAGTGCAGTACATGAACTTAAGCGTGTTGCTTTATTTACAACGGCATTACGCTTACTAAACCTCAAACTGCTATGTTATTTCTTCAGGTGCCCTATGTTACAGGGTTTTTTCATTCCATTGCCTTTTTTTCTTGTGCTTTTTCCCACTTTCTTTTTTCCGGTTCTTTTTGTCTGGTCCTTTTTTTCATTGTCTTCGTTATTTATATCCGTTTTGTTTGCACCTATTATGTAAGGGCTTGATTTATGGAGTGTAGGTATCATTTACATTGAATGATATGAAAGGGTGGGAACTGGAGACAGAGATGCGATTCAACCCTTTCTATGACTTTATTTGGAGCATTATTACTGACTTTTCCTGATTGCCGTTTAGTCAATATTCATACTCCTATTTATAGTGTAAAAGGCGAAGGTTGGATTTACAGAAGTGCAAAAAGAATGGCCGGCAATCTAAACTGGCACTGATGCTACATTGCATTTGATACGACAAGTGATTAGTGGCAACTCGTTTAGAACCACTGCTTAAAATGATGCTGTTTGGATCTGATCCGAATATGTTTGATGTAAACATTTTAGGTCAGAAAAGGATAAGGATCGAAAGTGAAGTGATTCATCGATCACAAATACTACCAAAACATGCAATTTCTTCAAATATACTTACACAAGGAAAAGACACTAATAAAGATAACAGCGAAACAGAGAAAGTATTAGGCTGCTAAAAGAGATGAGTTTCAGTAATGACTGTGCATAGTGTACAGAGTTGTGTCAATAAAAACCGCAGTAAACCTCGTTTCTCCTCTTAGGCAAGGCTAATTTATCAATGGGAGCACAAATCTTGACTTGAGCGACCTCCAGAAACCTCAGAAATTATAGTAACTTAAATGATAGACATTTATTGATTTGAGAGACACATTTGCTTATTGAAATCGTGTGTCTTACTGCTATTGTTTGTGTAATGTACCAATTTATAGTAAAGGTATGTAAAGCGCAATACAATTTGTCTAGGCATCGTCATCTCATGTATCTTTTGTTATTTCCACTTCAGATCAATACTCTAGAATCGCAAAAGGGACCCGGAGAGCAACCGTTGTTGCCACTGCAACAGTTGTAGCTGGCATGGGTCCGAATTCGGAAAGGACAACAACAGCAATGTCATCGGATACTGGAATCGACACAGATACAACATCAGATAGTAATGATGCGGTCATGGCAAGGCATGTAGCAATGGATGGAGTCTCACGGAAATACGCACCTGGTATAAGTAAATCAGGTAGTAGTTTTTAGGAATGACATTAAGGAGATCTTACATTCATGCCATACCCAACGTTACTAAATCTCTCATAGAATGACGAAGGGAAAACCGTCACCGGCCAAGCACTTATCTCAAATTTGCCCTACACCGATTTTTATAAAAAGTTAGTTCCTTCCCCATATTCTGTATGCGCTTCTTTTAAAAATTTCGACGAACGAATAATATTTTCAGGCAATTGCAAGGACTCAGAGTTAAAAAGTTACAATTTGTTTGCCCACCACATTACTGCCCATCTGCTATTTGTCTGCTGTTTCACATTAAGACTGTATTTATGTAATCGACTTTGCCACCCAAGCAACTTAAACAATTAAACCTGATCAAATGTTTTGACTTCGATTGAATTTCAAATATGTATAAATATGGAATACTGCGTTGTAAAGGTGACAATTCGTTCACTTCACTGCTTTGTAGAGAACTTCAATGGACATCAATATTTTCTGGATTTGTAACGACTTATATGTTAAATCTATTTGCATGCAGCTCGTAATTTTGAACCTATCTAGTGTATTCAATGCATGACTGTGACTTGCACCCCCAGCTTATGAAGATCACAGTTTGTAATAAAACGCAATCGAAAAATTTGGTTTTTCAACTGAACAAGAGTACAGAAGCACTTTAAGTTTATTGTCTGCAGATGATTTACTGATAGCTGATTTGTTCCATGGTATTATGACACTGTAATCAAAAAGCCGTTGTTTTGCATTAGCCGAATACACTATGTAGGAGTTGGTCACCTTTAAGGATAAAATAGGGTCTGTTTAGGAGGACCCATCCTCCTTTTACATTTATACAGTGACCGACGAGCCGTTTTCTTTGTCCCATTTAGTATGGGGTCGCTGCAGCATATACGTATGTCTCCCAGATCTCTCTGTCTTCCGTATCGTCTTTTCTTGCATCAACGGATCACATGTCTGCCCTGGCCGTGTCCATCCATATCTGCTTCGGGCGCCCCCTGTCTCTCTTTCTAGGTGGATCGATGCTTAGCATTCGCCAGCCCATATACGTCTCAGCTCTTCTCTTTTTGTATCCAAACCATCTAAGTTTGCTTTTCGGTACCTTACTCTGATGTTTGTAGCTGCCATTCTCTGAGTGTCTAACCACGCATCCATCTGCACATCTCTATCTCAGCCACCTCCAGTTTCTTAGTTATCTTCTTAGTTTGCGGCACTCCCTCCGCAAACATCATGCTCCAAGGGCTTCTTTGCTAATGTCGCCCGTAAGGATGTCCATAATAATGGCAGACAGAAAGGGACTCAGAGCGAACCCTCATGTAGCCCTACCTCCACTCTGAATTATTCTGTTGTTCCTGACACGCACTTACAATTGTTTCACTCTCCTTGTACATGTCTTGTATTACATGGATGTACTTCTCTCGAATGTTCTTTGCTCACATGCACCAGTACAACTCTTCTCGTGGCACTCAGTCATACGCTTTCTCTTGATCAATGAACACTCCTGCACGTGCCTCAGAGCAAAGATGGCATCTGTAGTTAACCTCCCTTCCATAAATCTGAACTGTTCCTCACTGACGTCTACCAACTTCTTCAGTCGGTCCTCCACTGTCCACTCATACAGTTTGCTGATGTGGCTTATGAGTTTAGATTAGGCGGTTGTTCGCACGTGACAATATGTCTCCTTTGCTCTTATAGATCGGGATGAGGGTGCTTTCCCACCATCTACCGGAAATTTGTTCCTCATCACAAATCTTATTCAGCATTGCACATAGAAATGTTATTCCTTCTTCTCCTATGCATTTCCAGACCTCTATGGGCAAGTTGTCAGGGCCTACAACCTTTTCATTTTTAATCCTATCGAGCGCTTTGTTCACTTTTGCATTCGTAATCACTTCTATTGCATCCAGGTTTTCTTCCTGGTCCTTTTTTTATGCTCCCCTTGGGTTTCTTTCATTCATGAGTATTGTGAGGTAAGTCTGCCACCTCTTCAGGACCTAAAATAAACACAATTGAATTCAGCGCAATCACAAATACGATAACCATTGTCTGTTGCTTAAATCCTCATCTTATGCTTACTTTAGAAGCAGAATTCATCAGGAAGTTTAGCCATCATTGGTTTCTGGTGTAATAAGTTTGATTCAGTTTATAATAATGTGAGCTGGAGGCAGTTGCCCATACACAAAATATATCAAGAGAAGTGGCGTTTCCATCCCTACCGCAATGGTTACTAAGAACGTACCTCTTGGAAGATCGAAGTCCTGATCACTTAGTGGCGTGCAGTTCTCTTCAAATTCCGAAGGACTGTACTATTAAAATAAGAAGTAGAAGGTTGTTTTAAGTCATCCATGATGCAAGACCACAACAATGGCATACATTGTGTAGGATCGAGAATGCAATTTTCGTTAAATAAAAACAACGTTCGCGTACGAACTGTGATACCTGGCTCCGGTTAGGAGATGAGGGGACACGTTTCTCACTAACCTGACACAGACTTCATCTACTCGGGCAAATAAGGAGCATTATGGGCATTTATTCCAAATGCCTTAAAGAAAACTCAACCAGACAAGGGAGTCCCAAGTGAATAGACCACTAAAAGGCCATGGTGAAGTTTAAACAGTATTAAAAACCCCCATTCTAATGATAACAGCCCCGCAAAAAGCAAAGTGACAGCAGTGCAGGCTTTAATAGGTGAATACAGAGATAAGCGTAGCTAACAAGATTGATTTGACAGGTAACACTTCAATTTGAAGCACCTTTAATAGTGCAATTTTAGACTTAAACCTATACGTCACCTTATTCTTATTCGGAACGTTGGAACGTTGAGTGGATCTGATGAGGGTTGCAGGGTTTTAATATCCTCATTTTGGCTAGTAATGGCATAGGAATCTTAAATATAGCTATGAAAGACTTCTTGTGATTCAGCTTAACATACTTCGCACTAATGAAAAAACCGAAGCCTGTAAGCTGTAAAAACCGCATAGTTTTATTGTATCAAGTCTGGTAAATCATCGGGTAGCATTTGAAGGCAGAGCGCAGATCCGCTTAAAAACAGATGCAATTCCACGTCCTTGCTAACTAACGTAAGTGAAATGAAGCATAGCGTTACTTACTCCTCTTTGTGCCTCAGAACTGCAGACCGACGACACCGAAATATTATCATCTGATCTCCTAACACCTGAAATTTGTAAAGAGTCAAAACCAGTCTGCTGGACATTGTCTCCAGACGTCGACCTCACCATCGGTTCTTCTTTATTAACAATAACCGGTATTTCCCCACTTGATACGCTACGAACTACATGTGATGATGAATTGGAGTTGAGGTTGGAACTCTCCTTTCTTGACGGTGATCGTTGTTTCTGTTTCTTCGGCTCCTCCAAATAACTTGGGAATCTTTTTATGGTCCTCAATAACTCGTCGTCTTCGGGGGGATCCCCTGCTTCCAGCCTCTCTTCCATTTTATCCCTCAAGAGAGCAGTGTAAAGAGGCTGTGCGCTATTGACTTTGTTTACCAACCGTGCAGGAATCTGGCCTAAGTAGGGTAAATAAATAAACGAATAAGTAATGAGCCCCTAGATTGCAACTTAACGATTTCCTGCCCTTTATCAGCCACATTCGGACTGTCACCTTCAAATATTCAAGGCTATCACATTAAGGGACCTCGGCTTAAAGTCTAAATATTACTGTTTCTCTTGCAAAATATCACAAAAAGACAACTTCAAGGTTTATGAATATTTGTTAGAATCAGTTGGGAACATGCTCGTTACAAGCAAACATTGGACAAAAAAAAATTTTGTATCGATAATCAATAATTTTGTACACAAACATGTTTGTGGAAATATTCAAATGAAAAAAATATCGCCGGTGTAATTTAACCAAATGTAGTCTTTTAAAGACGTTCTACTGTAAACAGCGGCAGGGATAATTTTTTATGGTAAGCTGTTGGCAACGCGGGATGAGGGTGTGTAGATAGTTAAATATTAACACTGATATTAACTGCTGATATCAGGAAATGAATGAGGGTGAATGTCAACAGTTGAAATAAACTATAACACGGTCTTGACCAAGGTTGTTAGCTACCACATATCACATTTGCCTCCAATTTGTTTTGACGAGTAATAAGTTTACGATGCGCGGAGCTCAGCTCTCTCGTCATCTTTTGCTTTCTAAACGTAGTTTTAGAAGTATATGGGGGTGAGTTCAATAACTTTCCCCGTGCATACATCACCGTACCTTTAAGATCAACTCTTGTTATGTACGTCACTCGTGTGCATGGCGGGCTGCTTGATATTTCCTCGAAAAGGAATCCTCCAATTATAACTTCTCCTCTGAAAAAGAAGGTGAAAAACGACTGTGGCATGCAAAACAACTTCATTTCAAGTTGCAACACTCACCTATATAACTTCAAAAAAGCATACAAGGGACAGGCTATGAGGGTAAATGTGTAAAGACAAGCGGAAGCAAAGTTACCAAAACGTACTGTAGAAAGCTTTGAAAAGGAGAGGAATGAATAAGTGAAACAGTGGCGAGGGTAGTGTGGATTACAATGATAAGATAACCGTCGAAGACAAGTTTAGTTCAAAGATCAGTTCAAATTTCAGTTCAAAAGTTTACTATATATTTGATGTAAGTAAATTAGGTGTTCTCCACGTTCACAGTTAGGATGGGCTGATGTAGCATGTTCGAGGTTTGCATGTGCAGAAACCGACCACATCACAAGTGTAAGGCTTATACATGCGTTAACGAAAGACCGCACGATCTTAATAGTACATGTTCATCCACAAAAACTGAACCCTTTCAACAAAGCCTTCTACTCGTAAGCCCTCTTATACATACATTAATGAAAAGAGCGCGTTAACTTCAGGCGTTAAAAGAAACAACGGAACGCCTTCCTGGAGCAAATACGCAGACTAAAAGGAAGGTCACACTTTTGTTGAGAGGTCAGGAAGGAACACTGCAGCGAACCTTCGTGCTCAGATGTGAATTAAAATGTTTTATACACTACAGTGACATAAACTAGATCCGAAGCAGTAAATTTCTAGTAGATGATAACTGGCCATCGATGAAGATATTCTAAATCAATCAAAGTACATATGATCAATAGGAATGACAATTGAAGCATCTTGTTTTCGCATGTTAAAGGAATACACATGTAATTCGTTTACCCATATTATACATCTACTACACAAGAACACGGACTTTTATGTTCTATATGTGTACACGCCTATAAGTGTCCATCCCTGAGTTGCAAAGCGCGCTAAACGAATTTTGCTTCCGTCCAAATAATTTTTTTGTCACAGTAGACTCTGATATAGGTTGCTTTGAACTAAAAAATCGAATTCTTATAATTAACTGCATTTCTCATCGTTTACGCAAACTGTAAATGCTTTAGAATAGCTTTACACCTTGAGGACCCTTCAATTATTTGCATCTGTTTTGCATCCTGTCCTGTAAGACATCTGCACTTTTAGTTTACTTCTCGCAACACGTCGACGGTGCCGTTCCCCCTTTGTGGCCATAGAGTAATTGAAAGTGGGGCACAGGCAGCTTTTTACGCAATCAAAATCAACCGTGTACCTACACTCAACACGATGTTTTCATAACTAATATAAAGCTAGCACTGTATAAACTCAGTTAAGGTAGGTTCACTTTTAAAGGCGATGAGTAATTACATTCTTTAAAAGATTAAATGCCCTTTGGGGGCAATAATGGAAGAGCCGTCAACTGAAAGGTGCTACGATATCGCGGAATCTGCCCTACAATCAGTGAAATGCACAATGCAAAACCTGCGTATCTGGAATTCTTCTGTCCTGTAAAAGCTTTTATGCAAGCAAATTCCTGTCACTTAAATTCATTTATCTCCTTTGATCCAAGAACAGGTGTTTTAACTTCTACATTGTCTGCTTCACCACGCATACGATTTGCCTTGAGCTGTATTAGCATGGCAACCTCTTTGGATGTAATTATACATGTTTCATTTCAGATAGTCAACGTTTGTACTAAGAAGGCCGTGTGAACTACTGGGATATACTCATTCTACAATACAACAACAACTGTTGTCACGGTAACGTCTCTTCTTACCCTATGGAAACACACTCAAAGCTGCTTTTATCCCAACTCTCATCGAGGGTGATGTTGGGAACGACCTTCCTTTTCATCAACATGAACACTAAGCCTCTTTCACACTATGGTAGTATCACTACCAAAGGCGACCTTCATTGAATTACTTGCAGACCACTTTAGACGAGTTTGGAGCTGGCATGTCTTAACTCAGCGTGATAAATCTTGGCTGAGCATGGATAATCCCTAAAATTACTAACTTGCAAACAAATCCAGCATTTTTGAGGGACGAGGAGTTAATGATTAGTTCGCTGATGAACAAAGTTTTGTTAAAGAGTGAGAGATTAAAGCAGAGGGTGTTTGAATGTACTTGCTACTGTGGGAAATGTTTATCTGTGGTCTATCCCGTGGGTTGCCAAGTTTGAGGCATGCTGATAAGGTTTATGGTATTCATCAAAGATTTTAACTACTTTCCGTAATCCTATCATGGAGCGTGCTGAGCAGGAAGAAGTCTTGGCATTGTAAGAACAAGAGAACTTTATCGAGAACTACAACTGAAGAAACAACAGTCAAAAAGCGCCAACAAAAATACAATAAGCAAAATTTATCTGAGGAAAAAAAATTCGATGAAAATGATGAAACAAAGAAAACCAACACATGACAAAAACGGACACACCATAAGACAATAGCAAAACGTAAAAATGGGAAACCCACTGAGATACAGAGTATAACAGTCTTCGCCTACAACTGATAGCTCGAGCAAATTTTGTCTATCGTAGACACAAACGTATATATGGAGTGTGCTGCATGGCCAAGAAGAATGTGGCAACTCAATCATAAGACAGGAAATATCAGATGCATTCTGTCAGTACTAAGCATTTGAACAAGGACTAAAAGGTGCCATGGTGGAGTGAGGGTGCTCCTTCTTCTAATATTTTACGAGTTGATTGACAGTTTCTCAATGTGGATACTTTAACTAATAAAAGACTATTTGTTGTAACGACGTCAATATATCGAAGATTATAGTGAGGCGAAACAGTTATAGGTGGGACAAAATACGGTGAAACTCCCACAAAAGTCTTCCTGGGCCTAAAATCGCCTCTGAAAACACCTTTAACACAATTAGAAGAGGGTTAATGTTCGTACCTTACTTTCCCTTTTATTTCTGCAAATGGGTAATCAACCTAAAATATGTAACGAAAAAGTTATATATGAAAGGTGAATTTGATAAGATATGAAAATTTGGTTACTTGCCACATATAAGACGAAATCAATTATCTGATCTGACAATGACCTCACATAGTGAATCTCCGTTGCAAACCTAATGACTAAGAAGAGCATGATTAAGTCAAATTTATGATGTATAAATTGTGAGTGCAAACGTGGAATCAAATAAAACAATATCACTTATTTCCATGCCGATCACATCAAATTATGGAACATATGAAACATGTGAAGAGTAATGCAATGGTATATAAGTAAACTGTTAGCTAAACGATTTGCTTTTTTTATAATTACAAAAACCCACATCAAAACTTGTTCAACCTACTAAATCTTTAGACATTCCCCTTGTGGCAACAGCATATCAGATGCTGGGAATGAAACTTCACTATGGACTCGACAAGACAGAATAACAGGCTCATGTGACCATGAAACAGTAAGCAAACCAATGGGTATGCATACGTTGGTAAGTACAGAAATGAGACCAACTGCAACTCAACTATTAATAGAATGGGGCAAGTGTTGGAACTCTTTAATAATCAGGAGTAATAAAAGCTGTGTAGAGATACAAGAGACAATCACTGCCAATCATATACTTTATTACGTCATCTTAAGCCGCGTATGTAATCAAGCCGCATTAAATTAAACCGCACTTTAATTGTGCCGCACTTGCCAAAAATTAGCATTTTAGGGGGTTTTAATTTGGCCGCAGGAGTCAACTCCTTCTATTTCTCTTCAACGCAACTTTGAAAATCTATGCAAATGGTTCCAATGAGAGTTCCCTTTCGCTCATTGCTTTCCTTACAATAAATTAAGCCGCGTTTAAATAAGCCGCGCCATTAATTAAGCCGCGTTTTTACTAGGCCACATTCTTGAAGATGCGGCCTATCTAAGTACGCGGCTTAATTTGACGTATAAGGTAAACATTAAATGAATAAAGGCAGAGCCAGTCACTGATATGAAAGCCGTCAAACATACTTAGATTGACTGTGGCACATAAAGAAAGATTAATTGTCCACGTTTCCAGCTTAATGGCAATTTAACTCAACCTAAGAAAACAGTAGAGGTTATCAGACGGTTCTAATTTGGATCGTCGTTTGCACGTCTTCTTTACGCTCTACTTGACGACTCTACTTACAGCTCTGAGGCCTATGCCATATAGATTATCCTTGATATGTCTTGTGCAACTCAAAGCCACGAAATCTCGACCAGTTGTCGGCCACACGGCTTTATAAATCAAATGCGTAACCTACAGAAAGTAAACATAGCACACAAATGTTACGTTAGAGTATGACACTGGCATCAATACAAAGAATGCCATATTTGTCGGCGGCAAAAATTAATACTTATATTATCTTAATTAATACTTATATCTCGTCTGAATTTTAACCCTTAATTTACAGTGTTATTGCACCGAGGACCGTATCATTTAATATCACGATGTATTTATGGTGACAACTCAATAAACATGAAATGTAGAATACGCCATTTGGCGTCGCTTCCTCACCCGGCTTTTTAAGTTTGGGTTGTAACAAACGCCATTACGTCCTCTTCTTCTTACATTACACTAGTTCTTTTCAGGTAAGTGCTTTTCGGAATATCGTCGCGAAGCGTGGATTTGAAATTATGAACTTTTGAAACTGAAAACAGTGAATGGAAAATATGTCACCGCTGGGAACCGAACCCGGTATTAATTCGATTCCTGCGTGTGCTCTACCAACTTAGCTTTGCAGTCCAATCGCATTGCGTAGTGAGGCCGCCTTCTAAAACAGCGTAGAGCTGGATGATGATGTTGTCCCCAGGTGCAGGAATTGGAGATGATGCAGCGAGTACAGAAGTAGAGTAAGCAACAATGGGATTCACCGTAGCTAAGTTTGTAGGAGTAAACGCCACGAAACCCATAGGTCTCTGTTTCGAATGCCGGTGGCGACATATTTTTTTTGTTTTAGTATCATATTAAAGCCTTAAATAGAGCTGATAACACCGTTTGTAGTAATAGGGAAGGGGAAAAGCTAAGCACCAGCTCTACACTTAAAAGGGGCAAAATTGCATTGATAATTGGCTACGGTAGGCGATGTTTTTCGTTTTCGATTATGATGACGCATTTCTGGAGTTCAAAAATCAACGGGTACATTTCATGTAGTAAATGGGTGATGCATGGAACCTTATACTTAATGCAATCCTCAGACCAACAGAGCCCAATAAAGCATACTGCATTGGACAAGATCAGTGTTCAGAATCCAGTAAGCGTTACGCAGCAAACATTAGAGTCAAGGATCCTCGAACCTCTTTTATATAAAAGACAATAACTGAATAGTGGTACATCTTACACTCACTAGCGGAACGCAATTACTATATCCCTAAGTATAAACATGGGGCGGTTTGAATTAAGTTATTCTGGAAAA
>JAAAKM020006971.1:16701952-16745673 GCA_010016025.2 Alatinidae sp. Z8VKAUB7J3 | reverse complement strand
CTTTCTGAATATTTTAAACTATTCCCCTAATGAGGATTTGAAAATCTCGGATGATCTACCTGGTCGCAGTTAGCAGCAACGATTTGGCTGTGGTTCATGGTCGCAAATCGCATTACTTTTCTTTGGACAGGGTGTAAAGACGTTTTACATACCCTAAGATTACGAGATTTAGGAATAAGTTTGGGTTAATTCTGTGGGGGATTTTTGGTAACGTTTAGTACCCTATGTGGGATTTGGGGGCTTGGTTTTTAAGTTTTGTATGGCATCTTTAGTGGAATTAATACTCTCTACTTGGTTTTGGGTTTTTAAGTTGGTTTTGCGTATGCTGGGTTGGTTTCTAAGTTTTTGTATGATGTCTTTGGTGGAATTAATACTCTCTACTTCGTTTTGGGTATGCTTGATAAAGGTTAGCTGATAAGTAGTATTTGCGAGTACTTCATAATGACCTTATAAACGTACAAGAAAATTAGCGTGAATATTTTCATGTCAAGGGAAGGAGCACTTAAGGCTGGTGATTCATATCTTTTGTGGTCTCACGCAGATGAGTTTATACGCATTTGGTCAATTGGCGGCGACTTCGAAAACCAACCGAACTACTTTTAAACCCTAGAAGTCTGACATCTGACATGTACAGCTATTATTGTAATACTTTACCAGCTTTACTCAGCAAAAGTAAATATCATCCCATGTTGCTTATTGATATTCTATAGTTTAAATGGGTCTTTCACAGTTCATCAAGTTAGTTTTAAGGGCTACCATCAAAGGTCACTTAAAGTACCCTAGACATACGGTAATGTGTTACCATCGGGTGGCGGACAATCCTTTATCTAATCTAAAGTTACTATAAACATTATTTCCCGAAAATATATATTTGGAACGTTTGAAATTCAGAATTTAAAACCAGTTACCTAAATTAGTGACAGGAAATAGCGTTGAATGCGTTTTAAGGACGTAAGTCCAATGCCAAAAAATACAATTTGACTCGGCAGTTTTAGAGAACGCGAGAAAGTATTACGGGAGGAACATGGATATTTCAACTCTGCACAATGGAGAAGTTATAAACAATTTAAGCCAATAAGTAAACGCCTTTAAATATAAGGAGAATTGTTGATAAGCGAGTCGTTAGCGCGTTGGGGGTATAAAATAAGTTGGCATGGATTTCATTTAACATTGAAAGTCCTATTCTTTCCTTTCACTTAAAATATGTGGAACATCCCAATATTTCGCTCTTATAAAGTAACAACCATTTACCTTACCAATACTGAAAAAAATTCACGTAACATTTTCATCTTAACATATTGTCAAGAGAAGAGTTGCTCTTTTATTTTCACATATGCCTATTTATAAATGTTCATTATTATCAGTAGCAAGGAAACTGGCATCACTTTTGTGAAAATAAACTTTTTAACTGCCAATAATTTTTACTAGAACAACATGTCCTTCGGGAGGTCGTATGTTTTCAGCAATGGATGCCAGCGTCCCTTTTCACGTCTGATTCATAATTGAATCTATTTACTAGTACATGTCGGACCGACAAATCAGTTTTGCACGATGCAGCTCTAGTCGAGACCCTGTTGCCAATAAATCTGTAGGTATTGACTGATGCCTTAAACCCATAGCTAAAATAATCTCCTTCCCTCCATACTGTTAAGATGCTTCGCGATCATAACTAAGTAGCTTGATAAATAGACTTTGACACATGATCAAACCGAGTATGCTTATCACTTAGCGTGGGTATTAGTTTTGGCTTCACTATACACCTCAACAAAACAGTTCTATAGCTAGTTGTGGCACGTGCCTTGTTTGGAATGAAAATAATTTTCAAAATGTTGCAAAAGGTTATACACATATTATTTTCGATGACATTGCAATAATATGTTTTTAGGGCTAAAAGAATATTTTATCGAACTTAAAAATGTTTCTCGGTGAAGAAAAAGGTTTTATGTACATAAGCAAACCATAACATAACCCTATCTTCAAAAATCAGAGCAAACCTGCGTTCGTTGAATTTATAACTACTTAGGCAACCTGGCCCTAGAAAGTAATGTCTAAATGTGTCCTGAAGAGCGAGATAATTGGTTGACTACTGATGGGGATAAAGTCTAGGACGAAGGCACTAAATCACACATTAAGTTTAAATATTACACGTACATTTATAGATTGGAGTATTAGAGAAATCAGGATAAGAGATAACCTTCCTTATAATGATGTATACCAACACCTCCTGAAAAGGTATATATACATATCAATATAATTCCTACTGCTATAAATAGCTCTATGTTACAAAACAATATTATTTCCTTAAGTGGTACAAAGTTTTGCCATTGATATCCGGACTGTTTTGAATAACTGGCTTCTTCAACTTTTCGAGTCCCCCTACTTCAAATTAGCGCTGGATGCTCAATATTAATTGAACGACTTGCGATTGCTATGTTCGTAATGAGACGTTAAAGAAAACCATTTTCACCCTCAACTGACAAAACATCTATAAATGGTGCACCGCCGTTCCTAGTTTAGAAAACGTTGATAACATGTAGACGATAAAATGAAAACACACGTCGGAAACTTGGAGGCAAACACAATACAAGAAAGGCACAATAAGCTCTATACATCAAAGACTAGGTTGTTGACTCTGCATATTTCTCTCCATGAAACCTGATGTATACGACAAATGGACCACTGTACTTGCTAAAGCACAAAGAAAATGAATCAGAACCGATAGCAATAATTTCAAATTTATTAGAAACTATCAGCTCGCCACGATAACTGTTCAAGCTTAAATTTTTCCTTAAAAACGGCGAGTAACCTTCTCATTTTGGAGCAATTCTAAGCCTTGACTTTTCGACTGTCGGCTACGATAAGGCCCTCTTACACCTAGCATTGAATATTATCATCAAAAAAGTTTGTAAACGCATTTGGACGGATTTGCGAATGTCCATTGTTGATCACATTATGAAAGAAAATCGAAGGACACTGCAGCACATTGGTAGGGATAATCAAAAATTCAAAGGAACCCTACCGTGGTGTGAATTGAGACTCTCATGACGGATTAGTGATTGAATAACCAACCTTCTCTTGAAAGCGGTCAACTCTTCAACCTCTGTCAACTTATAGTATACTGCTGTTATTAAACGCCTTATTATTTGCCTGTTTTATAGACAAGGACTTAAGAGCAATCAAGGAAAGAGGTTCACCGCTAAACTGGAAGAATAATTAAAGACTTGTTTTAATCATAGCACTCGAACAACTCGGTATCTCAGTATGACAGTGCAATACACAGATAAGACTGTGAGCCTAGCGCGTGCATAATTTCTAGCCCCACCTAAGCGCATGATTGGGGCTTTTTTAAAAAGGCTTCACTTGGCGACGAACAAATACACTGGTGATTTACACAGTCGAAGGATAATTGACTGACAGTTCATTTGCTGATATACTTCCAAATGTTACGGAGTGCTCCTTTGAAAATGGTAGTACGAGCAATAGTCACCTTAGTAAAACAAACATTTTGAAAACAATGATAAAAAAAACACGCAAGTATTAAATATCTTTCCACACTAAATGAACCAAACCGTTGTATTGGTTAATAAAGTCAACTGGAATATACCCATTCAACTCAATAAAAAAAAGCATCCCGTCAATGTAAATTATTCTAACACTTTTTACTCAGTCATTGCTATAGATGAGATAGACAGAGGCTCGAGATTTTTACCATCCGTTCCTTTAACGTTTCTATCTTAATTGACTAAAAACAAATTATATGTTATTGTTTCAAGATCTTACTAATTAACTTAATGTCAATTATTTCGTAGATAAAGAAAATAACATTTACTTTCTTACGTCAACATTGATCGATAACTATTCAAAGGATTTATACAGTTTCCAACTTCTTGAGGAAAGGAAACTATACGTTCCTTACTTCTTAACCAACGTTAAAATTTCTTTCTTATTTTTCCAGACGCATGTTTCCAGTCTTAAAAATATCTGTGAGGGGCCTGGATCCACATTCCATGTATTCAGTTCTACTCGATTTCGTTGCCGTTGACAACCATCGATGGAAATACGTCAATGGAGAGTGGTCACATGGTGGTAAACCGGAACCAACCCCGCCAAGTCAGGTCTACGTGCATCCCGATTCACCCAACTTCGGTAATCATTGGATGAAGAACGCAATTGTCTTTTCCAAAGTAAAATTGACGAATAAGGAGAGCCAGAATAATCAGGTGGTAAGTGAAGCCAACTCAACCCCTTTCTTAATGATATGTATGTATTTGCCTATTTGTAATATTGTCAACATAATAGGAAGTTAAGTACAGAGGCTATTTTCAGCATTATGTCACGACCATATCTCTCCAGTAAATATTTCTCAATGATTTTGAGTTAGCTTTGAATCAACGAAGAAATCCATTCCGTTTAATCACTGCACAATGTAACAGGTTTCTAAGTTTAAAAGCTGAAATTGGGTAGAAAAGGATTAGCTATTTGATGAGTAATATCGTAGTTTACGAAACGGAGACAAAAAAATACTCTAGTAACATCTCGATCTCGAATTCGATGCAGTTAAAATATATTTGGACTGATATGGCATATGAAATATCGAATATCAAATCGGTGTTTACATACAGACATATAATACGTTGAACAGATCTTTCAAAGATTTGTAGTTCAAACCCAGTACATTTTTACAAAAATACCTTTCCATAAAGACTCTAAGCAAACAGGCCTCGGATACGTAGATATGCACTGATAACCGACACGTACGTATCTGGTTGCATTAGGAGTAGCACTAATGTAGTACTAACCTTTGTTTTCTATAACTTATCAACGAAGTAAAAAAAATCAACCTTGAATAAGAATAAACAATTTTTTCCACTTGAGGATGGAAATGGTGACGTCCCTGAGCAAAACTCGCCTCAAATCAACAGTTTTGGGTTGCATGTATAGGGTACTTGATAAAGTAAATATTGAAGCCACCTCAAAGGCATGGAAAAGAAACATTCCTCGTTTACCTACACTGCTTTCCACGTGTTTTATATCTTTACAAAAATACTTAAAGTGACAAGTTAAAGTACAACTCAATGACCATCTTCAACAATAGCTGCATCTTGTTTCCACTACCCTTTTAAAATCTATACATAACCTAAACAGAGACTCTAGATAATTTTACTCGCCTGTCTAGGATGATTTGGTATGGCTAGTGTCCGACGAATACCTTTATAAAATAGGAATTGGTATCAAATTCTAACTTTAAAGGGTTTTATAGCAAAACCAGCTTCTAAAACCTTTTTATTGCAGTCATTTTTCCATGTTCACAATAGATATCAAGAAGCAATTTCAATGTGAGTTATAACCGGAAATTAGCCTTATTTATACTCTCGTTTCCTGCCTAACGAACCACAGCGACCCTAAGAACACTGACCAATCCGATTAGGAGTTGTCTGCTGCCGATTGCCAATTTTTTTGCACTCCTTGGACTGCTCCCACGGTAAGGTATCATGCAATTGAGTGTAACAACCAACTCTGTAGGCTGACATAACATTTAAACATAAGAAGCTGGATTATCTATCATTGTACGTTCAGATGAAAACACTACACTCATCAAATACTTAGAGCAGCTTATGTTAAGCGATCATAAGGCACAGACAAGCTTTAATACAGCGTATTTGCTTTCTTCCCTTCCCATCAAACCCGATTATATCCTGAAGAACTGCCGACATGTCTGAGTCAAACAAAACGCTATCGATCGAAGATCCCAGTGAAGGCATGATGAAAGAGAAGCTTTAGGTAGCGATCCATTTTGAATTTTCTGTTGTTGCATCAGTGTGAATAAAACTACAAAGCCAAGGCTTTTCCATCACATTAGATCAACATTTCTCACAAAACGATGTCATTTTTCAATCCAATTTGGGCCTTGTCGGACACACAAACGAGCCTAGTCATGTATGTCTGGAAAGATCAACACTGACAGCTATTTACGGTGGATTGAACGGGCAGAACAAAGCAGCAGCAGCTCGAAAATTGGCTCAACATGAGTAACGTTGCAGCAATTCCTTCAGTGCACACGTTACTATTGTCTAGATGATGTGCCCTGTGTTGCGATTTTTACAATAATAAAAGTAAAAACGTTTAGCCAAATTCTGCTTTCACCTGATAGAGAACAGAGGCTGATGGACACTGCAAAGAGAAACACCTATTAACGAGTGCCATATACAATTTCCCCTATTTCAGTGAAACGTGTGTAAAAACTTAATTTTATCCAGTCTTTGGCCTCGGCATTGGGCTGCTAGCAGACGTAGTAATACCAAAATCTGTAATCTACCTAATGATACACCTGATAGTGGTCATCCAATCACTAACAGAGTTAACACTTGGACCCCTTGCGAGCTTAAATAACTGGCTCACATTGTCGAAATCATTTTTCTATTGCTGTCACTGCAAACCGTCCACGGCGAACCAGTAGAGTGCCGCTAGGAAGGTTATGCACCCTCCATTTACCAGGAAAGACACAGAATAGTTCCAAGTACACACTTTCAAGTTTTGAAAGTCATCATATTAGGCTAGCTATACAATGTTACCTCATCATTCAAGTCGTTCACTCCACGCCTCTTACAGTGAATAGTGTCACATGCCACATGACAATGTAAATTAACCTTATCATTTGAATCGTTACTCCTGACGCCTTATGGTGACCAGTGTTTGGATGACAGCTTCGATAATGCGAATCAGTTAGTTTATACTATTGTTATTATTTCTTCTACGTTTGGCTTGGATCAATTATTCCTTAAACCATGCTTCAACTTATTATCGGAACTTTTCTTAATATGGTTTTCATGTTTCGGAATCCGTACACACAAGAACTTCAAATTCCTGAATTATATTTGAAAACATAATACCGTTCCTTGATCAATATTGTAAATTTTGTTATTAAGAACGGGCTAACATCACAATTAATTGGTTCTGACCTAAAGTGAGTGAAACTTTCTTCACAGAAATCAAAATCATCACATACATCTTAATTTCTGATGTACTCAATCAAATTCCACTCTAGATGTTGGAGTTACTGTTTTCATTCAACAAACACCCGTACATGCGAAGGGCGAGAAAACATCCGTTATCGATCTTATATTCCAACTCACTAAATAAATTAATTTTCCGATTAGACTGCTTATCAAAATTCACTCTCCCGACAAAGACAGCGCGATACTTAAGCAACGATCACTTGAGGACTCAAGGCAAATTGCTTAATTTTCTATCAACACCCTTAATATTCTGATTGATTTCAGTGTTAACAGATCCATTGTAAAGTGCGCCAAACCTTAAGTAGACAAAAGGTGTAATTTCGCACGATGAATAAAAGCGATGAAATCGAGGTTGTTTGCCATGATGACTGCTATCCGACGATTAATTAGAAACGATTCCTCATGCCCTACTTCCACTTGTTTTTCGAACTTGATGCGTTTAGACTTCAGAATGGTTTCAAGGTTACTCATTATACATTTGGTCAAATGATTTGCCTCAATTGAGCGTATCAATCAAAAACGGTGGTCTGTCAAACATTGTATGTATACACGAAAGGCCTCGATGTCTTTCCCGCAATTTCGAATTCATCTGGCTTAACATAGGCGGTCTTATCACATCAATCAATCTTGTTTAGAAACTATAGGTGATTAACTCCGTAATCAGATATAGATTTCTTGAATGAAATTTTTGGGAAATATGCAATCCCAAGTTTGTTTGCAAGGGGCTTTGAGAGATTAGAAAAAAATCTAAAGATTGTTATTAGTAATGTAACTTGCTATAGGGATCTTTGATATTTGTCTACTGCTAGTGCTTTCATCAATTTTCCATTCACGTTTCAATTAAAAGGGACATGCGAGAAATAATGTGCTTAAATTACTTTTCATTAATGGACCATCAGGACGGACTTTTAAAATACCTGCACAGATGCAGTCCAAGATGGATTGAATCTCACTCTTGAAATAATTTAGATTGGCAAGCTTTCATTGCAGAAACGTGTACATACTTTCATTGCCCCGTTTCTGCACAAAACGTTCATAGAAAGTTATGCAGATAATCATAAAATGTCTAGCACTGCTATAATCTTATCCAAAACCATCATCACTCAAAATATCACTTAACTGGTTTCTCAGATGATGGTTGAAAGACAGCTCTACTCTTAACTTTGATGGAAAATCTCTACTGCGTCAATGTGGTCATAATATACAATCTCAAAGCATTCTTATTATTTCAAAACAATTAAGGCTAACGTAGGTCATTGAATATCAACGGGAATAAAATTATTGTTATTCTTACATCATAATAATTCAACAAAAAATTAGTCGCATTCCTTGGATAATAACAAGCAGATATCACCGGCCTTATCTTCGATGTGAAGCTTTTATTGTTCACCCGCGGTCAAAATATGTTCGTCAACACGCTGCCTTATTTGAAAATATTCTGGGATCGCTGATATTTCTTATAACATAATAAGGAGAAAAGAGATAAACTTTTAAAAGTAACAGTACTTCTTTGGGTTAAATATGAAGATTCATCATTCATGCAACACTTAATTGGGACGCTGTCCCAAAATAATTAAGACCTGGCATAAAATGCTTATAATTCTCTTCGCCTGCAACTATAACAGTACGTGGATGTTGCTTTCATTGATGGCCGATCTGCGCCATCATTTTGCATGTTCAGAAATTACGTAATGACCAGATGTTGTCCTTCATAATATCTACACTTCTTTCAATAGGCAGCCATGTCTGGGAAGAAATCCGCAACTTTAACGCTCAACTTCGCACTGGTATTTACAAGCTACATCCCGTGTGGAAACCTCGGTCTTAAAAATATTAAGAATTGTTACAAAATCCGTAGTTGCAACCATTGAACTTGTGAAAGAGCAACACGGTACTTCATTTCTTTAATACCTTTTTGTTGACGCTTCTTTGTTTACTCACAACGCATCAACGTTTCTCTACTGTACTAATGAGTTACAAAAATGGTAACTAACTAATCCTCGCTGTTACGACGCCTCTGCAACTATTTGATCAAGCAAAACAATTTAAATGCGACTCTGTCGCTATAATAGTAGTTAGTAAACAACAACACGTCCGAAGTAAGAAGTTTCATTTCTTTATCAGTCCAATATTTTACCTGTTTTTCGAAATTTTAAATAAAACTTTACATTTAGTTTGTTTGGAATAAAACATATACTGGATGATAACAAAACAAAACTGTTTGCTAGAAAACTATAGGGAGGTGTGTTGGCAACTTTAGTTCGATATATCTTATTGTATAAATAATGCGTTTCTAGGCTCATGTCATCATCATTGCCTATAAAAAAATCATTTATTGCGTACAGCTAAGCACATGCTAAGCAACCTTACAACCTGGAGTTCGACATTAGATTCTCATTGTAGGCCTATTGCACATAAATAATCTACTTGGAAATTAGCACTTTACAGATATCTGATGTACAATCAACGCTAACCGGAGTCGTGTTGTTTTTGGCATGATGCCAGCTTTGATCGAGTCACACAGCGATGATTGGCGCCAATTCAGCACCAGCTACACACACTATCGAATGCCACTTGCGTCCATATGCAGCATAACAAGACCAATAGGAGCAAGTGCATCTCAACTTCATGTTAGTCACAAACGTGTAAACAATCCTTTTCCCCACTTCTTGTCGAGTTTTTTTGTTTTGCCGCTACTATCAGAGAAACAAAGAAAATGGTCGACAAATTTATGCAGTGTGACTCAAAGTGTTTATTTACTATGAGCACGCGCCGATTGCATCCTGAAAGGTGCTCTGATTAGTTGGGTGTTTTGACAAGTGAAAGGTCAACACCATGTTGCTTACTGTTTAGAAGGCCAATGCAATGAATACCCGTCTGGCATTGTAGAAAGGATCAGATTGCATTGAAGTAAAGGCATCGATCTGGACGCTTGTGATGACTGGTGGGGCACAGACATCATCAATCAGTCATTGAGGTTGTGTACGATGATGTAATAAATACGAGCTGATAAACTCTGTCGTTGTAGAACTTTAAAAATAAAACAAGTCCAGATTTTACAACGCTGGAGTCGGTTTTCCCACAGAAGGTGAATGAAAGTTTATCAACAACAGTGAACACTGACGGAAAATGATCAAACGCATGAATGAGACCATGCCTTTGATGCAGGATAATACGCGCCACGAGCAAAGCTTCATTGCCTCAATAACGACCTGATGCCAATCAAATGAACGCTGAAACACGAGTAGCAATGAGAGGTGCGGCTTTTGAAGTCGGATAGTCACATGCTAGTGTCAATTGTTCATAAAGGAGTACACCTAATGCAAACTGATAGCATTTGTTTACGACCATTTGGTTTTTGGTGCAGACCAAAAGTTAAATTTAATAACATACGATGTTTTCTAAAGATTTCACTAAGACACTACAGGCATGGCTAAGAAATGATTACATCTGCAGTTTAACTCCTTTGGTCAAGACAGTTTGCATTTTCTTGTGTGTTGTAAAAAAGACGAAAACGCATTTGTAGTTGAATAGAATTGTTCCTGTGTTTATTCATCGGACAGTTATTAAACTCTTTAATTCGTATCAACAACTGATTGACCAACCAAGGCCTATTCGTTAATAGTTTATTCAGTTGTATCATTTTCTCCGTACTGCTCAATATGGGTATCCAAACACCGGCTAATCGTTACAAGGTTATCGGAAGAAAGTACAAACTTTATGTGCACGATTGGGTCTAAAAACTGAACAAGTAATGACAGGGGAAAAGGAGTGGGTGAAGTGAAAGTAAAGGGAAAGAAAAAGTACGAAGAGGAGACGCGGAAAACAATAGAGAATTATACCAATGTTAGAAGACTTAAAAACATAATCCCAATATCATCGAAATCAAACTAAAAATAATGCAACGACTTGAAAATCGAATCCGTGAACCAAATCTGTATAACGGAAGGGCACTTATTGATAACAGTCCTTGTGGTACTGACAAGGCATACAATTCTATTACTATGATTTAATACACATATCATAAAGAACGAATACTAGGGGTTTTTTGACATCAACCACAACCGAACTTCAAGTTCTTTCCTCCCCCTTGTGCCCATTTGCCATCTTTGAATCCCTTCAGTTTCCAGGCTTTGTGGAATATACTTCCGACGTGTCAGTTCCTCTTAATTGACTGACATAGCTGTAGTTTGTAAGCATTGTTTGATGAACATCAACGATCATTTTGAGATCTTTGTAATTTTTGGAGGCCAATACTACCCAAAGATAGGTTAGCATTACAAAGACTAGTTACAAAATACCCATACACGCCTACAGAAAAGCCTGAGGGGTTAGATGGACAATCAGTTGCATCCATTCCAGATTGGGTAAAACCAATAGCAAAATGGTGGTCAACAGACAGTATCGATGATGCAGAGTTTGTTTCAGCACTAATGTTTATGATTAATAATAAAATTATTGAAATTCCTCCAGTCGAGACCCAAGGGGTTTCTGAAGAAAAAATTCCAGAATGGATAAAGAACAATGCAGGATGGTGGGCAGATGGTGAAATCGATGATGACGCATTTGTTCAAGGGATACAATACATGATAGAAAACGGATTAATCATTATCAAAGTTGAAGAAGCATCACAAAGAACACAGGAGGAATTAGATCATGAATTTGATTTGTTTGAAAGATATCTAAGAGACATTTCAAACAACATATCAAAAGAAAAGCGCTACATAGAATTTCCAAATCCTAGTCAAGATGTGATTAAAAAATTTCTTAGAGACTATGTAAAATGGAATTTTGAAGAAGAGGCAAAGAGAGCATCTAGTAATTTTCCAGATCCTACATATGAAATCATTGATGATACATACATTGTATACTACAAGGTTTTCATTAATGAACAACCATCAGGTCTACCACTAGATCATGTCAGTACATTAACTGAGTCATTTGCATTTTGGGAAGGACAAGAATTGTCAGCAAATGATCAAAAATTAAAAATAAAATTTGAAGTAACAAACTTGAAACACGAAGCAAATGTTTGGGTAACATGGGTAGTTCGAAGTCTCGGGGAAGGAGTTTTAGGACATGCACATCTTGGAAAAGGAATTGTCGAAGTGGCGTTAGGAGATTTTAGTTGTGATGGAAGTTTTCAATTGTATGACGTGAATAGTGTGAGAACAATTATGACACATGAGTTAGGTCATTCTATAGGTTTGAAACATGTTGAGGATAAAACAAGTATAATGTATCCATCATTCAAACCTTCATACGCATATTGTTTATTGAGTTAATTTTATGAAAATTTTTGAAATAATCAACAGTTAGCTCAACCTACACACAAATAACCGGTAGAAATTATGTAAAATGGATAATAAGGCAATTGTGAAAATCCAAGTAATTATGCTTAGAAATCAAATGGTTACAGGATCAAAATGTCCAGCCTGTGGCGATAAGAAAATGATCACAGATGAGAATACAGGAGAATTATTTTGTGGAAAATGTGGATTTGTAGTATCAGATAAAATTGCAGACACTGGAGCTGAATGGCGTTCTTTTTCAAATGATGAGGGAAACAAAGCCCGAACAGGTGCAGGAACATCACTTACAATGCACGATATGGGATTATCAACGGTAATTGGTGCAGCTAACAAAGATTCAACAGGAAAACCACTATCTGCTAGCGTCAAAAGTTCAATTGAAAGATTACGAACTTGGGATAGTAGAAGTCAAGCACATTCTTCAGCAGACAGGAATCTAAGACAAGCACTCAATGAAATGGATAAACTAAAAGACAAACTTGCATTAACTGATGCAGTAATTGAAAAAGCTGCTTACATTTACAGAAAAGCAATGGAAAAGAAACTAGTTAGAGGTCGTTCAATCCAAGGATTAGTTGCAGCATGTCTTTATGCATCTTGTAGAAATACAGAAACTCCAAGAACATTAGATGATGTTGCAAAAGGAATCAACATTAGAAGAAAAGATGTTGCCAGATGTTACAGATTAATTTTCAGAGAATTAGAACTAAAAATGCCAGTA
Organism: Alatinidae sp. Z8VKAUB7J3; assembly: GCA_010016025.2. NCBI lineage: Eukaryota > Metazoa > Cnidaria > Cubozoa > Carybdeida > Alatinidae > Alatinidae sp. Z8VKAUB7J3. The sequence continues at coordinate 16,732,624 of JAAAKM020006971.1, read as the reverse complement.
GTGGATCCTGTAAAAGGAGTTTCAAGAATTGCTAGTATTGCAGAGCTTAGTGAGAAAAGCAAACGTAAAGCAATTGCAATTCTTAATGAAGCAAAGAAGATGGGTGTTGTTGCAGGAAAAGATCCTATGGGAATAGCAGCTGCAGCACTTTATCTTGCATGTATTAGTACAGGAGAGGTAAAATCTCAAAAAGACATATCCATAGCATCTGGAGTAACTGAAGTTACAATCAGAAACAGATGTGCCGGATTAAGAAAGATGATTAACGATTAGAAATTATTTCTGAGAACGTTCAAATTCTAATTCATCCCAAGGAAATACAACATAAGCATTATTGTTTGTCTTTTTTCCATAGAGTAATTGTTTAGGATATTTTTGTCCACGTCTTGCAAATAATGTTACAAAAACTAGTTTTGATGGAATGTCAACCCTTTTGATAATTTCATTAAAAGTATCACCAGTATCATAGATATCATCAACAAACAGAGAATTAGAATTAATTTTCTTTTTATCAACAAAAATTTTTTTGATTCCCAATTGATCTGCAATCAAACGTGCAGGAATTAACCCTCCCCTACTAATAGTAGTAATACTTGAAAAAGTCCTAGGCAATTTTGAGATTTTATTTGAGAGTTTTTTTACAAGAGATTCAATTTCAGACCAATCTACATCTTGAGACAATATTGGGAAATCACAAGGAGTTGAATTAAGTTGTTATGTTTAGAATGTTTTTGTAGGGGAATTTTTCAATGGTTCAATTAATTTGAGAATCTTAAAGGGTATTTTTCCAAAATTGATATCTTTCTCACAAGAAACCAACAATACATCATCACCAGACAATGGAAAACTCATGACAATTACTTTATCACGATAAGACATTGAGAAATGAACTACGCCAAACTCTTTATCAAATTCATGTCGCATTCGAACACGCAGTGCTAATTCCATAAACATCATTTCATCTTGTTTTTGAGCCTCAAGTGAAAGCAATCCTTCCTTCATCCCACCGGCCATAAGGTGACCTCTACTGTTAATGAGCCTAGCAGAACGCATCTTAGGATCCAGTTTTGTTATCTTTTGGCAGAGTTTCTCAAGTTCTTCGATGTTGTCCATTTGTCTAATTATACAAGCGAACTATTTATTGCGATCTGTTTCAATAGGTGTCTATGCAATCAGAATCAACTAAAGACATTACTGATTATTACAAACACCTTTCGTTATTCTGGACAGATATTGTACATTTGATGTCAAGCAAACCACAAGCATTAGCATCAATAGGTCCAATGAGAGCATTTGCGGCCAACTCTAAGAAAATATCAACTGAACTAATTGAGATTAACGAAGATTTAATGGAATTTAACAAACATTTAACAGAATATTACAAACAACTTGCAGACACTTGGACAGATGCACAGAAAAAAGTCAATCTAAAAGCACCAGAAATCCCTCAAGACATTGAACAAATGGAGGCAGTCAAAAGAATTTGGATTGATATTTTCGATAATGATTTTACAGAATTATTTGATTCAGGAAAGTTTGGAGAAAATTATGGAAAACTAGTTTCAAAAGAATTAGAATTAACAAAGCATTGGAACAACATTACAAATGTCATATTACAATCAGTTAACCTTCCAAGTAAGGAAGAGATTGATGAAGTATACAAAGAGATACACTCATTGAAAAAAAGAGTTGCAAAACTAGAATTAGAGTTAAAGAAAAAGGAGATGAAAAAAAATGCAAAGTGAATCAAAAATTGATCCAAAAATTGTTGAAGAGATTTTAAAATTTAGTAAAAACGTAATTGAAGCTCCAAAGTTAGTGTCTGCACCAGATGAAATTAGTTTAGAAGTTACACCACATGACATAGTACAACAGATGGATAAAACACGTTTGTTACACTACAAACCAATCACAGAAAAACAACACAAGACACCACTGTTAATTTCATATGCATTAATCAACAGATTTCACATTTTAGATATACAACCAGAAAAGAGTTGGGTACGAAACTTACTTGAGCAAGGATTTGATGTGTATATGCTTGATTGGGGAACACCAACAAGTATGGACAAGTATCTTGATTTTGATGATTATGTAAATGGATATTTGGATGCATATGTAGAATATATCAAAAATGAATCATCCACTGAAAAAATCTCATTGCAAGGATATTGTACAGGAGCAACAATTGCCACAACATATGCATCATTGCATCCAGAAAGTGTCAAAAATTACATTGCAACTGCACCTGTAATTGATGGTTGGAGAGATACCACCGTAATTAGCAATCTGGCAAAACACATGGATGTAGACAAAATGGTAGAAATTATTGGAAACATGCCTCCAGAATTCATGTATTATGCTTTTTCAGTTCTCAAACCATTTGAGCAAGGTATTGAAAAATACGTGAATTTCTTCAAAAATATTGAAAACAAGAAATTCGTTGATAGTTTCCTCAGAGTAGAAAAATGGTTAGGAGATACACCACCAATTCCAGGAGAATTGTTCAAACAATGGATTAAAGACATCTATCAAGACAACTTGCTTATTCAAAACAAGATGCATGTAGAGGGTCAACTAGTAGATTTGAAAAAAATCGATATGCCGATTTTCACACAAGTTGCAGTAGGAGACCACCTAGTTTCACCGGAGTGCAGTATGCCTCTCCACTATGCAGTAGGCAGTGAAGATAAAACATTGAGAATGTATCCTACAGGACATGTAGGTATGATTGCCAGTTCACTATCCCAAAAGAAGGTTTTACCTGAGCTGGGAAATTGGTTGGCTGAAAGATCATAAAAGGAAAAAGGAAAAAATTAAAAAATTTTGATTCTCCACTAGTTAGTCTTTGTGGTGAATGCAGAAATCCAAGATTGTAGAATGTTTCTGTTTAACTCAGCAAATGATTTTGCGTTGTCGTTAAAGGTCTTGATGTTTTGTTGTGTTGCATCAATTGTTGCAAGGGTTACTTGGTTTTGAATTGATGTAGCCTTTACGACTTCTTCAGTTGTATCTTGCATTACTTTGATTGTAGCTTCAGGAATGTTTGCTGCCATACCTGCTTTCTTTGCAAATTCTTTTTGTAGTGTCAAGGTTGAATCTGCAATGTTTTCGTATGCTTGTATGAATTCCTGTTGTACGTTTGTAATTGCTTGATGATACTGTGGTACTGATGTTCTAATACCGTTGAAGAATTTATCTACGTTTTGTTGATATACAGAAAATAGATCTTTTGGATTTGATTGTGTCTGTTCGTTCTTACTCAATTTTTCACCTCCCTAGCTTTTGATTTTTTTGCTATTGGAAGAACAATGACTTGAACCAAGTCACCTTCGCCTAATCCAAGGGCATTACGTTCTGCCTCTGGGATAGAAATTCTACCGTTACTGCTGATGGTAGTTTTGTATGCACCCCAATTCATAAAGGAAGGAAGCATTTGTCCAATGCTAAACATTGTATCCATGCTTTTGTTTTGCATAGAAGTCATGTTTTCCATCATGTTTGATTGGGCTTGTCTAGTGTTATCTGAAACTTCTTTGAGAGTATCAAGTGGGTTGAATGTTTTGCTGGTTTGATTTGTCATCAAGGCACCAAAATTTTTCATAAACTCTGCTTGAGCACGTCCACTTTTTTGAATCCAATCTTTGAACATAGCAGTTGGATCATATTGGTTATTGTTACCATTCATTGGTAATTACTGGAGTTAAGAGGTATTTAAGTGCACCTAATGAGGGCCTAAAAAGTCCAATACTTTTTCAGAAAAAGCTTTGGGTTCTTGGACATAAGGAGTATGACCACATCCATCCATACGAACAAAACGACAGTCCTGAAGAGACGATACAAAATCATCTGCATGATGAATTGGAATTACAGGATCAACACTGCCCCAAATCAGCATTGTCTGAGTCGAGATAGAAGGTAGTTTTTTTGTGATGATTTCAGCATTTTTCAAACCAAGTACAGTAGACATGAATGCAAGTTTTGCATTTGGCATTTGCATTCTTTCAATAAAACTAGAAACAATTTTTGGATCGACACTTTCGCCAGAGCCCTCCATCAGTTCAAATGCATTTTTTGCGTTTTGTTCATTTGGATATAGTGCAGCCATTATGTATGCATCAAGTGCAGGAGTAGACTGTTTCATAACTCCAGATGGAGATACCAAGATGAGTTTATCAACGTCTTTTTGATTTGCAGCAGTGTATTCAGCAGAGATTTGTCCGCCTAAAGAAGATCCGATCAGGTAGGGAGATTCAATATTTGCAGTTTGCATGAATTTTCCAAGAAACTCTGAAAAGAAATCAATAGTATAATCTGCAAGTGGTTTATCACTATATCCAAACCCTATAAGATCAGGTATTACAACACGAAATTTTTCTGCAAAAATTGGCATTACCTGCTCCCATCTTTCAGCAGATGCACCCAACCCATGAATTAGTACTAGTGTTTTATCAGAATTTCCAGATTCCAAATAGCGAATTTTATGACCGTCAATTTGGAGAAATTTTTCATTCACTAATTTAGCTTCAATTATCATCAATAGATAAGTTTTAGTTAATTTTGCGATCATCGAAAATAACAATTTTTTAGAAAAGTCTGCTATGAACTTCAAGTATGTTTTTTAGTACCAAAATTACGGTGAATATGTGATAAAGAAAAAAATCTCAAAAATACTAGTTCCATTAGATGGCTCTAAAAATTCTCAAAGAGGTTTAGAGACAGCAATTATGCTGGCCAGACAATGTGGGGCAACCATTACAGGTGTGTTCTCAATTCATGCACCACCACACTCAGAATTCAGAGGTGTTGGGTCAGTTGAAAAGTCCCTAAATAGAGAGGTAAAAAAGATCATGGAAGAATCCAAGGTTTTGGCTGCAAAAAACGGCATAGTATTCAAAGAGAGACTAATGCGAGGAGACATAGGATACAACATTGTCAAATTTGCACAAGGTAAAGAGAAATTTGACATGATAATTATCGGTTCACGTGGAAGAAGTTCTGCAAAAGAATTGTTCTTTGGAAGCGTATCAAATTATGTTATACATACTGCAAAGATACCAGTTCTAGTTGTAAAATAATTTAAAATCCATTCTTTTTGAAATATTTTTGATGATACTCTTCTGCTTTGTAAAATGTAGGGGCAGGAGTTATTTCAGTTACAATTGGGTCATTGAATTTTCCAGAAGAACTCAGTTGAGTCTTTGATTTTTCTGCAATCTCTTTTTGTTTTTCATCATGATAAAAAATTGCAGAGCGATATTGTATTCCAACATCAGGACCTTGACGATTTAGTGTTGTGGGGTTGTGATTGTTCCAAAAAACATCCAATAGTTCTTCATATGAAATTTCATTAGGATCATATTCTACTTCGACTGCTTCAGCATGTCCGGTTCTATCAGTACATACTTCTTCATAAGTAGGGTTTGGTAAATTTCCACCAATGTAACCTACTTGAGTAGATTTTACTCCCTTTGTTTTGCTAAGTAAATCCTCAACATGCCAAAAACATCCTGCGCCAAATGTTGCTTTCAATTCAAAAATTCTAAAACATAAACAGAATTAAAACTATTTGCTGAAAAGACTAGAAGTTTCTAAGTTCCTGTCATTTTTTTACTGACATCAGTAAAGATTTCAACTACTTTTTTAGCCAAATTTTCAATGTTTGCAGTAGGTTCTGCAGAAATCAACAAGAGGATTTGAGTTATAGGAAATGGAAAACTAACAAGAACTGCCTTGTCTCTTCTTGCAGCCAAGTAGTTGATAGGACCTAAACTTTCATCGTATTCTTTTCTAATTGATGCTTTTGAGACAAAATCCAAAAAGGATTGTAGTCTAGTTTCATCGCCTTCATAAGGAGTAAGTCCTTCCTTAAAACCACCGGAAATCAATTGGCCATCTTTATCAACAATTCCAGCAAATCTAATCTCAGATTCTTCTAGTAATTTGTTGCATTTTTCAGCATACAGATTCAAAGCACCTTCAGAATTTGCCATATAATACAACTTGAGATATCAAAAATAAAAACCTAGTCAATAGAGTCACAGATGAATATATTCAATTCTTAGGATATACGATTGACATGAAGATTTGGATTTCTAGTTTTTTAAAGTACATTTTAGAAGTGCATAATCAATAATTCCTTTTTCAGATGCGGTTTTCATTTTAATTATCGATTTGTATAGAATATTTTCAACATAGTTTGGATATTTTTCTAAAATAGATTTTTTGAGTTCTTCCCTATTTTTGAGATAGTAATCTGCAAGAGGGTCATATACAGAATTTCCAATGAGCTGTTCACGGTTTATTTCAAAACCACACGAGTTGAGGGTATTTTTTACATCATCCAAGGAATAATGTTCAGAAGACCAAGTAAATTTCAACATCCCCAAGTCTTTGAGAGAAGAATTTCCAAGGGTTATAGGAATAGCAATTGCAAGTAATCCAGAATCAGTCAATACCCGTTTTGATTCAGAAATAAAATCAGATAGAGGTTTGAAATGTTGTGCAGATTCCAGTGCCAAGACACGATCCACAGAGTTGTTTGTAAAGGGGAGTTTTGTAGAAGAGGAATTTAGAAATTCAATTTTTTGTTTTTTTCCAAAGGATAATTGTGAATAGTTGATGTTTACATCATACAGGGAAATATTGGGAAATTTTTGTTGCCATAGATGAGAGGGGGCAGATAGTCCACTTCCAACATCAACTACATGTTTTGCAGAAGACAATTCAGCCAGTTCTGCAAAAACCATACACAGATTTTCCTGTGCAGATATTGGTTCAGAATGTTCTTGGGACCAATATCCAAAATTGAGCATAGAACCACCAGTTGCAAGTTGCATTACAGGTGATAACGTATTGTAAAGATTGACAGTGTCTTTTTCGCTTCTACGAAAAGTCCACAAGAATAGTTCCAGAGGGTTAATCGATACCAAAAATAAATTCAAAATTAATTGAACAGAGTCATATTAATTTCTAGGGTAATCCTTCAGAGTCTTCAGCACAATGTTTGTGAACCCATTTTTCATCTTTGTTTTTAGATATCTCTTTTCCTGGTTGAATTTTATCACCACAAGAGACACAAGATGTTGCAAATTTTGCTTTCATATGTTTTGATAATTTTTGAGAGATAAATCAAATGTGTTGCAATTGGTGTTAACTAATGATTAACATATTTTATAAATTTGAATTAATTATGATTTAGAATTTAATAAAATGACTCTAAATAATATTCAAAGTTTAGTAACAATATTTTGTTATCTTGATGTAGATCAAATATGATTTTACAAAAACACTATTACCTATCATTTACAAATACCAACCAGTGAAGCCACAAATCAAATTTCTAATTGGATCAATTATAATTGTGGCAGGATTGTTTTTTTGGTTTTCAGTTGGAATTAATGAAGTAAGTAAAATGCCTACAAACTATTCCATGTTTTTAACACTAAAAGGAGAAGATCAAATACTAAATCCAGTTAGTGGAAAACTCGATAAAGCTAACAGCGTACATGATATTTTTCAAAAAGTAACAAACGTTGATGGAAACACGCTTGAAATTACGTCAAAATATGTTGGAAGAAATATGTTCAACGGAGAGGTTATTTTTAATTCCACAGATATTTTCTACGTAGACAGAACTACGAGAGAGCATACACAAAATTATTCTGGCCACTTTACTTTTCCACATAATGTACAAAAACAAGACTATGAGTTTTTTCATCCAATAGTACTGGGTCCAGGTGCATTTGTCTTTGAAGATGTTGAAGAAATATACGATTTGGAAGTGTATAGATTTTCTTGAATGTGAATGTGAATGTGAATGTGAATGTGAATGTGAATGTGAATGTGAATGTGAATGTGAATGTGAATGTAAATGTGAATGTGAATGTGATCATGGCTGTGTAAGAGGTGTCACCATCTTTTGTGCAGTGGTGAATCAGGCTACTAGTATTTTTAACCTGACAACTTTGATTTCATAGTTTGTTTCAAAAATACGAGAGATAAAACGGCTGCAACAAAAAAGTACAGGATTTTCGTTAATAAGATAATATTACTTATGGACTGCAGTTTAGACAATGAAATAACAGATTAAAGTGTAAGAGATTTTTTTTGAAGTGGTTTTTTCTTCGCAAAGATGAAACGAAACAATTTTCTTCGATAGCCTCTATTTGATAAAGTTCATTATTCCCTAGGTACAAGTAAAGAAAGGGGAGAAAAATTTACATATTTACACAAATTCTATTTTAGGGACTGTAGGGACAGTGTTGAATCAGAACGCTGGTTCTTGGATAATCGTCTTCAATAATCAGATTGGACTACTAAGTTGTATATGATTTTGAAATGACCACCAATAATTTTGCTGATTAAAAGTAGTTTCAAAATAATATCAATACAGTATAATCTCAGGATGCTAATAGATTATATTTTGTTGGTATTTCTTAAATCAAGTTTTGAGCATAGCCTTGTAATCATCGGATCAGTCTAAATCAGTCGGGTTTCGTCTATCTATTTTATCCCAACTAGTGAATCATATGATCAGAAGCAATACAAGCAGGGATACCATATCTCCTTGTGGTACCCCAGAAACAAAATTGGAAAAAGCCAGTTGTGCCGGACTTTTCTTTTATGCAGAAACGTGCGAAATCATCAAGAGCCATGCTCGAACGCCTGCTTGTTCATCTCTGGTGATAAAATGCATATCACTTTTTGTGCCATGGCCAGCATTACTACTCTCTTACACCTATGACTGGTCACTTAACTCATCTTTATTTGTGAGTTTGTTATTAACTGCAATGTCAAATTCTCCAGATGTTTGCTCTGCATTCCAAAACATATCTTAAATATTCACGCGTTTTTCAACGAGACGATTGAGAGGAAATGTATCGCACACTTTTCTAAGGCGTGTTTGGGTCCTCATTTTTCCTATAAATAGTGCGCTGCTTTCTCAATTCACCCCATACGATAGATGTGACCAGTGTCTTGCAAAAACGTTTAGCAAAATAAACCTCTTAATCTAAGCAATATTCACATCTGGTACCACTAACCAACTTTTCAAGAAAAATAATAATCTAAAAGCAGCTGAAAAGAATTTCATTGAAGTCGATGTAAAATTTTAGTGAGTGCTTAATCTATTGTTCTATGTACATCTAAGACCATGCCCTTTTGCCACCATAGTTGGAAGAATAATTTCAGAGCAATATAATATAAGAACAGTAATATTATAATATAATAATAGAGTTTATTCTTCCAACTATGGTGCCACTTTTAATACTCGTCCTTTTGCTCTCAATGCTGCGTAGGTCAAAATGGCTTGTTCTCTTTTTCCGTATATATTTCTATACTGACGTTAAGTTTTTACGCTGATCTTAAGTCTTTATAATCATCTCTCCTTATAAACATTTTCAAAGCCAACTGAGTCTAGGGTAAGAAAACGTTGATTTTGAAATCAATTAAGAAGGTTCAGTTTAGACTTGGTATAATGATACGTTTAGGACAAAGGTGAGACCTCGAGGTAACGAAAACATTTCGGGTAGTAGATTCTATGATCCCTCAAATTATTTCTTTCGCCCACCTCTAGTTTATGGGGTTAGTTTCAACACAGAAAACAGATACATGCAATAGCTTCCTTTTCAGTAACCCTATATTAAAACACCTTTACTTTGCAATTATCAGCTATAGTAACATACCGACCGCAAAGCTTGCTTAGGTACTGCAAATTAGGTCTCAATCTAACACAGTAACTGCTACGTAAGGCGGATAGAACACACAAGGGAGCATTAAGACGCAAACATGACTTATATTTCAAACCATTACCACGATGTTTGATTTACGTCCTATATCAATTAGGTGTTAGTTGGCAATGAGTGAATTTCTTGATAACGGCTCAACATTTACAGTTTTCAAAGGGGCTTGCCTGCTTTGATCATGAAGAACAGCATTCGATAATCTAGAGTATCATTTACTTGCCTCTATGTTGGACTTGAAGAACAACATAAAATGTGTCAAATAATGAGTATCATATAAATTCAAAAAACCCCTGTGTAAACGTGAACATTTGAGCATACCTTCAAGAGAACTGAGGCCAATTGGAAGACGCTTCTGGAAAATTGACATCAAATATTAACATTGATGGTCAGTCTAAAATTGGCAAGATCTCATTATTTTGAGAAAACCCAGCTGCAAAATGTGTAGCCTTTCTTAGTTATTGTTTGAATATTCGTCGACGTCTGCCAAGTTAGGAGCAATAGTCCTACAGAATTTTGTACTTGTAATTCTGCACCTGTAAATCTGTATTTGTAATTCTCTGCTTGTTATTCTGTGCTTGTAATTCTGTACTTGTAATTCTGTACTGGTGATTCTGTACTTGTAATTCTGTACTTGTAACTTTGTACTTGTAATATAGTCAAACCTATGGAGTAAAGAAGCACTGCCATTTGAAGCATATACTTTTTAAAGAGAATTGGTTTTCAAGCTACAGGTATCTAAATTTTCAGGTTCCTTATATTCTCTTATTGAATGAAAATATTGTATCCTATTGATCGAAGCAAATTTGTAGAAACTGTAAAAGTTTTCTCGTCTAACGAGGACTTTCACTGCCGTTGCCTTCAGAGTAAGCATTTAACCCATGTACTCCCAGCATAGTCTTTCAATGTCCTTTTTCAAAAACGTCTTTCATAGACATCTTGAAAACGCGTCCTCTAAAACTGTCTTGGCACCATGTCTTAGAAATACATTTTCGAAACACATTTTCGAAACACATTTTCGAAACACATTTTCGAACCACATTTTCGAAACACGTTTTCAAAACACATCTTGGAATCACTTTTAGAAAGCATGTTCTCCAACTCCGTTACAATTGGCGTGATGATTACTGTACAGCGAGGCTCTCAAAATATAGACAGATCATCCCTTTGTGAATTTCCAGCATGTCGTCGAAGTGAGATTATATGCGCTCCTTGTAGCCACTAATAACCTTCCTAACAAAGGCAACAAATGGAGATAATGAGAGTTCAATTGAGGAAAGATCTCAGATTTTCAGCTCATTTAAAACTGTTGGACAGGCAGCAGCGTCGTCCTAGCGGTGGCTAGTGTGGCCACTACGCAATGGCAACAGTGTTTGATTGATCTCCTCCTAAGTAACCACTTCAGGAAATACTAAACAATGATGTAGACGACCTAAAAGTCCTTCTTTATTATCATTTGACTCTGTTTTGTCCATGAATTAATCCCGTGTAACGGCAGAGGTGTTCCAGTCTAGACAGACACGGTTTCTGCTAATTTGAGGTTTGTTGAACATGGCTTTTTAACATGTAACGTAAGCTGAAGTCTAGAAAGGTTTTATGTGACTTTAGTTGCAAATAATTAGAACCAATGGACTTGAGATCGTAAGTTCTAAAAGTTTATATCAGTCATGTTCTTTCAACAATAGAGCGAAAAATACGTGGCAGGGTCAGAAATGTTAGACTCAGAACTGCGCGTACACTCAGGATAGAAGGTGCAAACAGGAGAATATATGTTGCCCTACCAAAGACTAAGGCTAGGTAAATAGATTATCAGCAGGTGTGGGGTCGCTAACCGTAAAGTGGGGGTAGGGTAAAGTTGGGTATGGCGTGTGTGAAATTCTATTACTTTTTTGGCAAAGGACTCTTAGTCACGTAAAGAGCCTTGCCGAGGACATAGTTATAACACAAGCAAAATGCACAAGCCTCTTCAAGCAACTCAAATTTTATGCCATTACAGATAAATTTGAACTACATCACATGACAAGAGCACCGACGGGACGAACTCGATCCAGACACCCAGCAGCTCCACGTCCTGTCTGAGTATGGATATGGAAGTGATACTTGAACAGTCAGCAATCGAGAGGAAATATAGCATATATCTATAGGGTTACTTGCAAGATTGTCTTCAATTCAGACTATACCCCTTAGAGAATAATTTAATTTACTGTTGCTGTGATATAAAAGTTTCCTATTCCAAATCACGAAATTTTTGCAAAGGTGTTTTCTTGGTAACCAAATATGACAAAAGTCAGCTCAAAAACATATTCAACCTTAAAAAAGTCCCCAAATTGCAGGCTGTATTGAGAATTAGCGGCCAACCCAGAGGCCAAACTCAGTGAAACTAAACCTGAATTGTGTTAGTGAGTTCCAATAACGCCTATCAAACATTAGGTATTTCAGCACTAAAACCGAATTCTGTTCTTCAGTCTCAAGAAAAGGTTTCCAATACGTCTATGACTCCTTGGGCAAGAAAGGGGCCACTTGGTTAGCCCAGGCGTTATTTTGACCGAGAGCTAGTAAGACCATTCGTCTGTGTTTGTCTTCAGAACTCTCCGATCCTCGTGTTAACCTAAAATCAAACGGCCTTAAATTATTTAATCCATATAAAATCTTCTAAAATATCCTAATGATGTTCAAATATCTACATGTCTTCGTCTATTACTCTCAGAATATGTTTCGAATAGAGTAAACTTAAATTTAGCAACACATATCAATGTAGCAAGAGACACTTATATACAGAAGAAGAAAAAGAAGAAGATGGTCGACCGCAACCGGAAACAACATAGTGGTAGGGGTGGGGGCCACTCCTATCCAAAGTCATGTTTTGATCACTTCTACCAGAATACCTGGTAATCATGTCACCAATCATGTAAGGAGGGAAGGCTAAGCGAACTGCGGCTCCGCTGCCTCGTCATTATTTCGAAGAAAAATTCCTCGTTTTTGAAACCAGTAATCTTAGACTTAGGATGAGGTTCTCTGATGGAACACATGTGACAAATCGAATGGCATAATAAAAAGTGTTTTGTAATGATACTGTACAGCGCCATTTAACCCAGTCAAGTCTCTGGTGCACTGACCATCTTATGAAACCTCTTTTGCGACTTCTAGATTCCAATACCTGCAAACATGTACGTCTGTTCCTGATAGGTTACTGGGGTCATAACATAATGTACAACACTTTTTAGAGTTCAATATAACACGACTGAACCTAAGGAAGGTAAAATTAGTGACAAAACTGGACTTTGCTACCAGCAAAAAAAGTGTTCTACTTGTAGTTGATGTATGTAGGTTCTGTGGTAAATGTGCGTATACTTCCCTTGTATTTGCGCTAATTCAAATTGTACTTAATGTCTTCTCTACTACCAGAAGAAGGGTGCAAAAGGTACAGAAAGATGAAAACCTCTCGTTGGTTGTTGCTCTTTGCTTTGGTTTAAGCTTTTTGAAGTTTTATTTTATAAAATTCCTAAGTAATTCTCAACAGACGTCCGTCTTTATTGTTCCCTCACCCTTGTGTTTTTGTGTTGTCTTATTCATTATGCTAGTTTTCAACTCAAATTTAGCTGTGTGTTAGATAAAATATGTCCATCAATGTGATGGCACGGTGATCCAGTGGTACTGGACTTGCATTTCAAATCGCGCGACCGGCGCACGATTCGAGATAGTGGTGCCAAGGTTCACTCAACCTTCCATCCTTACGGGGTCGGTGAAGTAAGTATCAGCTATGCTGGGAGAAGAGGTCAAATGTGATCTATGCTTCAATGAAAAATACATGGATTTTCGAGGAGAGTATAAAATCATCGTATAAAATATTTCTATCGTGACTTTTTGCTGCTTGTTTGACTCCTCATCAATTGGAGTCCTGGCACAGAAGCCGCAGAAAGAAAAGCAAGACGGCAACATAAAAGATGGTTACATGATTTATGTGTTAGGAGATAACAATATATCATAGTGTAACAGTCGAGAATTGGAAAGGAAAGCGCTCTTTATCCTCCGTTTTCCGACATAGAAATCTTTGAAAAGCTGTTAATCGATCTTTGAGGTGGTCAGGTAAAACAACACTTTTCGACAGCTATTTAACATATAATGTGCTTTTCCTTTACAAATGTCTCTTCTTGTTCTCTCTACATAAATATTAAACGAATCGGTCTTTATCATTGAAGGACCATTTTTAATGACGTAATTCCCTGTTTCAAGTAGTCAACTTTAACTATATAAGACAGCACATTCCTCTTTGGGTTAAGAATATATTATGTTGTGAAAATGTCACACTTTTACTGCCGGTCAGGGTGAGGAGCAGACATTACCATATTAACCTTATCTGGATAAAGGGACTGTATGCATTTTGTTCCTATTACTAACTTTGCTCTTTACAATCGTCAATCAAGTCTCAATAAGCGGCAATGAAAAACAGAAGATTATATTTGATGGTTGAAAATAATTTCATGCACAAATATGAATACATACGCACCTAAGTGTTTGACAATTCAAAAGTCTGTTTGGCAATACACGTACAAAATGTTTTCGCTCTAGAGCCATGTGTTATGCCCTAGTGATTTAGGTTGTATCCCAATCCCTTTAAAGCTTCGATTACGCCTTTTTGTCGCACAATACATTGAAATTGCCCTTTCTGGCTTTTTTTGGTTTGATACTAGTCGCAGCACAAATCGTTAGGATGAATCAGCTAGAAAAGTCGAGTTTTTGGTAAGAATCAATAAGAATTTGGACTATCTGATTTGTTCTTTCACCGAAGTCGTATTGACTAACTGAAAAGGCCAAATGAAAAGACAAATTATTGTTGTTTGCTGAGTAAAATTGTTCTTGGTTTTTGTAAAATACTGCCTCCAGAAAATAGAAGACTGAATGGTTCGTTCAATTACCAGGCTGAGTGTCTTAGGTAGTAACATATTTTCTCTAGTGTATTTTCAACACATAGATAGGTATAAGTTTATCGTTCCTTCTGCCTCGGTTCGTTTTAACAATATACATTAAAAGGGGTTGAGGAAGATATGAATGCACTTGAATTGTCTGATGATGAGATTCATACAGTGCACTACGTTTAAGCTTTTATTCGCGCAGGACAAAAAGTGAACATCTTACGCGATGATGTTAAGATTTAACTTGCTTAAAACGACCTTACTAATACGTAGCCGAGGGTCAACGTAATTGGACCATTCAATCAGTCAAAAAGAACCACGAAAAGTTAATATTGGTTTAAAAAGTGCTGTAAGTAACAAATGATTTTGCACAATTCTTTCGCCGGACACTGGTCAGCTCAAAATATTTAAAAGAAAAGATATAATAGCGACCCTGAAAAATTACACGATTGCTCAACATTGGCAGACGTAGGACCTTGTACCAAAATAAATGAAAGACGACTAAAATTGTAAGGGTACTGGAGGAATTTAAAATACGTTGATAGGAGGGTATAAAAACTGTGGTTACGAGCGTAGAGCAGAGAAAAACCTGAAAGAAAACGGAGAGGTGGTATTAAAGATAACATAACTGTAGCAGGAGTTTCAGAAGGAGAAAAAGTCAGAAGAAAACCATAGAGAAGGGCTTTTTACACTACCGACCTAGTCTCTCAACCTCTATGGATTGGAAACTATTTACAGAGAATCCATAGTACGCGAGGATTGTAATATGCCATTGGGATTGAAACAGGTAAATGCAACACATCTTCCACCCTTTATGGTAAATAATACTGAGCAAGTTTGTGTCCCAGTTACACTTGACAAGAAACGCATTGTAAAGGATCTACCTTTTATTTTACTGGAAACCGCGCCAATGGTAAACAATATCTTGTGCAGCATCTTTCAGAAGAGAGAGGGGCAATTCGGCTCTTAAATGTCTCTTGTCAGCCCCAAAAGTTTCGTCGCCCCGACCAAATCTTTCTCCTCGCATCAGATCTAATACGATCCTTTGGTCTAAGCTCAGAAATAAATAAATACGAAAGTAGAAAGTATCAATAGACATCATCATCCGTTGGAAATGCTTTGTTTATCTATGTAAGAACGCATGTATGTATGTATGTATGTATGTATATATGTATGTATGTATCTATCAATCGATCAATCGATCTATCTATGATAAATGATTGATCAGGATTTCATATCACAATCTCTTTACTCTTGTTTAAAAAGACTTCTGTATCGTCATCAGACTTTCAACTAATAGTTGCAAATGTATTAAATATTTGTGTGTTATAAAGTATAATCAATTCCGTTATTAATTGAAAGCAATATTATTTCTTTTCTGATTAATCTTATTCAAGTAACAGGATCATATATGAAGGTGCTGGGTAGCAATTAAAGTGGAAAGCATGTTATGAGCTTTTTCACTAGTTACTATATCCAACGAACTCCAGAAGGACAAAAGTTCATCCATCCGAAAGGGAATGCACAATACAAATAATTTAATTTCTCCTTTTAACACAGTTTAAAATCGCGTTATATCATCATTCTTTAACTCTTTAATGACGTCAAACGAAATCAGTAAAAAATGTCGGCAATTCTGAAATTAATTAACCCTGTTAGGTTAAAAATTGGATGTCATCTTATAAACCGCAGCCCGCAGCTAAGGCTTTTACATTTCTTTCTTCCAGCAAAGTAAAAAAGAGATGGTCATTTTATGGACTATAAGAACACATTCTCAGTGTCAGGGGGATTCATAAAGGGAAATGTTATAGAGTTAGGGAAAATAGCTGCTATAATAGTGGTTGTGCACACCCAAGTGGAGAGAGAGCCATGTACCTTTATCACGGGGACGTGCCGTGAGTGAAACTGCTACGCATGTAACAGGAACGTTACAACAATACACGAAACTTTTCTCTTGTAAACGAATCATAGGTTTAACAGCATACTATAATAATAAACCCCATTTTTCAATTTTCATTAATATTTTTATTTTTTGAAACCCACTTTTTCTACTGTTGTAGTAGTAAAGGTGTGCTGATATTCAGTATCTTAGAATGTATGGTTACAAAGTTTGTTAGATGAAACACAAGCCCCTCCCCCGGGTAGAGCATCTGAGTGACTATAACCCGGAATACAATTTCTTAAAGTATGTCTTAAAGTGTCCCCATGTTTGTTTCCCAGTGGCAAGTATGCGTAATGGATGTCCATTTGTAACTGTCTTAGGTCATCAATGTCTGCAGCTACAATATCCTATATCCTGGTAATCATTCAATCCTGGTAATCATACAATCCTGGTAATCATTCAATCCTGGTAATCATTCAATCCTGGTAATCATTCAATCATGATAATCTTTCAATCATGATAATTGTTCAATTATAATAATCATTCAGTCATGATAATCATTCAATCCTGATAATTATTCAATCCTGATAATCATTTTTAGCGTAAAGGGCTAAACATAATAATAACTAAGTTATTGACTCACTATTTGCCGTGTTTGACTGATGATATGGCATGAAAAGCTCAATGGTGAAAACGTAGGACCACGAGGAATCGAACCCCGTCCTTCAGCGTTGGAACGTGATGTGCTAGCTGTTACACCATAGTCACTTACCATTGAATCATAGTAATTTTGGATGTCATTTGTTTCTACGAAATTCTTTGTGGGCCAAATGTATAAACAAGTCTGGTGTCAAGAAGAATCTTACGACGTACAAAATAAAGGTCAAAGTATCACGACTTGGCCCTCTCAAAATGAGTCGAAAAAAAAATAACGAAAAGAAGCTATAAATCCTTTAATTTCATAATGTTTCTGTAAATATAAAAGGACTATAATAAAGGGTTTGTAAAAAAAGCTAAGATAATGTTTACGTGGATCTAAGATTTCTGGATAGTTATTTATCCTGTTGGGCAAAGCCAAAGCCGACGTCAACACGAGCATAGCAGCGACGTTCTCTGAAAAGTCACAGAGCTTCTAAAGTCAAACAAAAGGTCCCTCCAGAATACACTTTTTGGGTTAAACTTAAAAAAATACGATATAATTTTCTAATGCTTTACTATTTATTCTATAACGAGTCGAGTTTTGCAAACAGAATCGCTATTCTTCCCTTACATCGTGATGTGGTTCGTAACTCTTGGGAACAATGTTTAGGGTGGCTTGAATACTTTGCCCATTGATATCCATTTCTTCGCTGCATTTGCTGAGGCAATTCAACAATCTTTTGCGTTATTGGAACCAATACTCCGAGCAGAAGATATTTACCATGCATTGTAACCGTAACAACTGTTTTGCTGGCCTAAAACAATCGATAATGATGATGATCTTCACTTCCCAATAACAGTTGTCTGGTCAAGCCATACTCGAAGCTCTGCCGTAACTCAACGTTAAAACCCTAAAATCGTCCGGGTATTTTCCACCAATCTCCATCTATGTTGCATTTCATCACCGTGAAAAGCTTTTGTTAAAGTAATTCTAAAGATATAATGGTTTATACTCTTTTTCGTAGTCAGCAATCCCGCAAAAAGAATAAGGTATTGATCGCAGTATTCGCCATGGTGTCACAATTTTCCACATTACAGAAGTTCAAGTGCAATTTTTTTGAGGTCCAGGGGAAACCCTATTGTTACTTGTAACCAATAGAACGTTTGTTCTTTGTTTAAGACAATGAAATGAATTGTTAAAATATTGAACGATGTTTTTATCAAGTCACAAACTCAGCAACTCAGAAAACAAAATGTTGGAAGCGACTCATTGGCTGCAAGGCACTGTCATAGCAAGTAGAAGCAGTGCGTGGTCCTTGATGAGTTAAACTATTACTGTTTAGGTTAATTTCTGTAGTTACTACATCCATTAGCTGTACAGAAGTCTTTGTCTCCCTTTATAAAGCTAACGCTAATGGTTTAAATTGAAGAAATTTCAGATGGTAGCCCTTTGACGATGACTGTTTTTAAGTTAGACTGAAAGAGATCGTCCCCCGGCAAATCCCAGAGTGCAACGCGCGCTGTAATTTGCATAGAATTTCCGAAATGGTCCATTGATTTACACGAGTGACTTGCTGTACACTCGAAAATAGAAAGTTGAGAGTCATATGAAACAAGAATCAAGGAGGAAGGATTCAAGAAACCGACATTTGGAAGCAGTTTAAAAGTTCAAAGATTTAGTCACGCCCTGTCCCGACACTGACCAACTATACAAACCAAATGTGTAGTACTTCGATCCTCTAAACAAACCAAATGTGTAGTACTTCGATCGTCTAAACAAACCAAATGTGTAGTACTTCGATCCTCTAAATAAACCAAATGTGTAGTACTTCGATCCTCTAAACCTTTGGTTGGCCAATTTAGTAGGTCTGGTATCTTATTACTTCGTTTTCGTTTGTTGCAATACTGAAAGGGAGTATAGCTGCTCTATGCATGACAAAAAGCACTACTGAAATGAGCCAGTATTTGCTTTAAACGTAAATCGTTTATGGGGCGACATGAAATTTCATCAATAAAGTTTTGTCGACATCCTTGTCAATATCATTGAGTACCTGTGGGCCGCTTAAGAGCTGAAAGAGAAAAAATGCGAGAGCCAATGTATGAAAATTAGGAAAGTGATAATGAAAGAGCCTTTGACGTGAATACCTCGATTTCGGAGATACTTTTGGCGTGTGAATTGTTTACTTGTCTTCATTGCAAGATAATATGTTATTTCAGATTGATACAAACTTAATTTTAGACGAAATACCAAATTTCGGGAAGCTGATCAAAGTTAGCTTTTAAATCACAAACAAAGATCCTGCTTTGGCTTAACTTTTTTGCAACTGAAAATGCCAAGATAGTACGAAATTAATATGAAATATCCACTCTTGGCTCGTGTGACAGAAATCTGCTTTGTCTCGTCCATGTTCGAAACGTGATTTCCTTGCGACAAGAAAAGGATGTTTGTAATATCAGCAGATTTTGAGATAAGAATAACAATTCTATGAAATGATATCTATTTAATGTATCTATCAGACAATTGTTCAATTTTGATAGAAACTTGAAATGGTGCAAAGTGTAAACTTTTTTTAGGTGGCGTTGATACGACGATCTTCTATGAATTCAACGAAGTATATTACATATTTGACACAAGTATTTTATTGATATTTTAACTTTATATTAGTACGTTTAAAAAGAAGGTATGCATGTATAACCTGTTTTCAACAAATTTTTAACCGCCTCCTTCTGTAATCATGGGTTGTTTTGGAATGCAGAGCATTGCATTACAATCACTGGCTTAAGTTTATCAGCTCATAAACTTCCTCTCCATAGAAAAAACCCTTTTGCTAATAGAAAAGTCTCCAATAGTATCGTATGTCCTGGATGCAATTTTCATTGGTTTCCCATTCATTTAACTTTAAATTTGTACCAGCCTTTATATCTAAACCCCCTCCCCTCAAGAATTGACGTTTAAAGCACTGGGTACGAGGCGGGAAAATAAATGTATCCTGATTGGATATCGAGAAAACAAGCCGGCGCTCAAAGCAAAGCAGTTCAGTTTCAAATTATCAGCAGCAGAGAATAGTCGCCAGGGCACAGATGTATCACCGATGCAAAAATTGAGATAAGTGGTGACAGACGCCTTACTTTTCGCAAGTTAATTGGAAATTTATTACTATAACCGGCCAGGAAGACTCGTGGAAATGACAGCGATTTCATTTTCTTCGTTGCACGACTCCGGAGTGGAGAAAAGGAGTGTGACAAGCTTTCAAGAGTTCAAACAGGCTTATCAAGACTATAGATATACCACCTGCCTACCAGAAGCAGCAGACGTAAAAGGCAATGGCTGTATGAACATCATGATCTGTTAGTTGAGAACGTGCCTGCCTCCATTTGCTAGAATTGGATGTGATCCTTGGGAAACTGACGCCATAATGACGAGTGATACTTACTTGCGATGCAACGGAACGATGAAACTGGAATTTAGTTTTCTCTAGATATTCACAGTGAATCAAGGTGTTTGCTTTTCATACCTCTTGGGTATTATTCATGTTGAGCAGTGTAGCTCTTGTTGAATTCAGATAGTTTGACTGAAGCAGAAACTAAAATTCCACTTCGTATTGAGTCCTTTCTCAATGCAAAAAACTTTGTTTATACATTAAGTATCTTATCTGCAATTCATATGTATTGGAATGTTGTGTAATTGCCCTTTCTATTTGTTCTACAGCATTTCTTATGACACACTGTGAGTTTTGTACTTTATCTTGTGGTCTCAATTTACGCAACTCCTTAGTAACATTGCAACACATTGTACACGTACATATTTATTGTCTTTTTAAATGTAAGTCAACTTTCAATACATTTTACATATTTCTCCCAGAGTGGGAGATTGGTGTTTTGAAGATGTGGTTTACTGGTGTTTTGAGATTGGGCCAAAACATTTGCGAAGTAAAATGTGGTGCGCATTGGTATGCTTGGAAACAGATTAGAAATCATAATAAGTTGGTCGCATGCGCTACTTTGTTTGTCAAGATGGAATGGAGTAAGACGCTAATAGAAAGTGCTAAAACAAAAGCTTAGTGTGTTTGCTAAGAAGAAAAAAATTTGTTGAATTAAAGAAGCAAGCGCATAAGGGAAAGCAATCGGTTATTTGAGGGAGGTAATGTAAGTAAATAGTGGCGATAGGGTACAGTGTTCAAATGATTAAGATATGAGTTTGTGGTACATAAGAGAAATGGAAGGTACGGCTTTGCCACCAGGGAAATAGGAGAGATGGGAAGTGGGAGGTTAAGATAGGGGTACATTCGTAGATACGGGTGGATATATTGTTAGGTAAGAATAGGATAAGGGTAGATTGGAGGAGACGGGTGGACATGTAAAGATAGGGTTGTGGTAGTTTTGTAGAGATGGGGGAATATGTAGATGGGATAGATTAGGATAGCGGTAGCTTTCGTAGAGTCAGGTGGATATATAGGTATCCAAGGGTAGGATAAGGATAGACTCGGGAGAAGGTGTAGAAGTAGATAAGTAAAAATAAGATAGAGGTAAACTCCAAGAGATGGGTGGGCATTTAGATTGGTAAGGTTATGAGAGCAATGTAGGCCGCTTGATAGGTAGGTAGGTAAGAGTCTCGGTGCTTATCAGGGAGACTGGTATTAAACACCGGTAGGTAAGAGTAGGAGAGCAGCATATTCGTAGAGGCAGGCCGATATGTAGATCGGTAAGTGTAGAGTAGGGGTAGTTTCATAGACACGGGTGGGTAGGTAAGGTTGAGTCCCCGCTGCTTATCAGGGGACCTGGTATGAAACACCCTTAGATAGGTAAGTACAGCACATAAATAGCTTCGTAGAGAAGTGTGGGTATGAAGATAGGTAAGAGTAGGATAGCGGTAGAGAAGGGAGCTATGCAGATTTGTTATTATCGGATAGCAGTATATTCCAAGAGACGGGGTGGCGTGTAGATTGGTAAGGGTAGGAGAGGGGTAGAGACGAGTGTGTTGTAAAAGATCTATATCTATGTAAGCCGTATAGTCGCAAGAAGGATCGAATGTAACACTCGTCTAAACTCCGTTAAACTCAATCAAATTCTTGACAAAATTTCTACTCGTAGATCTAACTCGTCTTTTCTTAGCGAGTTCAGCCATATCACAGAACGATTGACCAAAAATGTTGTTAAAGAGCTATAATATTAAAAAACAAATAGCTTAAAAAACCAACAGGGTGGATATGTAGATAGAAAAGTGGATTACTGCTGGATCTTTGACAGCAAGATCTAGGCGTAAGGATCTGATTTGAGTACGTCCTTTACTCGGTGCGATAGTGGGGACGCCTAGTAGATGATTAAAAACTATATACACATGGAAACGGAACAAAGAGCGAGGACAATCGATAAGTCAGCTCTAAGAGGAGCTAACTAAATTCATGAACTTATTAGGTAGCGCGCAATGGCCCCACTGCTTATCAGGGGGCTAAACTGAGAGATTGGTAGCTCCCAATGCAATGCCTTGATTATAGATTTTTTTAAGAGCAGCAAACAACTGCATCAGCGAGTTTCAAATAACGTAACCTTCAGAAGTTGATGCCCCTTCCCACTTTGCCTTTTACTAGTAAGCGCGAGGGTGCCTCTGTTGTTCGGACCTGGGCGCTTTTGAGAAATAATTTTGCAAAACTAGGCGCGTATTTGGGCATGGGCGCTTATTTGAGCCCTGGGCGCTTAATCGGTAATTTACGGTATCTACGGAAGGTGTCATCTAGGTGATTTGATCCAGGTCGTTTAGATCTCCATATCCCCTAAACCTATTTACTAATTTCATAATTTTATAAGATTGAGATCGAACTAGCTGATTTTGTGAGAAACATTTTTGCTCAGGTCACAGATTATCTTTGCCAATAATGAAATTGAATGTTTGATAGCACTAACACTGCAGACACAAGGTGGTAAAATGGATGCATTCTGATTGGATACCTTGGAAATAACCTAGTGCTCATCGCATACCAGCTCCGTTTCAAGTATTCGTCAGCGGAGACGGAAATCTTTATGTGTATCTTCGTTGCACGACATCGTGTAAAAAGATAACCATCACGCTCGTCATGCAGATAATGAGTGGTATGTACCTGCCTTGCTGTTAAGAGACGAGGTGAACGTCTCAACAAAACACATCTACCTACCGGAAGTGGCAATATGTGAAAGAAAATGATTGAATTGATCTATCTATTTTATGAGAGTGTTTGCAAACTTCTCTTTGTTTGGATAGAAAATGATGTCCACTAAACTTACGCAATGATGACGAGGAAGAGCGCTAGGAGATCACATACTCTTGAGTTCCAAATAATCGTACCCCCCCTCCCCCCTACCCGCTTATCAATTTTTTGAAATTTATAACCCTCGCTCCTTATTAGGACCCTCCGTTTATTAATTTCAAGGAATTTTCCCAGTACTCAGAATGTAAATGATGTCTTAAAACATTTAAATAACTTCCCGTACATCATTTGACCCTGAAACAGTTGCTAAGTAATCAATTAGTACGATTTGTGTCTTCATGTGTTTCATCCTTATTTAAAACTTTCACAAAATTAAGACTAGAGTTCAGACACCCAGCCGTTTATTTTGACCCTCCTCGTTTATTATCTTTAGATCATAATGATGATCCCCCGTTTATTCAGAGCCCCCTTTTATTCGGCACGCCGGAGAATGGTACAATTGCTTGATGAAACACAGATTTTGGTGATTTTGAGAAATTGATTTTGAATCTAGGTGTTTGCATTGGATATCTTTCTGAACTTGCTTAGGTTTGGCCAGTGTAGCTATTATTGCCTTTGAATTATTGCCTTTGAATAGCTTGCCTCAAAAGAAAAATTAAAATTCCCATCCGCATGAGCCTTCATCGCAATGTGTTACTTTTAGATTTTGAGATCAAATGGCTTTGTATATGGATTAACTACGACAATGTATTCTGTCCTATTTTTAGAATTACATTTCTTCAGACATATTGTGGAATTTGGAAGTTATTTTATGAATTCAATTTAAAGATATGCTCACTGGAATTCTTGTAGAAACACGGTCTCTTTTCATAGTACTGTAACAACAGAAATCCAAGTGATCCTTGGCATAGTTAGTTATACATGTATTATCTTTTGTAAAGTATATGTAAGTCAGTTTTTAATACATAATGAATATTTCTCTTTGGATGGGAAATAGTTGTGTTGCCAATGTAATTTTCTGGCGCCTTGAGAATGCTCGGGAGTTTGCTATTCGAAGTTAATGGTTTTCTTCAACAATTAGTATGTCTTTTCCATTTTCATTTTTACTGCTGGTTGTTTGAAAACACTTTTATGCCTTTCACTTTTATGTATTAAGTTCAATAGTAATTATGGATCAGTTTCGGATGTTTTCCGAATCCTTTATTGACGTTGAAAGGAAAATAATTGGTTAAAATGTAATTGGCTTCAATAATTTATCCTTAAATGAGTAACCACATTATGAGCTTGCATTTTCAAAATTGAGAATAGTTGGTTTTGCTCTGGTTGCTAAAATTGAAATACGCGGATCCATAGCAAAGTATCATCATATTAGCTAACAACAAGAAAATTATTGAAATATACAAAAATAACAAGATTGAGAGAACAGTAAAATCGGTGAGGGATGGGACGTTTAAGTGAGTGGAAGTAGGTTAAATGCCGTCGGTGGTAAACCAATAAGGTAGATTTTCATAGGTAGAAAAGGGCGAGTATATAGTAATAAAGGTGGATAGATAGTGGAAGATGAGTGTTTGTGTGGTGGAAGTGGTGGAAGAGGGTAGCAGAAGATATTAAGGCAGGGACAGATGTAATTTAAGTAGTGACAGGTCGAAGGAAATAGTTATACAATTAGGTAGCTATAGATAGTCGATTGTATGTATTATGTAAGTGAAGATAGGTTAATGGAGGTAGATTCATTTAATTGGTTGTCAATAGCTACAAAGAGAGAGCTAGAGGATTTCGGTAGGTTATGGTCGTGTCTTACCCACCTTTATTGGAACGCAGAGTAATCTAAGAGCGCTTCGTTGCCTTGTGGCAATGGCACAGGTGTAGTATCTATTCTTATTCCTTATAGATTCTTCCCATAGGACGTGAGAGGCTGTCCTACTGAGCGGTTGAGCCTTCTTCCTGGCTTACAAGCTGCTGCCGTTTATTAATTAGTTAGTCCCTTGCGATTGCACTGTTTATTTAGGGGTATGGGCAACCTTTTTAGGCGGCGGGTCGGATCAGGGGCTGCCAGAGACGTCACGGGTCAAATTATCTGACCACGGCGATACCCCCATAAGAAGAAAATTAAACTTGTCAAGGGCAGAATGAGCGTGTACCACCATTGATCACACAATCATGTAATTTTACGGTAATTATAAAATTTACAAACATCAATTGATTATGGTATTGCATCATGTTGAACAATGTAAAGAATTGTTTAACGAAGTAAAGTTAAAAGGTTTTCTTAACTCACTCAAATTTTATCAACCAAGAAATAATTATGAATTAACAATTTTATCTAAACTCCCTGCAAAATGTCATTGTTTTTAATAGACGCCCTCTGCAGAGGAGGTATTCGCAGTGCATGAATTGTTCAGTGTCCTGTTCATTGTTTAACTTTTCAAAGTTTTCAAAGTTTTCAGAGTCTCTACTAGTGCATTTTTCAAAAAGGGGAACAAGGTGAGAAAGTCGGCGTGTTACACTGGGAAGGTCGTTATAACATCAGCTTTTTTTGGCAGCACAATGTTTTACATTGAAGTGGCATAATTCCGTACTGCTGTGACACAGTGCAATACGCTTAGGCACGGTGGTCCAGTCGTACTGGACTTGCACTACAAATCGAGCGACCGGAGTTCGATTCAAGACTGTGGTATCAGGGTTCACTTAGCCTTCCATCCTTACGGGGTTGGAGAAATGAGTACCAGCTATGCTGAGAGAAGTGTTCAAAAATTTTACTTGGGATAGGAGTGGCACCCACCCCTACCATTGAGTGGTAGAAGCTAAGGAAAGAGGAGGATTCGTGCTGCCTCCGACTGCGGTCGACCATCTTCTTCTTTTTTTTCTTCTTCTTCTTCTTCTTCTTCTTCTTCTTCTTCTTCATGACACAGCAGATAGCCCATAAGATCGACTTCTAATAATATTTGGTAATATAAGATGTATTGCATAATTCTGATTTCTGTTGTCTAACAACATCACAAAGTATATGAGGAACAAGAACATCATCAAACCTTGTACACGTCAAATAGTTTGAACTTTGTGCATGAACGCATTTCACAAGTAATTTAATATTTGCTTGAAATGTCTAAAAATAATTACAAGTTCATTTTACATACTCTTTTGGTTATTCTAGCTCTACGGGTAGCTTTATTTGGGTCGGCTTACAAAAATTTGTTCATGTTTGCTGCATGGTTTTTCAAAATGAACATGGTGTCCGTTGTCACGAAGACTAGGATATTTGTCTTGTGATAGCAAAATAGGAATATTTGACATAAACCTTCCACTTCGTTACCCCACCATTTTTCCGTTCGACAATATTATTAATGGTGCAAAAAGTCATTTTCGTATTATAGAGCTCACGGTTGGTCAAAATGTTCATTTGTCCTTTATTGGCCATAAAGTCATTGAGACCCTGTTTACACGGGTACGGATCCAAACTGGTACGGATTGGCCTCGCGTTTACACGGGACCTGGTGGATCCGAACTCGTTTGGATCTGCTATCCGTACCAGTCTTGCTGCGTATTTTCACTCTGCGAAAATGCAAGACAACCACTAAAGTCTCAGGGGTTGCTTCGATGGAAGGAACTAGGATAAAGGTCGGGGAATATAAAACGAGACGGTGACGGAAGGGGTGGCGATTAATGCTTTTCGGGGATACTCTTGGCTGATCAGCTTCACGGCTTTTTTGTTTCGCCTTGTTTCGCCATGTTTCACCTTGTTTCGCCATGTTTCACCTTGTTCAAACAGGTTAATTGAGATAGGGTGTACAATAGGAAAAGTCAGAATATAATTGTACAATGGAATACGAAAAGTAATCCCTGAAAACTTAGTTCAGTGATCAAACCGGACAATATAAGTCGATCTCGCTGTACAAAAGGGTATTCTATTAACTAATGACTGACAGGGGCCCTTGTGGAATTTCAAAATATCTCATAAATATACTGGATATTCATATGCATTCATTTTATACTCTCTTACTTTTGTAGAAGATTTCTTTTAAGTCGCAATGAGTAACTATAAGGCTGTCATATCCTTTACTATAAATTTCACTTCATCTTCGAATGGCCATTCAAATTCTAATTGCACAATTCAAATGTTGTCATATATGTTAGGTCTAAGAACTTAATTTTAGTCTTATTAGTTTACCTCTTGCGCAATAGTTTTCTTCTCTTAACAATGAAATTTCACTTAGCGCGAATTAGTCAAAACGTATCCTTAAACGTAGTTTACGAAGTGCCCCTTTTAAATCTCCTTATTTAAATATGAAAACAATAACTTACCTTGGTCAGAGAATCTAAACGAAAACCTCGAACTTTGCCTCTGCGACTTGCGTTCATAAAATTGCCATAGGCTAGAATGATCTAAATTGTAATGAAAATAAAATATTTGTGTAAGGCAAATGCAAAGGTAGAATAATTAATCTCGTAGTAAAAGCCTTAATTCAACAACAATGGATATAATGCTTCCATAGAAAGTGAAGTTTCCTGATAGAAATCCCAGTATTATAAAATGAGAGTATTGTAAACTTTATGGATTACGCACGTCATATGTAGTATAACTATCAACAGACAACCAAAATGGTAATTGAACAACTAATATGTCTACCTTAAAACAAAAGTAACAGATAAGGAATTAAAACAGGCAAAACACAAACATGACAACAAAAGTATAGATCAGCCTCCAAAGTACCAGGAATGCATATACTCGTTTAAGGAAATGACAGAGGTCTTATGACTTAATTGTAATTCTGTAATATGAATGACGGACGGAAGCACCAGATAGATT
Source organism: Alatinidae sp. Z8VKAUB7J3 (assembly GCA_010016025.2). Classification (NCBI taxonomy): domain Eukaryota; kingdom Metazoa; phylum Cnidaria; class Cubozoa; order Carybdeida; family Alatinidae; species Alatinidae sp. Z8VKAUB7J3. The sequence goes on along the minus strand of JAAAKM020006971.1, from coordinate 16,704,458 downwards.
ATTAGCTAAAACCCCTAGAATATGTTCAGCAACTCCAATTGGATACGTTCTTTAGTGGCAGATGATATATTAGAAATGTTGAGAACATTAAAAAATGCCATTTTGTGCAGATCTGCTAAGAATAAGCATTTCTTTTTTGATGGTGTCTTGTACGACCATATTGACGGTTTTGCCACGAGTACCCTTTGGGACCCACACTCGCTAACACTCGCGCGTTTTTCTATGTTTCCATGAGCAGCGTTTGCTCGATGACTGTCCGTCGCATTTTCGTCCTCTGTTTTATAAGAGAAATGTCGATGACTGTTTTGTTACTTTTGAACTGAGAACATGTCCCTTTATTTCTAGACTTTCTCAATTCTAGGCACAAAATATTAAGCTTATCTTTGAAAAGGAACATATTATGAGTATCCCATCCTTAGATGTCCTAGATAGCCCATCTTATTCAGCCGTTTTAGAGCACATAAAGACTAAAGGACAGGATGTTGCTCTCGATGACTTTGACATCTTGTCCTGATATTCTTCTAATTTGGACCTTTCGATTCATGCAAGTCTCCTCATTTCTAAATTTAGCCCTGTCTTATATTTACAATTGTCAACTTGTTTTCTTTCTATTTTTTTAACATAATTACGTTTCGCCATCTACTTGACTACCTCGGACCTTTGTTGTAATTTGTTTTCCATTTAGATAGTAAATTATTCATAAATGACTCATTTTATATCACTGTATTTTTTATCTTCATAAAAACGTTGTTTTCATGTCATGGTAAAACTTCTCCGTAGATGATGTAAGATAGCATCCGAAGCTTAGGTATTATATACCGAGATGTCCCTCAAATTATGTGTCATTTCATGGGTATTTTCATTCCTTATTCGAATTCGATTTCATCTGGAGTACCAACTGCAGCAAGGATACAGTACTTACATAAGTAGATATTTTGAACCCTCAAGATTAAAATCATATTTCATAGCTTTCGTACTTGGTATTGCCTCTACTCAAGCGTCCATTTTTCTTATCAGAAATAGAAGTTTAAATTGTGGTGAACACATCCCTGTTTCCATAAAATATTGGCAAATACATTGTTGGCAATACAAGGAATTTAGTGTCTGTTTTACGGTAGAATATTATACTCAAGTGCCTTCACTGCGGAGGATGACAAGGGTTGTTGCCCTGAGACAAATACTATGACATAACTTAGTAGTACCCGTCTCCTTCTATCCTGCTCATCATCCCTGACAATCAACCAACATAGTAGAAAAGCAGTAAGCTTTAGACCTGGAGGTAATTCTTTATTACTTTGCAACACAAAAGTGGACAACTTTACTCTAAGACTGGAATCTATACAGTTATCTGTATTTTATAAACGCCTCTTACCTCAAAGATCTTTTTCAATTCCTTACTGTTAATTACTGTTAATGATGCCGATATCACGGAATCGATTTGCTATGGAAGATAAAGACCCCAAAATAGATTAGAAGATGATTATAGAGAAAATAAAAATACAACTAAAATTTGCAAATAAAAATATCCACCTTAGCTCAAAATTTATGATAAAAGAATTACAGTTTACAAATACTTTCCTTTTCTTTCATTCAACGTTACCGTACTCAAAGAAATAATTAACTGATTAAAGAAGCAAATAGAAATTGTTTATCTTGAAGTGGAGTGACAACATAACAGCACGACTATAGAAATTGTAGACGCACGTTTAGACGTGGGAAAGATTGGCAAGTGGAAACGTTTTAAAAAGGACAAATAAATATTCAAAACAAATAATAAGTGCTTGGTTCAATAATGTTATTAACGTTATGAGAAATATAAGTTTTGAAACATCCTAGAGAAATAGAAATATGTCACCATTAGGATTTAAACACGTGACTCAGGCTTTCTTATCGTTGGGCTTTACCAACTGAGCTAGGTGACCCCCTGTGTTAACATACACTATTTCTCCAGTCACCATATTCACAGCTTATCACCAATCGATCAGCATCGCTTTCCAACCATACGCAATTTGGAGACCAGCCTATATATGTCATATGACGTAATTATGGTATGGCCTTCCATCTGGCTCATCGCGCTGTCTAAAACCCATTGAAAATTGTAAAATGTCGACAAAGGATTTAAAATTGTATAATTTGAAAGGCAATTGAAGATGTGTTTTACAAGTATATCTTTTCAAATCCGCTTTTCCTTAAATGCTGCACATATTTTTTGAAGAGTTTCAAGAAATATGAAAATATATCTCTACAGCGCTGTCTTGAAACCCGTCAGTCATATTACTTCAGATCCTCTCTTCTCAAGAAATACGTACTGCTTCTAAAAGAAAATCATTCTTCATCTCTCTTGAAAATCATCGTTAAATTTCTTCCTTCTAATTTATAGACCTTAACCATATTTTGAATTTGTAAAAAGAATTAGCATCCTATCGCCGACACTCTATTCTTTGTCAAGACAGGTTTTGTTGAAAGACCCCCACCACTATCTTCCTTACTGTTCTTTTGAATCGTG
>JAAAKM020006971.1:16664627-16679970 GCA_010016025.2 Alatinidae sp. Z8VKAUB7J3 | reverse complement strand
TTCGAAAGACGTAAATCAACAACTAACTATCGTAATTCCTGCATAGCTTCGCACTCTTTAATGATGTTCATTAATTAATTATCCCTGGGTGAAGTTTTGACAGTTATCACAGGACGTATCTATAATTTTATCAGCCAGAAGAAGGAGATTTCAATATTTCAGAACATTTCCAGGCATTTGAAAAAGTGTGGCGTGCTGGCTCACTTTGCAATCCTTCTCGTTATGGTATTATAGGACAATTTTTGACATTGTTCAGTCCTTTTTCTCAGATAAAAAATGTAAGCGTCTTACACGATAACATTGCATCTGAATTGTACTTCATTAACGCAGGCACTCATTAAGGTACCCTCAATTCTTGGCCCGACACTCTTTCAAGTTTACATTACATTACTGGTGGCTCAATAGTCTACTACAAAACTTCTTATTTTTTCCTTTTTATAAATATTTCGGCAATGTCAACGCCATTTTCAGTATGTTGTACTTAATTTATACTCGTTGCAACGTAAGAATAATACAAAGTATTTCAGATAGAGCATAATTTTAACATTTATTGCTGCACTTACTACTTTACTTTAGCCATTGAATACGTCAAGCTTCCTTTATTTTAAGACTGAATTTGGAAATGGTTGATCAAAAATTGACCCTTGAGAAGGTAGGCATGCACGCCGCTGATGCATTGGCATATTTCAATAGTTGGGATCCTTTAATCAAAGCGAAAGTTAGTGACATGATATTATGTCACTGGTGAAAGTATGCACGTATGGGCATCGAAAACGTCGTGGCAGGTCAGACATTCTCCCTCGCTTATTTAATGAGTTCATTGATAAAAACGCTGACGACAGAAAACATATTTATCTCTATAAATCTACCATTTGCTCTTGCGTCAGTACTCCCGTCATGTCTTAGCATCTGGTTATCTAACTCTGTTGTCTTAACAAATCCATATGCAAAGTGGCTTTATGCATTAAATGACTCTTTGAACCACAATCGAATCATTCTCATGCTTTTCCAGCTAATGGGATGCTTCATCCCTAAATATCTATCACTTCCTTCTGAATAATGGGCACCAAAGTAAGCATAGCTCACACCTATCGACTCCCTTCTTAAACGCACCTGGTTCTAAAGTGCTGAGATGTTTTCTTTCTACAAGGAAGATTAAAAATCATGTCAATCTTGACTATGCTATATCAATATGGATGCTAAGATTCACTTTATTACGTTCAACAGAGAGTCAATGTAACACAAGCATTACCTCTCCAAATTGAAGTACGTGGGGTATTTTCTGCAAAACCAGGAGCGCACGTCTTCTTTCTGCATCTAGCTCTGCTCTGTATTGTCCAAGTTTAAGTTCTCTATAATTGAAATGAGTAAAACTGTTTCTTTAAATGGATATGTGCGGAGACTTGTTAAAATACGTTAACTATAAATACATATGTCTGATCTTACTAACTGGTGTCAGTTGCTGCATCAATTATTTCTTATTACTTAAAGCTGTCGTCACCTTCCAAGTAGAAAATATATTCAATTTCCTAACTGTACCATGAATTTTTTCCAGGCTTTTACAAAACAAGCAGAACACAATGTTGACTTGCGACAAGCAAAGACCTTGATAAATGCAGACTTGATAACATTGATATCATAAATGCGTGCAAGTGATTACCTTGCAATCCAAATGTTGCCAGTGGAGAATGGCCTGCGACTATCTCTGTCATACAATACCATCAACAACGTAAGACTTGCGTTCAGTAGTTCGTGTTCTCCTGACATGATGAAAGGTTTTGTGTTTAACTGATCCTTTTCGTCATCTGATGGAGAAAAAGAAAAGAACGATAACGTTGTAAAAGAAAACAATTTTCTATAAAAAGCAGTCCTTCCGGGAATCATTCATAGATATAAACAAATCGTGTGCCAATTGATAGGATGGTGCCAAATGAATAAGCAGTCCTTGTTGGTTGTACTTCTTAAAATACTTTATCCATAAATCAGCCCAAAAAATCATGGAGCAGTATATAATATCACCTATTTCTAATGATATTTTTTATAGGTTTTACGTCTTGTATTACCCTTGACAAGGGGTAGGGCGGTGCCCATATATATGGAGCTTTCGTGATATCAAGTATCACTATTACCTGAGCCAATTAAAAAGATTTCCATAACGCCTACGACATAACGTAGATCGAAGATTACAACCTGCAGTTGATGGAACCACTGTTATTTTTGATGCAAAAGGTAACGGTCGACCCGACGGAGAAGAAGAAAAGGTTGATGAAAATCCTACGGTAAAATAGCTTTGGCGTGGGCACCCAAACCCCCTCCCTTAACATTTGTAAAAGTGTCCCTCTTTATGTAACATAGCTCCACAGTACTTCAGTACTTATTTCACTAGAATCTCATGCACTACATACAACCCCGTCTATGGCTTGAAAAAAAAGTACTCAATTATTAAATGTCCTTCCTTTCTATACTTTGTTTAGCGAAGAAACTATAGAACATCCAAAGTCCATATTTTCGTAGATGTGAAAAAGCAGTAATTTGACATTAAGCTTTTTCATCCGACTATAACATAGTTCTATCTCTATGCCTTTATTACTGATGCTATTAACGCAACCCTTTCCCTTATAACAGAAATTAGGTAAACGCATCTGGCATCTTGAAATGTTCTTTTATAAATTGTCCTCTGGAAATTGTGAATCGTAGAGACCATTTCCAGTTTATCTATAACAATCATCTTTGAATGCAAGTGTACAATGTCCTTCTCGTAAATATGACATATTCATGAAATCGTACTATGTGATAATAATATTGCACGAAATAGCGAAAACATTGTGCACTGAAAAGCTTTTTTCGTCTGACACTCCTCAGAGTACTAACGTCAGAAATTCGAAAATTCGAAAGTTTCAGTACTCAAACTTTTTCGAGGCTCTCTTGTCCCTGATGGACAGTGAGTAACTACTCGGATAGGAGTAGGAGACTTCTGCAGCAACAGTTAGTTAAATAAATAGTAAAAGTGAGTTATGAACAGCTTATTTTTCATTTAATGCACGTCAGAGATTCGCGTTTCTTCGATAGAATGTCGTTACGGTGCTGAATAAACGCACCCCCAAAAAGCTCTTTGAAATAGGCTTTATGAGCCATAGATTTTTTGCTAACCTCTTGATCAAACCACATACTAATGTTAATATAAGCAGACAGAGACGGCTGGCTTGGAAGCGGGGAAGATGATCCAAAAGATACCTTTATGTTAATATCATTATATTTACGTTAAACAATATTACAACAATACGCACGTATTCGTCGCCATTCCTTTCCAAGGAGAATTTCTTCCCCAAAATTTCCATATTTCTTGCTTTGAGAGAAATTTCCTCTCAGTTGAGATCCACTACCCTAGAGCAAACCTTCTCCTTAGGGAAAAATTGTCTATACCTGCTATAACCGCCTGAAACCAAATCTAATCTAACTTAGATACTTCTACAGAAGTCGAGCTTTGACTTTTCTGGCCATTTCGGAAAAAATCACAAGATGTGATGTTATATTTCCATGTCGTGGAATAGTCTTATTGATAGGGAGAACGCCAGGAAGGAAACTACAATTTTGACAACGTTTCGTCTTTTCTTAAAGACTTCGTCAGGTCCTTGTACATTGGAGGTATTAACGTGAAAAATGTACAAGGACCTGACGAAGTCTTTAAGAAAAAACGAAACGTTGCCAAAATTGTAGTTTCCTTCTTGGTGTTCTCCCTATAGTTTGTCGGTGTACTTGTCACCATAGTATTTATAGTCTTATTTCTTTACCCTATTGAAAACAGCTTAAGCCAGAATACTGGCGCTAGCAAGGTTGCAAAAGTTGTGAGTGATTCACAATGCTATATACAGAATGTTTTTTGGTGTTTGATATTAAAAAGAGGGTTTTGTAGATACATTTTAAATGATCGCACGAAAGCCCGTGAAATCTTACGAGCATATAAAACCAGTACATTCGCAGGAGTACCCCCTCAATCCCGCATTCATTTATATATCATAAAAAAAGGACTTAAAATGAAAGGCAGAAATTTTGTGATAATACTATGGATCCCAAGAAATTCAAGAATGTATCAATATATCAAAACATGACAGTAGACGTTTTCCCCTTTTTAAATTCCTAACGAAATCCTCGTCCCCTGCACTGTAACGGTATCAGCGACGGGGAAAGGTAAGTCGGATTGGGGAGGGAGGAGGGGGCAAGCAGGCTGGGTTCAAATTTCACATTCCACTAAGGTGCCTTTGGTCGTTGTGTGGAAAGGGGTGTTTGGTGTCGATTTCCATATCTTGCTGTGAATGTGACACAATGTCTGTCCCAATCAATTTCAATTTTGATAATGATGAAAAGAGGTCACGGAAAAAATTGAGATTTGGCAAATCTTTGGGGGCATGGCCCCTTCTGCCCCCTGTTCCCCCGTCCTATTAACATTTGTCGTACTAAGATACCATCTCTTGATGAACGAGAACCTGAATATTAAATATAATTGAGTTAACTACACTTAACATGACCATTACCCATAACAACAGACGCCCGCCTCGATCTGCGGCCCTCCGCCAGTTCCGCTCATTTTACCAAGACGTGGGCAACCACGTGACTCGTTACCAAGGTGATAAGTAGTGCTAGCGGCAACTGGAACTCCTTACCAATATTCCGTTGCAAGTTTCATCATTGTGATAACTACTGTATTAGCTTGACCTTAGTTGTCAAGTCATCAAATATCATAAAACATAGCCAATGAAACCGCATTCGAATATCGATCCCCTGCAGCACTGGTGTGGCACAGAATGTAGAACGTAATCAAATAAGCAGTCAGTCAATATTCAGAAAGGTGAAGGGATTTAATATAGTCATACTGGTTGATCTTTGTTTTAATCAAATCTATTTAAACATGAGGCCTAACATTGGCTGGCTTGATAGTCTTATGGTTTCCAAATCCCTTTTTTTGCTTTCAGCATTGGGATGATCTTTCTCGATTGGATGTCGGTCTGAGCTGAAAAATTTGGAAAATTCATTCTAAGCTAAAACAGGGGTATTAACTGTGCAGTGGCTAGTCAAAGGGGGGACGTCCCAGCCATTCTCCCTACCAAGGATCTCCAATAAACTTTGGCTTTTGCTGTTCTGACTCAAGGTAGATTGATTGGGCAGTTTAATTGGTGTTAGAATGTTCAGTAACGGTAACTACAATGAGGGTTTGGGCGACAGAGATAGAGAGTTCGGCTGAGGAAACCCATGGAATCCACTTCCGTAAGGGTTAAAAATTTCCCCCTCCTACAATAAATTGCTGGATAAGCCAATGCGAATGCGTATTTTTTTAGTTCAGTTCCTCTTTAATCCTTAGCCACGAAAGCAACAATCTGCCAGCAGGTGTGGCTTTATCATCTGAAAAGGAGGAGGGAGAGGGGAGAGAACAAAAGGTGTTTTTTCTCATTACGATCGATAACCAGAAACGTTTTGCATCTTCTGACATATGATTTAAAATGGCACTCTCGCTTCCTTCTTTTTTTATTGTTTTCTTTGCTCTTTTTTAACCGGAGAAAATTTTAATTGGCAAAAAAGTAGAGGGGCTAAAGTCTTCCCTGCCCCCCAGGTACCGGCACTACTGGCCAGAGCTATTAGCAGTGGAAAGGCCATGTTTCTAGTGGGGGGGGGGGCGGCAGCACCACGCAGTTTATGTTCATTTAATACAATTGACAACAAACATTGTTTCTAACATAACGCTTCGTTTTGGAAATTTGATACCATTTCTCTTAGAAACACACAGAAGGCATCAAATCTAGAGATAAATACCTATTGTATAAGAAAGAATAAAAATTCAGACTACGACTCTCTCTCTCTTATGCCTAGTGCCGATCTTCTAAAGTTAGGAAATCTCCAAGGGTAGGGTATATATCTTTGCCGTTGTCAAGAACAAGGTATTAGGGTTGAAAGTTAAGGAATGTTAAAAATCCATTCTCTTATAACTAAAACAATTTGAAAATATTCTCCTAGCCTCATTAGCGACCCCTCCAAAAGTACCGGGAGGACGGGGGGTGGTCAGGAAAGCGACTATTTTATCCTTTCAGAGTTTTAAAAAAGCTATGAGATACTTGATGTATTTAATAAAGCAAAAAGAGTTTTGCTCTTGATATTTCCATTTCAATGGCAAATGTTCATAGAGGGGCTTCAAGATCACTGAAATAAAAATCGACATAAAAGTTAACAATTTTACACCACTTGCCGCAAAGAAAGTACCATTTGCACTAATATTGCTCGTTACCAAAGAACTTCATTCTGGTAAGCACCTTTACAGCCGATTAATTCCAACGGGTTTGACTCATGAATAATGATTATCTTTTGGAATCATAACAGCTGTAATTCGGCCCTTTCAATGTCTAATTTTCATCACAGCCACTCCCAAATTCTATGCTTTTGTGCGCTGGACAGTTGAATGGACATCTTGCGTAAAGATAACTGCTAGCTTTAATCTATATAGACGTCTGGTTACAAGGTCAACCACAAATGCGCAGAGGTGGTCTTAACAATTACCAATTGTGTGCTCCTAGGCCATCCTACAAATACTTCTTGTGCCTCTTCATACACTGTAGTAAATTATAATCATCAGCACCACCATCACACCCAACACTACCACATCACACTACCACCATCACACCACAATACCACCATCCAACACAATACTACCATCACGCCACCCTACCAGCATCCACAATACTACCAGCATCTATCAAACTGCCCGCACCCACCACACTACCAGCATCCTCCACACTACCAGCATCCACCACACTACCAGCAGCAACCACAGTACTAGCATCCACCACACTACTAGCATCCACCAAACTACCATTATCACACTGCACTACCACTATCACACCAGACTACCACCATCACACCACACTATCACTATCACAATACAATACCACAACCACACACAACTGTCACCATCACACCAAACTACCATCATCACACCACACTACCAACATCACACCGCACTGCAAGCATCAAACCACACTGCAAGCATCACACCACACTACCAACATTACACCATACTACCACCATCATACCACATAACCAGAATTCATAGTTCACCACTTTTGTATGTAATCGATGTCTGTAGGTCTTAAGGTGAAAAAAACACTTTCTGGACAAGTAACTGTTTTGCTCTTCCATGAACATTTTCAGTAGCTTCCCTTTATGTGTTATCTTAGTGCATATATACCTTCATATGTATTATATTATGTTATTATACCAAATAATTGAAAAACTTAATATTGTTCTTTTTACTACGGAACTTGTTGCCCAATCAGAAATAATTGCCTTCATTTTCCTACACGTTTTTTCTTATATAAGCAACTCGGTTGCTTAAGTGAGAGGCCTAGACTTGGTCCAAAATCTAAGCAACAAACTAAGCAGCTCGAGGCCTCAAATTCAATAGGGACAATTTTCAAAACGCCTGAAAAAAGGCATTCCACCCTCCTTAGACTACAGTAAGTGCACAACGAAATTCGACGATAACCTGTAGTGATACCTAAGCAACTACTTAAGCAACTCCTGGCCTGATTTTGGAAAATTGCTAAGCAACTCGAGGCCTGTCCCCGAAAATGGAGTTGCTTATAATATAAAAAACGTGATTTCTTCATGCCTCTCTTTAACGTTTTTTAGGTTGTGTTTAATGAGATTCTCTCGGTCAGCCTTAGCGAAAGAGATACACGCCAAAGATCACTTTACTTCACTTACAGACGGTCAAATAAGCGGAACCCTTGGAATGGACATTTGTAGAATCGTAGCCCTGTCCCTTGCCATTGGAGTTAATGTAGCCAAAGTATCACACGACGAACAATATATAAAAAAGGTTGTTAATTAATAACTTCTTTAAAAAGTTTTTAAAACGTTGGACGAGTTCATAAGATGTCAAATATTCTGAATTTATATTTTTATTAACGTATACGCACTTATGTACAGAAATATATAACCTCTATTAGAGTATAATTTACTTGAAACATTTTACCAAGCATGGGAGCTGTACACAATCATAAACTTCAAATGTCCGGAAGGTTTACGAGGCTAATAATGCCGATTTCCGAAATTTTTGAAACATATGGTACAGACTTAGATCCGGGTGTGTTTGTCCAAACTGTTTTTGTAACTCTTGGTCTTTCTCAGACATCATTTCTTCTTCTTCTTGTTGTCTAGTTTCCTTTTCTTCGTCATCAGCTTTTACTCTCTACAGTTATGTGATAGGAAAATGATGAAAGATGAAATAGAAGGAAGAAATATGTATTTAAATCTATTGTGCTACCCTCCGTTATTTTTATGTTTGGGGGAGGATGGGGGAATATACCATAAAATCTTCTGAAATTCATACCAATGCAATACAATTGGTAATAGAGTCAGTATATATGCATTTAATGTGAGGTAGTAGGTGGAGTAACCTCAGTTACTCAGACAGCAGGGCTGCTCTCGTAGGAACTGTAAACACTTCTACAACCTACATTATCTAGACTGTATTATAGACCGATAAATAACAACGAAATTTACTGGGCCTGAACCATACGGCTCTGGCTCTAGAGAACAGTTGCCGTATCAATTGACCTATCAGATTCATTGCTATTTATAGGTAGTGGGTTGTGGTAGGTAGGAAATGTTTATAACATAAACAATCGCTTAGACCAGTTGCTTTCATAAAACCTATAAATACTATCTAGAATATGCAAATCCTGAATATATTTTACACCGAATTGGAACATGGAAGCTGACTGAGTCTTAAACCGTAAGGCTACGGCTAACAGGATCAGTGACTGTATCAATTGACCTATCAGATTCAAAGTTCTTTATAGTTAATGGGGTGTGGTAGGTAGGAAGTCTTCATAACATACACGATCACTTAAACCAGTTGCTCTCATAACACCTATAAATACTATCTAGAATACGCAAATCTTGAATATATTTTACACCGATTTGGAACATGGAAGCTGACTGAGTCTTAAACCGTAAGGCTACGGCTAACAGGATCAGTGACTGTATCAATTGACCTATCAGATTCAAAGTTCTTTATAGTTAATGGGGTGTGGTAGGTAGGAAGTCTTCATAACATACACGATCACTTAAACCAGTTGCTCTCATAAAACCTATAAATACTATCTAGAATACGCAAATCTTGAATATATTTTACACCGATTTGGAACATGGAAGCTGTCTGAGTCTTAAACCGTAAGTCTATGGCTAACAGGATCAGTGACTGTATTAATTGACCTATCAGATTCAATGCTATTTATAGTTAATGGGGTGTGGTAGGTAGGAAGTCTTCATAACATACACGATCACTTCGAACGCCGGTTACTCTTGGCTTAAAATTGCGCAAAAATTGACTAAATGTTTCCCTTATACGTAACACGGAAGACGACTGAGGCTTAAACCATAGGGCTCTGTCTAAAAGAACCAGTGGCTGTATCAATCAGACCTATCAAACGCGTTTCTTTTTAAAATTAGGATGTGGTAGATAGGAACTCTTACAGGATACAAAATAGCTTTACACCAATAGTTTTCTCTCATTAAATTAATTCTTGTAGGGAAATTAAAGTCTGATATCCGATACAATACAGTCGACTGGTGCTCAGCACAAAAATCGCAGCTTGTCGTATAGCACGTTGTAGTACAAAACAATTTATGAACATATCATGGCAGACATTCCCTGGCATCATACCTTTATCAGTTCTTTCCTTTCCAAGTTCTTGGAAGTATTAGCATCTGTTTCTCCATGAGAAGGTGATAATTTTAACGATATCGGTTCCAGGCTTACTGAAGGCATGTGCGTTCTTTGTATGTTCGGCTTAATCCTAACCTGCGCGAAGATCAGTGAAGGCAAAACCAATGAGATTGTTAACACTTCACAACTTACAGGGGAAGATGATTCAGAAAGAATATTAGCAATTGAAACGCCAATGGTGTCTTTCTTCATAACAAGTCGGGTTGTACCCCTTGTGCGCATGTCTAGGTCGTACAAAACTTGCTGAGCTAAAAGCGAATTCAATAAGTGATAATTTTGCTATCTGCAGTTAGACGCATCCCTCGATGAAACAGCATTTCTCCCTACATGAAGAAATGCAAACAATCACCTCCCTCTTTAAATGTGTATAAAATACCTCTCCCTGTTATTAAGATAGATCTAAAATGCCACGTCATGAATTTGATCTCATGTTATTTTGAAGCTGAAAACTGTGGTATCGTCATGTTGGTATGTTGTGATATAAATGTAATCTGCAGTTATTAGTAAAGTTTTGAATAATGAATTACATAAATTTCAAATTATTGGTAAACACCCCCTTTACAATAACTCACTCGAATTTATACCTCCTGGTAAGGTTAGGAAGTTAAGTAAATGCTTAGGCTGCTTATCTGAAGCCGAATGCCCGAATGTAGTCAAGAAATTATTTGGATATGTTCCTAGTCAAAGGGATTGGGGTAACTACCAATGCAAGAAGGGTTTCTTACAAACTGTAGCATTTCTTTAACATCATGCCCCTCTCTTTCAATATTTTGGAACTTGCCCTCCGCTCCCATTAATTGACGGCCCAGGTTTCAGAGTTCCATACCTTCCTCGCAAGTCATCTTGAATGAACTTAATCAGTTATTGAAAGCCAGCTACTCATACCTCCTACAAAAGGTGTGATTACGTATGCAGATTAACAACAATTTTTTTCCATTCAGGCAGTCCAATTCTGATTGGCTCTTTCAAAGGTACAGTAGGGTTTAATATTTCGTGCGTTTCCTTTCGACCATTTCTGACGACTGTGCTCTGACGAGTGTCTGACGAAAACAGCCAATCAGTACAAAATTATTTCGCTATTTCATGCAGTATTTTTGCATTGTACCTAATGAAACTATTTGATCACCTAAAACAAAATTTAATACCTCCTCCTACCTGAATTTTGTCGAACAACCTGATTATGGTTTCGCCACATTCATGATTTATGACAAGGGAGTGCTCTCTTTTGACAAGAGAACCTGGCAAAAATACAAAGAAGATAATCATCATTCAAACAGAGTTGCCAAAAATTGTACTGCAGGAAACATTGTTTCCAACTGGACTTAATGCACAGTCCATTTGGGACTCTTACACATTTCCTGGTATCGAACTCTTTCCACTTCTTCCTGTCCTTTTAATAATTTTCTAGTGTAGGAATCAAAATGTCAGTGTCTTCCTTTACTGTGTCTACCAATCGTTTAAATGGTCGTTAGTGAAAGGCGCTTTCCTGGAAACCGTTCTTAACAGTCCTGTAAGGGTAGGTGTGTTTCCCACTCCTAGTAACATGCCAGCACTTGTTAACTCACCTTATTGAAAGATGAGATTACTGTTATCTTTACACCCAACAATCTTTAAGTCCCTTCTATTTTATTCTAGAAACTTAACTCTATGAGCCAAGTTAGCACAATCGGCAGAGAGTTGGTCTAAGACGCCTAAGGTTAATGTCATTGAAAGGATTGCTCATCATTTGGCTGAAGCTGAAGCTGAAGGTTGATGGTTGGAGCCTATGCTCCGCCGAGAATCTGAAAACTCCTATTGCGAATCCCTCAGGAAAATGGGCACTGGGCATTAGCCGGGGAAGGATAAAGGCGGCGAGGAGAGGAATTGACCACCCTACCTCACAACGCCGTTGCTAACGGCATGTGATTTCTCTACCATACCACACCCCATACGCTCTGAATAAAGTGCAGGACTTCCTTTACCTTTCATATTATTTTATCTGTCTGACTTGACATTGTTCCTACGTATTGATTTGCAGTTACTAATGCATTGATTTGCAGTTACAGCCTGTGACTACCATCTTTCTTCAGTGACTACATTTCGCAAGAATACATTGCTATAAGTATTATAGGGCAAAGTTAGTATACTTGTAATTCTATATTTCTGACAAAACAAAGAACATCTTTCCTATATTATCATACCAAGTTAAAATTGGAAATGAAAACTAGGGCGCACATAATCAAGATATGTTTAACACGAAAAATATTTAACACAAGATTATTGGTAAGTGTAAATAGCATCTCTACCTGGGCCAAATTCGATTCTGTCATCCCATGTGGGGGTAGCAACAAGACCATCTTTGTTCTTCAAAAACACGGCGCCTTTAACACCATATCTAATTGAGAAAAAAACATCAATAACACCAAAGTAGTCTTCCTTTCCTTTTCATATTTTGAAAATAACACTAGAGAAAATATGTCACAACCAGGAATCGAACCAGCGACCGACGCTTTAGCGGTGTGCGCTCTACCAACTGAGCTAGGTGACCTCCGATGTTAACATACTTGATTTATCTAGTCGCCAAATTAGCTCTCAATCATTCACCGGTAGACATCGACATCCAGCTCAACGCAATCAGAGGCCAGTCTCTCTGCGCCATGTGACTTTCCACTTAATGCTTAAAACAATCACTGAGCAGGGAAGTAATTCGTACAATGTTGCATCGCTGTTCGGGGATTTTTTCCATCTCTCTTTAGGTAACACGTAAAAGCTGTGTGTCGGACACTGATTCAGTCATTGGGATTACCAATTTAGGAATTGTTGAAGCCTAGTACTCATGGGAAGCGATAACCGCGTCAAAGTGCGTTACTTACGTTGGTTTACGCACTTACGATCATCATAATTACGCTTTGGAACAGCGCAGTTAACTTCATTTCAGAGATTTTTTAACCTATTTAGCGCAAAACCCTTTCGATTCGGCATTTCTTTTATTTATATGCGTCCTTCTGTAATACATTGTTTTACGTGTATGTTTTTGACACATTTGGTGTTTTCTCCATGTCGCCCCGAGTTTTTGTCTCTGTTTCCTTACAGTTTCAAATTTTTTCCTTCTAAAGAAACGTTTCGGCAGTATGATTGGTAATACAAAAAATCAAATCAAAATTTCTCAGATTACTCAAATTCAAATTTCTTGTTACAATAGTCACCAGTTCCATTTACAAGTTTATTCAGTCAATTGTTCAAAACTCAATACTGTTGGTTACCAATATCAATAGCTCAATGGCTCCATTTACTCACGGATTCGATTACTGGTTCAGTTCTCATTTTAGTCATCGGCTTAGCTACTGCTTTTGTACGCAAAATAGTCATTGGCGCAGTCACTAGTCCCGGAATGTACCTAATCTTATGTTTCATTTTACTTTTATGAGCAGTGCAATCTCACAAAGTGTCACTTACGCTTGTCAGTTCCTCCACTTTTCGCTCTCTTGCAGTCAATTATTCTCTCAGTGATTTTAACTTATTACACACTATTGTCACTTAAGATCTCGCCCTTGTATAATTTCGAATTTAATTATATTGATTCTTAAACAAATCTAACATAAATATATATAAGTTGACGTGGCTTTAGATATCTTGGTCGAATTTTGAACAATTATTAATTTAACTTATAGCCCTTGACGTCACAATCATTTCTTCTTCATTTTCAATGGAGTCACCTTCGAAATTTAAACCAGTTTTCTTGTAAGGGGAATTAACACGTCTTGCTGCGCATGCTCCAAGGTAAGTTAGTAGTCATTATTCATGAACCATGCCCAGACACAATTGAACTTAGCTCCACAAAACTGAAAAAAAAACCCGTTTGCCTAACGTTACTCGAACTGGTTTTAGATAATCAAAGAGTTTAAAGATTATCATTGATTGGACTTAAATACTTACTGTAGCCCTTGGAGACCATAACTTTTACATGACTTGATCATAGATATAATTTAAAATGAACTTTGGTCCGACAGACGTTTACCACAAAACAATCACGATCTTAGTGAGCCTTAGAGTTTGGGAGTGTAATATTTACTTGGAAAGTCTCATCGAGCCAGCCCTGTTTTATTTGAGGGGTCAAAAATTGATGTGTTGAATATCTACTTTCAAAAGTAAGTAAATTTTTGTCCTACCACTACTCTATAATTGGTAAGCTTTCCTAAATTATGATATCCATGCGTTTGCTCTTTTCAATTTATAAAATGTAATATTTTATCTAATATCCAAGTCGTTATGACTTCAAAAAACACAACTCTTTTGTCGTTTCTAACACACTACAGATCTGTTGAAAAAGATACGAGGACTAAGAGGCACTAAAAAACAACAAAGACGACTATCAACAAAGCCGGTAAGACTGCTTCTACAGTTCGTAAACGTTCGTATGCATTAAAACAACCCGATCTGCCTGAGGGAAGTAATCAACAGCTGCATCGAAAAAAGATGGCACTTAGACCTACAGGAAAGAGCTTCGGACAGGCTGCAAAGAACATAAATCGGTCCTTCTCCTAAATTAGCAAAAGAACCCCCAAGCTGTTTCAAAACTCACTATAGATAACAGTATTAGTGCATCCTATACAATCAGAATGTTACCGTAAGGGAAGCTTCATTTTCATTTCAATAACTTGTTTTGGTGTTGAATGCATCACTTCATTTACGCAATCCAACACCTCTCCTTACCCTTAGAAGCTTTTCCAAAACTCACTATAGATAACAGTATCAGTGCATCCTATGCAATCAGAATATTACCGTTAGGGAAGCTTCACTTTTGTTTCAATAACGTGTTTTGGCGTTGAAAGCATCACTTTATTTACGCCATCCAACACCTCTCCTTACCCTTATAAAATCTGTATATACAGTGTTAAAGATTGCTTACTAGCTATCCGCAACCCTTTAACAAATATTATGAAGAATGTAACAGACACTGTACTTTTATTGAAAGAAGGAGATCACCAAAAGCAGTTAGCATTTCTGCTTTTTCGCTTTTCCTTGAAGCTTAAAGAATTCTCAAGCAAATAGCACTTCAACAGTTTAGCTTGGTGTACGACAAGGTACCATACTATCACCACTTTTACTCTGCTTATAAATATGCGCTCTCTTATTGAAGCCACTGATGTATGTATATATCTATTTTTATATGTTTGTATTATGTACGTATTTTTCCAAGAAAAAAAATGTACAAAATAAACAAAAGAGAACCTCTAACACTGCCTATAAAGGTCATGTTTAATTTGTTTTTGATAACGTTTTTATAAAAAACGTCAATGTACTAGTGTTCATTTATTAATACTATGTTCTTCTTTTGGTAAGGGTGATCGTATGAGCTCTTGATAGATTACATATACGTATTCAGTTTAAAGACAGTACTGGGTGCTTACCAGTGCTGCCCAAATTGATCGGAATATACTTCCTTCTTAAGGCTAAAACTGTTTGTTCCTTAACTGATATGTAAACATTAAAACCATAAAATTCTATGTAAAATTTAAACAATCAATAAAAGTATTATGGTCTAGCTTCACATGGTTGCTCGTTTAAAACTGTTAATGTGAAGAT
>JAAAKM020006971.1:16568934-16631153 GCA_010016025.2 Alatinidae sp. Z8VKAUB7J3 | reverse complement strand
TTGCACACTGAAGGTCACAACGCTAATCCAGTATACAAAGACCTGACGAAACCTGGAAGAAAAGACGAAACGTTTTCTGGATTGTCATTTCCTTCTTGGCATCTTACCTGTAGTTTGTCGGTGTTGTTTTCATCATAATAGTTACTGCTACATTAGATATGCCGATTGTTTGAGAGATTATCCTTGTTGGAAATAAGCAGTAATTGCTGGACGATTCGTTAAGTTAACAATTACATCTATTGCACTGCTGTACGAGGTTTGCTGCACTAAACCGTGTTTGTATATAAGAGGATAAATGATATAATTTGGGTACATTTTTTTCTTTGTTGTTTCAATTGAATCTAGCCCAAAAAACAGTCACTCAGTAAACGAATATCGTGATTTTCCTTTTCAGGACTTGAAAAACTCGGTTCAGTTTATCAGGAGACACCCAAATTTGGAGATTCAGGTGCACAAGAGGACATCTCAGTGCAACTTGCGCATGTAAGTATACAAGAATGCTATCTTTACCTTAACAGGCATCGATGAAAGCAGGACCTAAGTCCATCGTGGATTATTTTATTAAATAAGCACAATCCCGTCTCTATGTTTTGTTACTTTGTATGGTCCTCTTCTACTACATTGGCTACTAATTTTAATGGGTACAAGTATAGATGCAGGATATAGTACAATAAGCATCATTATTTGAGCCCAACAGCAAATTTTGCTGCGACCCATTAGATCCCTTCAAGGGCATGCGACATCTGCCATCCATGCATTTGATCGATGATTCTTCAGTTGGTTTATTTGCAACCGAGCTTTTCGAATTTCTTAGTTCAGTCTTTTAATTGCTTCCATTATCGAGAACAGTGATCTTCAAAGTGGGCTGTGAACCCCCTTGGGGGTGTTCGAGAAACTCATGGGGCGTTCAATGAAAGAGGGCGATTAAAATTAGATTACAGTTGAGGTACAATTGTTTGATTTTATATGTTAATTTTGTTTGTGAATGCAGACCCTCTGTTCGTAGCGTTAAATTGTTCATGCCGTAAATTTGCAACTCAGCAATATCAGATAAAAGACCTAGAATTGTATTATGTAAATATTACGTGGCCGCCAGGGATGCATCTTAACAGACAAGGAGGCGAGTGCGTTAAAAGTTTGGGAACTACTAGCCTAGAAAAAGTTTACGTGTTAGCCATATTCATGGGAATTGAACGAGCGTTTAGAGCTCCCACTCTCCCCTTTCTATCTTTTGAGTATATTCCAAATACCATCGGTCCTTCGGTAAAACAATGGCATCAACACGGCCCACATGTATCATCTATTTATAACACCGATGTGGCTTTCATTTTGTCCTGTTGCACAAAAGTTGTTTGTGATAAATGAAAACTTCTTGATTTCAGCATAAAAAAGGTGATCATTGTTTACGGTCCAAATACGACTAGAAGCACTTCGGCAATTCTGAAAATCTAATGTTGGCCACAAAAAAGTGAAATTCGAATGATTTCGCAAAGCATGCCCTTAATTTCGGAGCACATTATATGCGCAGCTCTTAATTGATATCGGTTCCCCTATCAAATGTCAGGGTATTTTAACTGGGAGGTTGGACAATCTGTATACATATATACGTTTAAGTTTCAGTAAGTTTGTTTCGCATGCGAATTATAGAAAGAGATTTACAGACGAGTCCAGTATTTAGTGCTGATCTAGACTTAACGCAAGTGAAAGTAATCGTCGTTACTTTGTCTAGTGTCTATGTTACCCAATCATCTTGACATGTTATAGTCCTAATTTCTGTCTCATTTCACAGGCTGACTCCGTCCAGGCGACTGGTCATCGACCTCAGCGATACCCGTTCCAAAACCAACCTCAAAAATATTAAGCTTCCACCTGATCTGGTTAAGAAAGTGCGCTCCGGCATCCGCAACGGTACGGATATGCGCGTTGTGTTCGACCTCAATGCACGGGTGAAGCCGCGGAGCTTTGTGTTGGCGCCTAACCAGAAATACGGCAATCGGCTGGTCGTCGACCTGTATCCGGCGGGGCAGCCCAGCACCAAACCAAAGGTCACCAAAGCGCTGAACGAAAAGCGGGGTGTGGTCATTGCGATTGACGCAGGACATGGTGGTGAAGACCCGGGAGCGATAGGTGCGCGGGGCGTCCGGGAAAAGAACATAGTGCTTGCCATTGCGCGTGAGTTAAACAACCTGTTTGCCCGGGAGAAAGGTTTTAAACCGGTGATGATTCGCAGCTCGGATTACTATATCGGCCTGCGTACCCGAATAAAGAAGGCGCGTGAAAGTCACGCCGATATGATGGTCTCGATTCACGCCGATGCCTTCCGCAGCCCTAACGCAAGCGGTGCGTCGGTTTATGCATTGTCGAAACGCGGGGCGACCAGCGAAGCGGCACGCTGGTTGGCGGAGTCCGAAAACAAGGCAGACCTGATCGGTGGTGTTGGCGGCGTCAGCCTGAATGACAAGGACGACGTGCTCAAGGGTGTGTTGCTGGACCTTTCCATGACCGCCAGCATGCGCGCCAGTGTGGCGACCGGCAGTCAGGTGCTGAATGAGCTGGACCAGGTGACCAAGTTGCATAAAAAAAAGGTGGAGCAGGCCGGATTCGTCGTGCTTAAGTCGCCCGATGTGCCGTCTATTCTGGTGGAAACGGGTTTCGTTTCCAACCCTGGAGAAGCCAAAAGGTTGAGTACGCCGGCCCACCAACGCAGGGTCGCCAGGGCCATTTTTAATGGGGTAAAGCGCTATTTTGTTGAAAACCCTCCTCCCGGCACGCTGCTGAGCTGGCAGTTGGAAAACCGTGCGGTGCCACGCGAATATCGAATTTCGCGAGGCGATACGCTATCCGAAATTGCCAGCCGCAACAATGTTTCAATGTCTTCCCTGAAGAAACACAATGGGCTGAAGAGCAACCGGATTAGGGTCGGCCAGGTTATCGAGATTCCTGCCTCATAGGCGTATATGATTAGTAGGTGGGGCTGTTGTCATGCTCCGAGTACTCCAATCAATTACCTTTCCAACCTCGAAGGAACACCCGGTCATGGGCGTTGATGACAATTTAACATCGGAATGTTGGGTTTGAACCTGCTGAAGAATGTCGCGTTCGTTGCGACTAATCTTATCTATTTAAGTATTTTCCTGTTTAGTTGTTATCTGTTGGGTAGCTGGTTAATGCGGCGGGTGGCCGCAGATTCCAGATTGATTTTTCCGTTGATACTTCCAACAGGCTTCGCCATCGCTATATTGTTGTTAGGTTGCCTGGCTCTGATGGGGCTGCTAAACGCGGTTGCAATATGTGTTGTCGTAATCGCTAGTATTGTGCTTGGTGGATATGGACATATTCAGGGCGGCCAACCCCCTGTAAACCGATGGTCGTCTGCTTTTAAAGCCCTATCAGGTTGGGTGAAGAGATACTGGGGGGTGGTTGTGGTGGGAGCATTGATAGTGTTCCCGCTTGCCCTGACAGCGATGGAAGCCCCTCATCATTGGGATGAAGTGTCTTATCATTTACCCTACGCACGTCTTTTTGCAGAGAGCGGCGCGCTTGTCGTTAATGAGTATCTGCGCTATCCACTTCACACCCACAATTACCATCTCCTTTATGCGGCAGCATTAATTTTTGATCAGGAGGTGCTGACTCACTTGATTCATGCAGCTTCGGGATTAATTGTCGCCCTTGGTCTCTATTTCGCTGCAACTCACTTCTTTAACCGCGCTGTGGGGCTGGTTGCTGCCATAATGTATTTATTGCTGGTCAAGCAGATGTTTGATAAGGCTTATCTGGATCTGGGTTTAGCCATGTTCGTATTTGCCAGTTTTTATTGTCTTGCGTTGCGGCAGGTACTCGCGGATGATCGATTTCTATACTTGGCTGCCCTAATGCTGGCAATGGCCGTTGGAACAAAATACCAGGGGTTGCTGCTGGTGCCCCTATTTGGGCTGCTGGTCTTGCTGATAACCCGGGATCCGGTCGCTATCGGCAAATCGGTATTGATATTTTTGGCGTTCGGAACCTTTTGGTACATCAGGAACTGGCTGATTTCGGGTGACCCATTCCACCCTATCGGCGCTGAATACTTCGGCTATTGGTTGTGGAATGAACAGGACTTACAGGGCCAACAGCAGGATATATTGCGATACAAGGACACCATTCCGTGGGTACTTTGGCCAGGGTTTGCAAGCGTGTTTTTTTGGCGAAGGTCCGGCCCGGTCTACCGGGGGCTATGTGTGGTGGCTTTCTTTTCTCTTCTGTTCTGGTTTTTGACGTCGAGGCATGGCCGCTATCTGGTGCCTGCCTATTCCTTCATGGCAGTGCTTTCGGCATACGTTATTGTTGAAGTAGCCAATAGAACCGGGTTTGTGCGATGGATTAACAGCGCCTTTGTCAGGTGGGGGTGGGGCAGAATACGGGCAAAAATTGTGCTTATGATATTGTTGGCGCCGCTATCAGTGGCCGCTTCGGTTAAGTATTGGAATAGGCTTTGCGGCACGCAGGAGTGCCTGGACGCATATCTTACTGAGCGGATGCTTTCGTACCCGATACTAAAAGGGCTGCCCGATCGTGACGCGTTGAAGATATATCAATACGGACTGGAGAACGAAATATATTATATCGGTCCGGTGGTTTTTGGCGATTGGTACGGGGGTGCCCGCTATTCGGAAATTTTCGCTAGAAATGGTAAGGGAGAGGCGCTAAAAAGTTATCTGGAAACCCTGGGCGCCAATAGCCTTCTGGTTAACAGGGTCAGGCCGCCATTCAGCGACTTCCGGGATAATGAGTCCTTTTATGAGTATTTCGAACTGATTCGCAGCTCTCCGTCCGCGGTGTTATATAGGGTCCGCGACAGTTAGTTCGGTGTTTTGGTTGTGCTTGAATAAAAGGGAATTAAGCATTTATTTATGAAACAGCTAGCGCCTTTTTTTTTGATCGGCGTTGCCCAATTCCTGGTTGATTGGGGACTTTTTGTCATTTTCTACAATCTTATTGGGTTTCCGGCATTGGTTAATATACTAAGCCGTGGTATTGCGGCTACCCTGGGGTATTATATGAATGGATGGATTACATTTTCACTGGGGCATGATCTCCATCGGGCCAGGCCCAAGTTTCGTTTTGTTTTAACCTGGGTATTACTGACAGTTGTGAGCACGCTTTTAATCAGCATTGCGGGGAGTATCGCCGCGAATACTGCGTCTCCGGGCAGCGCGCTTGCCGCCGCAAAAATTATGATTGAAGGTTCGCTCTTCCTGGTGAGCTTTGTTGTTGCGCGATACTGGATATTCAAGAAAGCTGGAACGGGAAGAGAGAACCCATGAGGCAGCAGAGGGATATTCGTATTGCCGTGGTGATTCCCTGTTATCGCGTTAGATCCCACATTCTGCAGGTTCTGTCCCGGATAGGCCCGGAAGTCAGCGACATTTTTGTAGTTGATGATTGCTGTCCGGAAAAATCCGGCGAGGTGGTGGCTAAGCATTGTGAGGATAGCCGGGTCAGGGTGATTGCCCACGAGCGAAATCTGGGAGTGGGTGGTGCTACGATAACCGGCTACCGTGAGGCCGTTGCTGCGGGGGCGGAGATCATCGTCAAAATTGACGGTGACGGGCAGATGGACCCCGGGATGATTAGTCGTTTCGCCGAGCCGATCGCTCAGGGGCTGGCAGACTATACCAAGGGTAATTGCTTCTTTAATGTAGAAGATGTGCAACAGATGCCGACCGTTCGCCTGCTTGGTAATGCGGGGCTGTCCTTTCTATCGAAACTTTCAACCGGCTACTGGAATATATTTGACCCAACGAACGGGTATACGGCGGTTAACGCGAAAGTCATCAGGTATCTGCCCCTCGATAAAATTTCGGCGCGTTATTTTTTTGAATCTGATTTGTTGTTCCGGCTTAATATATTGCGCTGTGTGGTGCGTGATGTACCGATGCGGGCGTGCTATGGGGGGGAATATTCTAACCTACATGTCCGCCGCGAGATTGGCCGATTTCTCAGGGGGCACCTGCGCAATTTTTGTAAACGCATTGGCTACAATTATTTCCTCCGTGATTTTTCGCTGGCTTCTGTTGAGATGAGTATAGGCCTGCTCTCGGTGACAGGTGGAGCCTGCTTTGGGGCCTGGAAATGGCTGAGTCTGTCTTCAAGCGGGGCGTATGCGAGCAGTGGTACCGTCATGCTTGCAGCGTTGCCCATTATCATCGGTGTGCAATTGTTACTGTCCGCACTCAATTATGATGTTCAAAATATCCCGAAAGTAGCGGTCTCTGATTTTCTCGATGCCTAGCCCGGATAATTCATGAAATATCCGGGCTAGTGCTCATTATCGGCAGTGGTCAGAGGGATCGAGCTGGCCGCTGGTTTTCAGCCGGTTTGCCGGAAAACCGGCAATTTACTGACCGGGAGTCGCTATCAAAATTTGTTGTCTTCGGCTAATATGCGGCTTTAAATTTCTCATCGACCATGCTTCAACCAATGCCCCGAATCCAGGTTTTATCGCCCCGTCTTGCCAACCAGATTGCCGCCGGTGAGGTGGTGGAAAGGCCCTCCTCCGTTGTGAAGGAATTGCTGGAGAATTCGCTGGATGCCGGAGCGACCCAGATTTCGATTGATGTCGAAAATGGCGGCGCGCGCTGTATTCGTATCCGTGATAATGGCCACGGTATCGCTAAGGACGATTTGCCGCTGGCACTGAATCGACATGCCACCAGTAAAATTCATAACCTGGATGACCTGGAATGTGTCAGTAGCCTGGGGTTCCGGGGTGAAGCGCTCGCTAGCATAGCATCGGTGGCGAGGGTGACCCTGACCGCCAGTACCGGGGATCAGGAGCAGGGCTGGAAAGTAGAGTGCGAAGGGCAGGAAATGGAGACCCGGGTTTCACCCGCGCCGCATCCCAGGGGGTGTTCGATTGAGGTGCGCGATCTGTTCTTCAATACCCCGGCGCGCCGCAAATTCATGCGGACGGAGAAAACCGAATTCAAACACCTGGAGGAGGTTGTCA
This sequence comes from Alatinidae sp. Z8VKAUB7J3, assembly GCA_010016025.2. Classification (NCBI taxonomy): domain Eukaryota; kingdom Metazoa; phylum Cnidaria; class Cubozoa; order Carybdeida; family Alatinidae; species Alatinidae sp. Z8VKAUB7J3. Next base: position 16,624,159 of record JAAAKM020006971.1, on the reverse strand, counting down.
AGCGCTTGGCGCTGAGTCATTTTGAGGTGGGCTTTGTGCTCAACCACAATCAAAGAGCAATCCACAGTTTCCGGCCCGCTCACAGTCAGGCCGAAAGGGAGCGCCGGGTGGCCTCCATCTGCGGCCCGGCATTTATGGAAAATACCGTGGCCATCGACATTGAGCGCAGTGGTTTAAGGTTGTGGGGCTGGGTAGGCCTGCCGACTTTTTCCCGCAGCCAGGCTGATCTCCAGCACTTTTTTGTTAATGGCCGCGTGGTCAAGGATAAATTGGTGACCCATGCGGTTCGTCAGGCCTATCGGGATGTTCTGTTTCATGGGCGGCATCCTACCTATATCCTTTATTTGGAAATTGCAGCGGTGGAGGTTGATGTCAATGTCCACCCTACCAAGCATGAGGTACGGTTTCGGGATGGGCGCTTGGTACACGATTTCCTGTTCAGTACGCTACACCGATCATTGGCGGAAGTCCGGCCGTCAGACCAGCTACCGGGCGCCGGGGAGTCGACTGACACCGGTGGCGCACAATTACCGGGCGATGGCCGCCAGGCGGGCTATACCAGGCAACCCTATATGCCCTTGGGAACCCCTTCTGCCGGTGAGATAAGAGAGCCTTCAGCGGGCTGGGCAAATGAGCCTTCAGCTGGCTGGACAAATGAGCCTTCAGCGGGCTGGATAAGAAAGCCTTCAGCAGGTCAAGTTGAAAAGGCATCAGCGGGTCAAGTGCAAGAGTCCTTGGCAGCGTACGCGGGGTTGTCTGAAAGTGTCAATTCACTGAGCGCGGGCATTGAGTGCGCCGGGGAGCAGGAGATTCCGCCCTTGGGCTTTGCCGTAGCTCAGTTGCAGGGTGTCTATATCCTCGCCCAGAACGAGCAGGGCTTGGTTATTGTGGATATGCATGCGGCCCACGAACGCATTACCTATGAAAAAATGAAACAATCGTATCGGCAGCAGGGTGTTAAGGCGCAGCCCTTGCTGGTGCCGGTAGCACTGGCGGTCAGTGATCGAGAGGCCCAGTGTGCGGAGGATAACGCAGCCACTTTTGAAACCCTCGGTTTTGCCCTGGAGCGGGCGGGGCCTGAGTCTTTATTGGTGCGTCAGATCCCCATGCTATTGTGCGAATCCAACGTTGAACAGTTGGTGCGCGATGTGCTCGCCGACATGCTTGAGCATGGTCAAAGTGACCGGGTTCAGGCCCATGTCGAGGAAATGTTGAGCACGATGGCATGCCACGGCTCGGTGCGAGCCAATCGTAAATTGACCCTGACGGAAATGAACGCCCTGCTGCGGGATATGGAGCATACGGAGCGCAGCGGGCAATGCAATCACGGTAGGCCAACCTGGACTCAGCTTTCTATGCAGGAACTGGATAAGCTCTTTCTCAGGGGAAGATAGCTGGTTTTGCAAGCACAGGCCAAGCCTCAAGCCATATTTCTGATGGGACCGACTGCGTCCGGGAAGACGGACCTTGCTGTTGAGCTGGTGGAAAAACTGCCCTGCGATATTATCAGTGTGGATTCCAGCCTGGTGTATCGAGGTATGAATATCGGCACTGCCAAGCCGGATAGGCAGTTGCTGGCGAAAGCGCCGCATCGGTTGATTGACATACGCGATCCCGCCGAGCCCTATTCCGCTGCTGATTTTCGCAGGGATGCACTCAAGGAAATGGCTGAAATAGCAAACCGGGGGCGAATGCCGCTGTTGGTTGGTGGCACAATGCTGTACTTTAAGGTGTTGCGGGAGGGCATAGCACCGCTACCCTCCGGCGATGCTGAGCTGCGCAAGGAAATCGAGGCGCAGGCGGCTGACCGGGGGTGGAAGGCCCTGCATCGAAAATTGCAGCGGGTGGACCCGGTCGCTGCTGAAAAGATCCACCCTAATAATCCACAACGCCTGATGCGTGCCCTGGAAGTCTATGAATTAACGGGCATTCCCCTTGGCGAGCACTGGCGGCGGCAAGCTGAACAAAAGGACGGGGGCGACGGCAGTCTCCCCTACAGGCTTCATAATTTTGCCGTTGCACCACAGGACCGTGCGCAATTGCATGAGCGTATTGAGCGCCGCTTCCACATGATGCTGGAGCAGGGGCTGGTTGAGGAGGTGAGTAAACTTTATCAACAGGGGAATTTAACGGCAGAGTTGCCGTCTATACGTGCTGTAGGTTATCGCCAGGTGTGGCAATATCTGGAGGGTGCCATCGGTTACGATGAGATGGTCCAAAGGGGAATTGCAGCGACCCGGCAGCTGGCAAAACGGCAGATGACCTGGCTGCGGAAATGGCAGGATCTGGTATGGCTGGATTCCGCAGCTGCAAATTTATCGGCTCTGGTATTGAAAAAGCTTGATTTAGATACCATATAGCTGTAACAAGGTTTTGTTAGGTTTGTTTTTTACAGGTTTACCTCGAAACAATAATTTTAAAGTCGATGCCCGCAGGGGTATCGTAATAACAAAGGAGTAACAATTAATGTCAAAAGGGCATACGTTACAAGACCCTTTCCTGAACGCATTGCGCAAGGAACGGGTGCCGGTTTCAATATTTTTAGTGAATGGAATCAAATTACAGGGCCAAATTGAATCCTTCGATCAGTTTGTTATTTTGCTCAAAAATTCAGTCAGCCAAATGGTTTACAAGCACGCGGTCTCGACGGTTGTCCCGGCTCGGAATGTCACCATTCCTGCAGCGGAGCCGCCCAGCCAGTAGTGTGATTGGGGTCAGAGGATAGTTATTGTTTTTTGAACGCCCCGAAAGCGGTGAACGTGCCGTTCTGGTTCATCTTGAGCTTGGCGATGAAGCAGAACACAACGATGGTCGTGAGTTTGAGGAACTAGTGTTATCTGCGGGTGCCGATCCGGTAGCACTGGTGACCGGTAAAAGGTCGCAGCCTAACGCCAAATACTTTGTCGGTTCCGGCAAGGTGGAAGAAATCAAATTTGATGCCAAACAGCATGATGCGGAAGTCGTGCTGTTTAACCATGCGCTTTCTCCCAGCCAGGAACGAAATCTGGAAAAGGAACTGCAATGCCGGGTGCTCGACCGCACGGGCTTGATTCTGGATATATTTTCGCAGCGTGCGCGTACCCACGAAGGTAAGCTGCAGGTCGAGCTGGCGCAACTGCAGCATATGTCTACCCGCCTGGTCCGTGGCTGGACTCACCTGGAACGGCAAAAGGGTGGGATCGGCCTGCGGGGACCGGGTGAAACCCAGTTGGAAACGGACCGCCGGTTGTTGCGTGCCCGCATTAAATCCATCAGGAAACGGCTGGAACGGGTGCAGAAACAGCGGGATCAGGGACGCCGCTCACGGACCAAAGCGGAGGTGCCGACCCTGTCTTTGGTGGGTTATACCAATGCCGGTAAATCGACGCTTTTTAACCGGCTTACCGATGCTGGAGTCTATGCGGAGGATCAGTTGTTTGCGACCCTTGACCCGACCCTGAGGCGGCTTGAAATCGACGGTACGGGGCCGGTGGTGCTGGCCGATACCGTCGGATTTATCAAACACCTGCCGCACAAATTGGTCGAGGCATTTCGGGCAACCCTGCTGGAAACCAGTGAAGCAACGTTACTGCTGCATGTGGTGGACGCGCATGATGAAAAGCGGGAGAGTAACATCGAGCAGGTTAATTTTGTGCTGGATGAAATCAACGCAGACGAGGTGCCGCGTCTCATTGTGCATAATAAGATCGATCAGCTGGATGGGTTTGCGCCGCGTATCGATCGTGATGATCTCGGGATGCCCTGGCGTGTCTGGGTATCCGCGCAAACGGGAGCCGGCCTGGATCTGCTGTTGCAGGCATTGAATGAGCGGTTGGCCACCGATATTGTTGCCAGGGAGCTGCTGTTGCCGGCAAGCGAAGGCCGCCTGCGGGCCCGGCTGTACGATCAGGGTGCGGTATTACATGAGAAGATCAATGAGCTCGGAGAATTTGTGCTGCAAATTCGCATGTCCAGGCGTAATTATGACCGGCTTGGATTGCAGGACTGAATATGCTTGCAGCAATTTGCAGCGGGCTCTAGAATGCGTTTCGGGTTGTTGCCTGGTGTGAGCGGCACCCGATAGAATTTTATGATTGGAGAACTCTATGGCCTGGAATGAACCGGGAAACCAGAAAGATCGCGACCCCTGGGGGGGGAACCGGAAGGACGAGGGGCCGCCTGGCCTGGATGAAGTATTGCAAAAGTTACAGGCCAAGCTGGGTAAAATTTTTGGTGGAAACGGCGGTGGATCGAGCAGCTCGGGCGGTGCCGCCGGTGCCGGTTTTATGTTACCGCTGATCATCATCGGCCTGGTTATTCTGTTGCTGGTCAAGGCGGTGTTTCCCATCGATGGGCAGGTGCGCGGCGTGGTATTGTATTTGAAGACGTTCGCGCACGCCGCGTTGGTGATGTGCTGACGGTGGTATTGACCGAGCGTACTGACGTGTTAGGGCACAAGATAAATACCCAGGGTGAAACGCGATAATTGACCTGAAGAAACAGGACTTTTTGAGAAGAATTTGGACGAATTAAAAGTGCTTTTGCACAGGGCGAAACAAAATTTGGCCCGAATTAAGTTTCGTTTTCGGGGGATGGGAGCGCTCGATCTGCGCTCGATTGGGACTCGACACCACGCGAAATATTGACCGTTCGGCCAGCCATCGCGCCCGCAAAAGCGCCGTGGCTGCGCATCACCGTGCGCTCCTTCTTGTAGTCAAAATCGCTGAATTCGGCCCGCACAACCATCGCCTTGGTCCTCACAACCAGTGCGTTGGGAGACTTGTCATCGTCCTCCGGCATGCCGTAAAACTCACCGATTCGCTGGGCTACAACCAACGCACAAGCGAGGCGAAACTGACGCCGAAATCGGCGAACAGGCACCCGGCGCGACGGCGGGTTTGCGGTCGCAGCGAGCGCAAAAACCTGACCGCAGATGTAATCCGATAACGCGATTGCCGCCGCAACATCCACCTCAAATCCACAGAAAACGAAGCCGGGAACGCCTCGCAGTTGAGTGACCTTGATGTTAAAACTGATCCCCAGCGCGATGACGATCTGAGCCATCCAGTGGGGCCTGCTGCGGCGCCCGCCGCCCCAGACAAGAACCCGCAGGCCCTCCCGCCGCTCGTACTCCGGTATCAACACATCGGCAAGCACAAACTCGTAGTTTTTCAGCATCGCTTTAACGCGCCTTGCGGCAATTGCGGCTTCTTCCGGGCTGCTGACATCCTCGCTCATGGCGATCAGTTTTCGGATTCGTTCGATGATCTTTTGGCGGTGATTCATGGAAAAAACGCTCGTATTTTGTGGGTCTTGGGTCGAAAAATTGGCTCAGGATTCGCGCACGGCGCGTATTTCACGGCCTGGTCAGGCCACAATTGCGGTGTTTTTTGACGAATCGGGCGGTGGCGTTTCTGGATTGGACCTGCTTCGACAGGCCACAGCTGTGGCAGAGGATCACGGTTTTACTCGGACCCGACGCCAGGTCCAGTCCGATCCACGGGCGAAAACGAAACGGCTGGTCGGATATGTTCATGTGAGAGCTTGTGCACACAGCTGCTCTCGACGCATCGCCTCTTGCAGTGTCGCCCCTACAATCGGGGCCATCCCTGGTCGAGCAATTGGAATCGCATCAGGCCCAAGGTCTTGAAAATCACATTGAACGGCACCGATGGGTCGCACCATGCTTCGCGGATGCGGCTCAGTTCCTGAGAGCAGTAGAGTCGTCGTTCGAAAACAATATTTCGAGAGGTTGTCCGCGGCCCTGGGCTTCACCATGACGGAGGATGAGGCTCGCTCTCAACCCGGGTAATACGCTGGGACGGGAAAGCCGTCTCTCTTCCCCACTCGTCGGACACGATGACGAACTCCCCTTCATAGCGAACACTGAGGTCATAGGAGCCGCCAGCACGGCCGCGGTAGTCGAATCGATGGGAGTCACCATCGACCATATGAACTGTTACTGATTTCATTTCCCGAATGCCTTACGCAAGCAGAACGTCAGCAGCTCCAGGATCGCTATTGCCCCCGAAGCCAAAAGAAAATAGACAAACAAAAGGACAACGTCTTGAGCGGTGTCTGTGACGTAAACCGACAGCGCGACAATCGACGCCATTGTGGCGATTCTCGACCCGCCGCTCACGTATCTCCTCCGCAGTCGCAGTCCTCGCAAATTGGGCAAACGTCATACCCGTGCTCACACTCGATGCCAACCGAACATGAGGCGGCCCCTTTCAATGCGCACGAGTCCTTGTGCTGTCGTCTGTCGCGCGGTTCTGCGCTGCCCAAATTTCTGAGCGTGGCTCTGGCCTTCGCCAGATACCAATTGCGTGACGGCCAGTCGGCGGATGGCTCACTAGCGATCGCCTCATCGACGATCGCCTGAAGTGCGCCAACCATCAGTTTGTCGCGGGCTTTCAGCTCGGCGATTTCAGCCTCAAGGGCTAGCACTTCGAGGCAGGTCTGCTCTGCTGTGTTCATCCAGCGAACGGCTTCATCCTGCGCTTGCTGCAGCTGGCAAACGGCGCAGTCCTCAGCTGGCAAATATCGAATTGGGAAACTCCAGCGATGCCCGCTCACCAGATTGATCTCGGGTCGCACGTCAAGAGTTCCGTGGCTTTTTCGACACCGAATAGCTGCTCGATCATTGCCTGCTCTTTCCGTGTCATCGGAAAACCCAGCAACCTGGAACCCTTGATGAACTTCCTCATGCTGCTTTGTTTCTCTCGCAGCTCAGCCTCCTTTTTCGCGATCTTGATGTGCTCTTCGGTCACGCCCTCAGCGACAACGCCGAGCTTCTCAAGCGCTGCAAGTAAATCAACGCTCCAGACGCTGGAGCCGGGCATGTAGTACCACTTAGACGTGTTGTTCGGAATGTCATCAAGGTACAAGGCGCCGCATTTGCCAACGAACACGTGACTTTGGCTGTGCGCGAATCGATAGACGGCTTTCACCTGCACCAGTTTTGATGCTGGGAGCCGGCGAAAGCACAGTTTGCGCAGCGGAGAGTCTTTAGGAATGAGGGACTGGCGGATCGGGTCAATGATTCTACCCATTGCTGCTCTCCTCCTTTCGCTTAGTCGCCCAATCGTGGCCGGCAATGGTGGTCAGAACCAACGTGATCAGCGTCACGTACTCGGTCCCGAGTTTGCCGAAAATCTGCAATCCGGTGGCGGTGATTAGCACCAAAATGCCGACGATGAAAATGGGGTTTTTGTAGGGTCTCATGAGTCGTTTGCCTCCTCGGCGAAAAGGTCTGGCTGGGCCTCCTTCAAACGGATCGCTTTGACCCGCCTCAAGATGGCGTAATAGGTCTGATGGGAGATTTGATACTGCTCACAGATATGGTCTCGGCTGACTCCCTGCTCAGCCATCGTGGAGATCGTCTGATCGCGATCGCTGATTTTCTTGGCGTAACCCGCGGGGACGTACCATTGCACCCCAGCGGAGTACTCGATGATTGCCCAGATCACCTTTTCGGAGACTTGCTCGATCCGGTCATCGTCAACCAGGTCGCCAGCCTCTTTGCCCAGCACGTCACGCGCCAGACCGATCCATTCCTGGATGACCTGGGGCACGTTTTCTGCGCCGGTGCGTATCATGGGCCGCGTGCTAATATCGGCTGGCCACGGTTGGAGACGTGGCCGGAGAGCGCAACACTTCGCTTGCTTTGCCCGCGGGCGTTGACGGCCAGGCACCCCACTGAGGATGACCCCCTCTCGTCTGGTCAGCTCTCCGAACTTGTCTAACCCAGCACGGCATATCAGTGGGTGTTTTTCTCGCGGTGTTGCTTGTCAGCTTCAGCGGCCGCTAACCCAATGGCTTGCGCGAGCTGGGTCGTGATCGGCACAGTCGCAGTGCCGTCCTTCACAAACAGCACCAGCTCCATGTAGGGACTGCCGTCATCAAATCGCGCGATATTGATTCCGCAATTGGCGTGGACGGTTTCTCGTTGAGTGGTCAATACGTGCCCTCCGTTTTCAGGCAATCTCGACGCCCGATCGCCGGCACCAAAGCTTCATTTGCTCGATGACCTTGGAAGCGATCGCGGCGGGGACCAGCTCCGGCGCGTCATAGCCGGCCTGGTCTGGGTGATAGGGTTCGGTCTGGTGCTTCACGTAGCGTCTCAGCGCCAGGTCGCTGCGATCGCGCACCGCGCCAGCCTCGTGCAGCTTGTCCCACAAAAAGCGCATCAACGCGGCTTGTGAGCCTCTTTTGTAGCGATGGCCCTGGCGTGGCGAATGAAATTTCGCGCCGCAGCTGCGCATGTGATCCAGCACCTTGCGACGGCCAGCATGATCAAGGTCAGCAGCCGAGGTGACTCGCGCCACTGTGTGGAGCATTCGCTCGTAGGTGTCACGGTCCAGACCCAGCTGTTTGGCACCGATGTGGATCTTGGCCAGCTCTGCCTGGCGGGCGCTACGGGCCATCGCTATTGGCCCTCATTTCGCCCTTGATCTCAGCCACATCTACTTCAACATCGCCAATTCGATCGTCATAGCGTTGCTCCCAGCTGTCCATGCGGAGATCCAGCCGTGAGACCGATGATTCCACGCGCTCCAGGGACTGATAAACGGGGTTAAACGCCAACCGACCAAGCATCACTAGCAGGCCAATTAGAGCGATCGAAACGCCCACCACCTGAACCCAAGAATGGGTAGTTTTGCCAGGTCTTTGGGGTGCTTCATTGCCGCGTGATTTCGTGCTCATGGTTTCCTCTTATGGAGTGGGGTCAAACAGGAATCCGACGCGGCGAGAGTCGGCAAAAAAATGCAGGGGCTGCGAGCGTAGTACCCGGCCCAGGAAGGGGTTCGTGCCGGCATGTCCCTGCGGAAAAATCATCGCTCAGCTCGCTCGAATCTCGGGCGCTGGCAGAGCGGCGATCTCTGGCAGATCGTTGAAATCAATCCAGGTAAACCGCGCTGGAAAATCGCGCGATTGGGCTACCTTTCCGACCCGCACAAAATTGCTAATCGTGGCGGCGACCGTGCGCGGCGCAAACTCAATGTCTTGCGCCATGCAGTGGATCTTCACCTGTCCAGAAGTTGACCGTGGATGTGCGATCAAATAGTCGCGGATGAGTACCCGAATCCGGGTTCGACATAGCATTTGCAACATCGTCTTTACCCCTCGAATCCGTCGCTCAGCAACCGGCTATCGATGGCGATTTCGCCGTGCGGCGAACCGGTTGCCCAAATGTCCACCTCGATGTGCCAAACCAAGTCGATGAACTCACCATCAGGCCCCTGAAAATCGTACTGGCAGCGGGTGCTCTGGAGCGTGCCGAGCGGGCGCCCATTTAGGGTCACGAATGGGAATAGATCCGTGATAGGCTCGACCACAACCAGATCAGACTCTGGCAATAGTTCGGAGTCGTTAATGACAAGGGGCCGTCCGACGCATTCGAAACGGTAAAACCCAACGTCTACGACCTGGCCAGCGTGGGCAGTTGCAGCTGCCCACGCGACCAAGAAAACAGCGGCGGTTGTTTTCAATTTCATGGTGGTTACTTCTCCTTTCGGCAGTTAGCCGTCCAGCACGGCGTTCGCGAATTTCTCCACGTCGCCACCGGACGGTTTGATGAACACCACGTCATGAGCTGACTCGGTTTTGATGAGGCACTTTCTGCGCTCTGACGAGGTGAGATTTGAAAGCGCGGATTTGATGGGCGCTTCCGTCGTTTTGATCAGCATTTCGACCTTTTCTTTGCTGAATTGGGCCTTGATGCGAGTGATCAGTTTTTCGGTTTCAGGAAGCACCAGCGCCTCTTTCACGCGCTGGAAGCCAACCTTGATTTCATGGAATGTGCGGGTCTTTGGCTTCTCAAACGCCTCCGGGTGCGCCTCGACCACCGAGTGCAACGAATCGCGGGCTTTTGCCACCTTTTTAAAGGCGGCGCGGATGCCTTTCATGTGCTGCTTCTTGGCGGCCTCCACATCGCTCTCAAGGTCCGCCAGCAGAGCGTTTAGCTCGTTCCGGGCGGCGGCGAATTTTTCGGCTTTAGCTTCAATTTTCTGTAGCGGTTTCATGACTACCTTCTTGCTCAGGTCGGCAGCTTGAGTTGATCGCGCAGGTCAGGCACTGAGACTTTTTTCATGGCGGCGATTTGCCTCAGTGATGACATGGCACGGTCGTGAAGGAATTCGCAGGTCGCGTCCAACTCCTCTGGTGTCGCGGCGATGAAATAGCCGGTCGTTGGATGGGCGCAAATGTGGGAACCTTCTTCGCGCTTCGCCTTGATGATTTCGCGAAGTGTCCGCTCGGATAGATCGGCGCACTCGACCGGAAATTGGCGACGTAGCTCGGCAACGAGATTGCGCGCTGTGATTCCGTTTTTCTGTCCAATGTGTTCACACATGACGCAGAGCAAACAGAACCTCAAACTTCTCATCAGTGATCCCAACCTTGCTCGGATTCGAATTGCTCGATATCGCGCTCCATCGCCTCAACGTGCTCGCGCAGAAAATCGATGACTTCGTGTGGCGCGCAGGTCTTGCAGCAATGGCGTGGGAACACCTGAAGCTCACCATCTGCGCTCTCGACGAGTAGACTTGTCGAGCGTTCCTCAATGATTCGGTGGCGCTCAAGAAACTTGCCGCCGCCTGGCCTTTCGAAGATGACGTTGACCACCTTGGGTAGGGTCACTTCGGATTCACCTCCGGTGCCTAGCGTTGTAGCAGTCATTGGTTGCCCCTCCTAAAGTTGGAATTCGCCTCTTTGATCCGCATCGCAGCCTCGTCGGCCGTAATGATCCCCAGCTTGCAGTCGGCGTTGATTTGCGCGACTTCATTTGAGAGGTGGACGGCCGCGTCGCTGTCGCTAGGGGTGGATGGCGCGCGACCCGATTTGAGGTCTTCTTCGCGCTGTCTTTCAGCGGCCGCGTCGGCTTTGTCCGCCACTGAGAAAATGACCTCGATCAGATACCCATTGGTTTTCAGGGGTAGCGCGAGCTTCCGCAGATCGCGCATTTCAACGACCTGATTGAGCGCTTCGGTCCAGTGAGCAACACTCGCTTTACGAGTCACACCGTTGCGGCGCACCTCTCCCGATTCGATCATTGGCAGCAGCTGACCGAGCAAGCGTTCGACCTTCTTGAAGGACAGCGACCGCTTTTCCGGTCGAAAAAGGGCGAGGTATCTGAGCAGCGGTTCGGCGATGGCCCGCGGCATGCCCAAAGCCTTCGCCATCGCTCCCCGAGCAGCGGTGTCATTGAGTGCCGCAGTGATCGAAAACTGGGCATGGCATTCGGGGCACGCGACCTTCATTTCATACCCCGATAAAGGAACTGGCCGACAAAAACGATGAGGCCAAAATAGCCAGCGACGCAGGCGAGCCCAATGATGGCCATCAAGATCCAGTAACACATCGGAAACCCCTCCGGTAGATATCGCGGCGTGTGGTATTCCACGGCTTACCGTGGCGCAGTGGCTGGACGAGCAAGCCAACATCCCGAATCACGGTGACGCCACCAATTTCGCGTTCAAGTTCCTTCTGCAGGTCGTACCATGCAGACTGATAGACGGAGCACGTTTGGCAGGACACCAGCAGCCTCATGCCTCGCCTACCAACGGTGAGACAGGGTTTCCGAGCAGGCGAAGCTTCTTGGCATCGTCGAGGCTCAGGAACGTCATCAGGTGCATCACCAGGTCGAGTCCGTGACGGACGAACCGGTCGGCCCAATAGTTGAGCGTTTCGTCAGCCATAATCAGCGGTTGAGATTCGGGCACGAAAACGATCTCGCCTGTCAGTGGGATTTTCACAAGGGCGCCAGACATCACACGCCCCGAATCAGCTCGGCGGTCACACGCTTCTCGCCCAGCTCGGCTGCCTGGTTCATCGCGCGAATCACAACCGTGTGCACGTTGAGCGGGTAGATCTGAGACTCAGTAACGTTGGAGCCTGCCCGGCGAAGCGTCAGCCGCTCGCGAATCGCGTCGTACGCGTCGGGAGCAAACACGCGATCCAGCTTCATGCCGATGCGGCCGAACTTCAGTTCAAGGTACTCTTCCAAGTTGCCGTTTAGAGAACGCAGCTCGGCGATCTCAATACGACGAATCACCTCGCGCGCCTGGTAGTTGCGTCGCTCATCCAGTCGTTCTCCAAGCTCTGGCTGACCGATCAGGATGATGCCCAGCAATTTCTTAAAGCCATCCTCCAGCTCCCAAAACCGCTTCAGGTATTTGAGCGTGGGAATCGCAAGGTCGTGCGCCTCTTCAACGATCAGCACGTGGCTGTTGCCGGCTTTGCTGGAATCGGCCAGAAGGCGTTGGATCTGCCGCCCCTTAGCCTCCAGGCTTTGCCTGGGGCGCTCATGAGAGATATCGGAAATGATCGCGTCGCAGATGTGGGCAGCCGTCAGACGGGTCTTGTCGATGATCTGTGGCTGTATGACGACAACCTGGGTGTTCTCTCGTCGGATGCGATCTAGAAGGTCGCGGCGCAAAGTTGTTTTGCCCGAGCCAGACTCACCAACGATGGCCTGGAGCCCGCCGTGCCTGGCGGTGTGGTACATGGACTGGCGAATGTATCTTTGGTCCTTCGAGAGGAATACATCCTTGGGCTCGTTGACATCATCGACGAACGGGTGCTTGAACATATTGAAGTGATCGCGGGCGGCTTCGCTCAGCATGGCAGGCTCCGGCAGTTGAAATTCAGGGGGCAGTCGAAATGGGTCTTCGGCATCCGGGTGTTTGCCGACGTTCACATCCTCGGTCCCGGCATGCTCTTGTTCCCAGATGGTGGCGATCACCTCGGCAGGCACCCGGTGTTTCGTCAGGTACTCATTCACCACTTCGATGATCGTCGTGGGTTGTGTGAGCTTGGGAAAAACCGCGTAGTTCACGAGGTGGTTGATCGTGGCGGTGGACATCCGAACGCCAGCGACAGTCATGAAGTCAGCCAGCTTTGCCTGACTCAGGCGATACTGACGAAGCACACCCTTGAGCTTGATCGGGCTGCCTATTCGGTGATTGATGTTGGGCAACGGCAGTGGCACTTAGTCTCTCCTTACTTCACCAGGCTGATGGGTTGCGGCGCGCGCAGACGTTTAACGAGTTGGTCGATCTCGTCTTCTGGCACACCATCGGGATACCAGCTGCGGATGCTGGCGTTCTCGTCAGGGGTCAAGGCGCGACCCAGCTCTGCTCGCAGCGATTGCAGAGCCTCAACGTGACTCAGTGGCTTGAGTTCAACGGCCGGCGCGTTTTCTATTTCCATCGCGGCCGCGGGTCGCCGAATGAAATCAGGCTTGTTCTCTTTTTCGAGGTAGGTAAACGGATCGATCTCGCCGTTAAAGGCTGGCTCGCGCTGCTTCCGCCGTTTCTCGATTTCGTGCGGAACGGCGGTGCCATAGGCTTTCTTGTTCAAGTCGTCGCGCGCACGATCGGTGTCGGTTTGGCGGGTGGATTGATAGCCAGCACCGAATACGGGAGCGCCAGCCGGGAACCCAAACTGGTTCAAGTCCAGAGGCTCACACTCGTGGTAAACCGGGCGGCCTTCGCTATCTTCTTGGATCACGAAAATGTTGGGCGCCCGGTAGGGATTGACGGCAACCTCAACGGTCTCCCCGTTGCGTATGTCGGGGACGTGAGCGACTGAGTAATAGCCGGTGTTTTCGTAGCCGCGAACCGTGTATTGGATGACCAAATCGCCCTTCACCTGGCGGCGCTCAACCTTGGTGTGAAGAAGCGACTGACAGATCTCCAGCGGTGGGCACAAACGCAGTTGATCCTGTCGGATCATTTGCCATGCGCCATACCGAGTGTGCCGATGGCGTCGGTGTTCGCGCAGCGAGTTGTAGTGGATCTGCCAGTCGTCGCACAGCTGGTTGAGTTGCGCCAGGCTATCCACCCTTTGCATGCGCAGCCGACCCTCAAAATCGCGCTCAATGAGGTCGTGGACTCGCTCGACCTGACCTTTGGCTCGTGTCTCTTGTCAATGCCAATGCCGTATGCTAACAGCGAACACAAATTGCAATGCACTTTCTAAAATTTAGCTCACATGATTGTCTCCACCAAGTAGGCCAGTTACCTCGGCGTTAAGCGATGCCCTTTTACTTTGAACAATGTTCAGATCGCAACTTTGGATACGCTTTTAAAATCACCGATTGTCCCAGGGAAACTGAACTTTCACTTGGGTAAAGGAGATGGGTTGACTTACGCACTCCGTCGTTTGTACTTTAATGGGCACAACTATGACTTTTGTTTCTCGTAATAACAAGTAAAACACTTAATCCATAAAGATTATAGTATCGAGGAACGGGGTAAAACTGATGCTTTCGCGACAAAAATTTTAGAAAGGTAACACGGAATTGCGACGTAATTAATTTATGCAACACTTTATCGCCAACACAATGACATAGCTAGGCTTTTAAACTTATACTATTCAGTGGGGTGTACATTGTCAGTTGTCAGCATTGTATGTAGTTAGGGGGAAGCTCAAGTTTTAGTACGCAGGAGAAAAGTTTGTTGTGTACACTAGAGATACTCGTACGTTAGTGCCGTCATGCCATATCTAGGTAGTCTATCGTAGTGCGATACTTTTAAGTGTGGGTGAAATATAGCAAATCCTCTGTTGTTGCAATGTGAAAAGTTGCATACTGAGAGAGCAACCCATTAGGTATCGCGGTGAGATATATTTTCTGTCATGTACGAGTCAAACGATTTGAAGAGAAGTCAGCTACATCACAGTACACACAACCTTGCCGAAACGAAACATGTGTACGGTTGTATCTGCTGATAGCGTAAGCACTAGCATTATAGTTAACGGAGGACCGGCTTTGTCTGAAGTAGACTTCAAGACGCCTAGAGGAAGTGAAAGGTAGGCTATTTAGCGAAACACCCAGAAGGAATTCTTTTGGTAGATGGTTATGTTGCATTTTTTTATGTATACTCACTGATTGTTGAGTCAATTTTACGACATAATTGGGCTAGAACGACTCCATAAGAGCTTTTACTTGTCAACTCTTGTTGATATTGCTGGAGACACATGGTGCTTACTTTTACCTTTAATGTATCGTAGAAGTTTAACCCACATAACTTCTTTCACAGTGGTATGTAAGGTTAAAGGTGCTTAAAATATTCTCTTAGTTATTGTTTCGTCCGAGGCACAATACCTCACAAGAACAGTTAGAAAAAATGTTGTTTTAAAAGGGGTAATACCACCATAACAAGCACTTATATACCGTTACCGAAATCGGTTTGTCTTCTGTCATATTTTCATATATTGATATTGTTTTTCAGTCTTAATTCTCATTGGGAGGGGTGGGGTGGGGTCAATATTGTACTTACTTCTTCGTGAATACACGAATTTCTAAATGCAACTAATGTTAAAGTAGGAGAAATTTTAAAACAAGCAACTCCAGAACCCACTTTTCGTCCAGTATGCAACTTTTGCTGCACACTTTGTAGGTTACTTTTGCAAGTGCAATGCGTGCATCTGCTTGTGATACTCAAGATCGACCCTAACTATAGTCGATCCCTTAAATAGTGGGATAAATATACATTCCACGACTCCTTATCATCACAACCGTCCTAACTTAATGTTTAAAATGAACACGTGTGTGTAAGCAACACCGGTAGTGCTTCCGACGTTAAAATTGGGCAACTCCTGTAATGTTCCCAGCGTTAAAATTTGGCAACTCCTGTAGTGTTTCCAACGTTAAGATTAAGCAACTCGAGATCTGACCAAAAAACCGAAGTTGCTTATAAGAGAATTAATGTATTCTAGTAGAGAACACTATACCTGTTACAGCTACTAATAACCTATGTTCATCATCTTCACACGATTTGGTTGCTAATTCCTATGTGCACCTCTCCGTCCTCTTAATAAATAGGCGGATCTGGAAAAGAATCTGTCTTCCACTCGCTTAGAAAGTGCGGAGTTAAGTAGCATGTTGAAAGAGGAGAGACGGCAAGGAGAATTGCTCTTAGAGGAACTGAGAGAGTCTAACAAAGTAAGTGCTCTTTACTAATCCTTATCGTGGGTCTTCTTCTACTTTATCCTTTATTTATTGACCCTGTAGGTAGACGGGGTTGCCCTGCCGGGATCACTGCGCTAGCTTAAATAATGACAAAATGATGCAACGAGCCAGATATTTTAGTGTTGGACAAAACCCCTGTTAACGGGGTAATAGTCCAGTAGTATAACTCTAGCAATAGAATAGTATAACAGTAGCAAACAGAATGGAAGAGAATGGAGGTGAAGGGAACTTAATACAACCAGTGATCAATTCTCACTTAATCATCTTGTGAAGCCCATTTAAGAGTTCACTATTCTACTTAAGTTTTACTTAAATAGTGTACTTACTTTCTTACTTACCTACTCATACTTTAACTTAATGTAGAATTAACTTGATTTCGTTTACAGGTTTTGAAGGTTTAGAGTTAGGCATCGCCATTAAATTCAATGGATTTGCAATCTGCAACCGTCCACCTTCCTCCGTTTTCGTTGTAAAAATACCTATATTACGAATGAAAAAGGAATAAATTAGAACCCTCCTCTTTATATGGTTAGGTCATCAAATATTACAAATTGCTGGAGTCCGTTTACCAGTAGACGAGTACTCTATGTCATTAAGTTTATATCTTTCAGTAAATTTCACGCAAGCTCTTAATCTTCCGAATAAAACCTTAGTTAACTATGATTCGCCAATACCTCTTATACCCTACATATAGAGGACATGTGCTTAAAATTGCATCGCTTGCAGGAAAAGCAGATTGTAAAGAAGTATCCAACTAAGCAAAATGTGAATTTGCTTTGCTACATGGAGGGTTTTTCCGCTGTCGATCCTCAAATATTTGTTCATAATAAATTCCGCTTAATCGTCTGCAAGCTTTAGTACTATCTACTCAGATTCTCGAGCCAATTCCTTTAAAACTGTTTGCAGGAACTATAGTTTTTTATATATTGTAAGACGAATTCACTAAATATAGGAGAACCTACAATACCTAAAGTCACATATATTTACAGATGAAAGAATATGAGTGCTATTGCAACACTGATGCATGTCAAATTTTAAAATCCATTCTACGTTGGAGATTTTGGTTCAATTTATTAAGGTGTTCCATGCCCTCTTGCCATGAATAATTAACGCCTTTACTATCCTTAAGAATTTTGATAACCAACACAAAACGTTTTCTAGACACTCACTTCTTCTAACCTTTTAATGTTTCAATTGCCACCCCACGGGTTGATTAGCGGAGCAAAAGACTCTGAAACCAAATAACCGCAACTAGAAAAATCTCAGTGGTTCACTAGTGTACTAACACTGTCAGGTTCGGCGTCACAACAGTTCTTTCTATAGAAACGAAATATCAGTACAGCAAGTAGCTTATGCAGTATGGGCGTTGAAGTATTTATAACGTCTTCAGATGTCAAACGGTTTTGAATAGTGTTACTTCACGTGTCCCACGCATTGCAACTCGAATAAATGTTACGGATCGCAAACAGTTAATTGTGGAAGATTACATCGGCAGATGTGTTTGATTCGAAAGTACAGCAATGTGTATTATGGAGCTACTTAAGTCAACTAAAGACCTATAAATACACGGGAAGCGATATCATGAAATGCCTAGGAAACAAATTAGGACTTGAGTCAATCTTGTACAAAGTAACTCATAGACTCGAGTCTGGCGACCAATGTATTTGACGTACAAACAAGTTTTGAGAGAATTTTAGGTTACTTTGACAGGTCTTTAGGTTTCCATCTAATGTCTGTTATATCTGACTGACATTTTATTCGATCACTACACTCAGTTTGTTGTGGTAGATACTTTATCCAAATAGTATATGCTCACAACACGAGTTACCTGCTGGAAAGTACTGAAATAAGGATTATTCATTGTTAAATATCACTTCAGGTTGACAAACACAGACAGTTATTGTCCTAGGTCCGCAAAGATTTGCTTTATTTAGAGTTACTTCGAAATATACTGAGGCTAGTACATTTGGCAGACTTGAGTCATTCCCTGACGTTAGGCCCAACTCCGCGTCTTTAGGATTTCTGCCGTATCGGCCAGTTCTGCCGAAATTCGGTCTAAGCATGTATTCACGTGGAGATAACCCGAACGATTGTATAGTGATTATGTGCAAAGGACCACAACGAAAAAAGGTGGCCTGGCGTAGAGGGCAGACCCCACTTGGTAGATTCAAAGAAAGGGTAAGTAGGATAGTAACTTATACTGATTAAGCAGAAGTGTCGGAGGATACTTACAGGCGTGGGTCGGACATCTTTTTCTGTTTTCATGATAACAACTTTCAACTCTTACTTCAATAACAAGTGTATCGCAACGTGTTAAAACATTGACAGTTTGTCGAAGTTTATTTCTGTCATCAACTGTTTTGAAGGCTGATGTGCGAAGGAAACCCGTAAGAAAATGACGGTTGTAAGATGGATTGCAACATATTTTTTAAGTTACACAAACTTCAATGTTGTTGTGATTTTTATCATAGTCAAAAAGGTGTTAACGACATAGTAGGTCAAGTTGTAAAGAATTGACGCAAAAGAGATTGTAACCTCCGATGTTAAGATTCGAATGGAATAACGGCCGCAAAGACGATATTTTACGTCCATCGCCCATTTAAGTAGCTTGTGAGGTCAGTCCTGGCTTGTATGCAATAATTGGAAAGGGTGACCTAACCGCCATTATGTAGAAACGTAACAGATTTCTGGTTGATATCGTTCTTTCGAATAGATTGTTTACGTATTAAAGCATGCAACCTTACTGGCTGATAGGTGTTATTTCACGTTTCTGGACTCGGGATGGGATTTCCCGTGTCTGTTTGGACACAACACCGCAGTCATTAACGTGTTGTATTTATTGTGTGACTCATACAGCAGTTGGTGGTCGTTTATATTGTTGGGGGTGATGCCGTCATGATTCATTTTGTCTCGGCTTTATTCGAGACGTGGCACTATTTGCTAATTCTTGATGTGCAGTTATTTTGTATGATGATCCAATAGACGATCATTTACCTGCAGCTCAAGGCTGTTATCATGATTTTTATCAACCAAAAGTAAGGAGACATTGCTTAAAAGCAAATGAAAACACCTTCGAAAGCAAGAGATTTGTCAAGAGTCAGTTGCGAAAGTGTAGTAAGAAGCCTCTACGCGTTTACAGATTAAGAAAAATCCAGGCAAAGGCTATGAAGACCTTGTGTATCACCCTACGGCAAGAGGAACTTATCCATTTAATCAGCTAACAATAATAATATTTTAAGAAGAGACCAGGGAAGTATCTTAAGAAGAAATCAAAGTTGTACCATAAAGATATAGCAAAGCAAGACCCAAAGAAGACACTAAATTAGAATTATTAGGAGAGGCCTCTGAAATATGTTATATGGAGACGAAAGAAATACCTGTAAAAGAGACAAAGAAATGTCTTCAAGAGAAACGAAAGTAGTACCTCAAGAAGAGACGAAGGAGAGGCCAAAGAAGAGACCAAAGTAGTATCCTAAGAAGAGATCAGAAAAGTCTCTAACGTGGAGACCGCATTAATATGCCGAGAAGAGGTTTAAAAGTATCCCCAAAATATCCAAAGGACATTCCTAAGTAATATCCTGAGGAGAGTAGAGACAAATATATTTCGAAAAGGTCAGGATAATTTAGGAAGGGAATTAAAGAACCAATCATTAGGCTGTGTTGCGTTACCAACGATGGCAACGAGGTTGCAAAAAAGCTAACATTGCCGAAGTAATCAATCTAAAAATAAATTTTGTGTTGTGTTTCGTTTTGTATTGTATCCTATGTCGTTTCTAGATATCATTGTATCCATACCTCACTGGGGGTAATGCCTTTCATACGTCAAGATTTCAAAAAAGTTGTCTTAAGGCAATCGCTAATTTCAGTGCAAGTTCACCAGTGTATTGGTGAAGCGATTTCTAATTCTTTGTTGAAAAAAAGAAATTGAACTGTTCGAAGCTCCCAATCAGTCTGATCACATTCAATGGTGAGAGTGAAACAACTGCAGGTTGCTTGGATGATAATCTTTATTCTGTTCAAATTGTCCACATTATTTACTGTGGAGGATAAACAAAAGTAAACATGTAACCCGCATGTTACAAACAAAGCTCAGATTGAAGATGGTCTTTTACAACTCATTGAGGAACATGTCATCATAGTTTCTAAAGAACTGAGTTGCCATGCCTTCAACCCAATAGAGTGTTAATTTTAATTTTCGAAATTAGGATATTTGAGGGTAAACATTGTACTGTGGTGCCAAATATAAATTCATGAAGTCGCACTAACAATCAAAATGCACATAGCAAGTAAGTGTCTTTCCGATTTTAAGGCCATCTCATGGCAAGTACAAATGTTTCAGTAGGGTGAAACCCAAACAGCACGTCTAGTGTGATACTATGATAAGTACATTGCATGTTGTTGTATATCTCATTGCAACTACGTAATGTGTAGAAAGACAACATAGAGGAGGGCCATTGACAAGGGATTTTGATCGTGTAGGAGACTGTGACTCAAAGTTCTAACGTAATTGGACTATTTTTTGGTACACTTTTTTGGTAACCATTCAACGGGTGGGGCTGCATAGACAATTATGCCTGTTTGTTACAGCATCCAGATTCCAGACCTGACCGCACATGGGCCAAAGTCTGCAAAGTAACAGTTTGTTCATTCATACTCATATAGGTCACTTCTGGTCTGATAAAGTCACCGTGTTTACAGGGCTTACGTTTTTTCCGGCGTGATACAAAGCATCCAGTGTATCGATGCTGTAGAACCCTGTGATCACAAACCTTCCTTCGGTTTAGCCCAATTGAATGCTTTTTGTGCTTTCGGTTTGTCGATATTTTGTGGACAATGAGAAATCAGCAAAACACAATCTCGAATTGTTTTCGGTTTAGCCATTTTCGGTCTTGTCATATCTGGTATAAACGTGTTCCGCTGTAACTAAATTTTAGGTAATAGTGTTTTGTGTACCTGAAAATGATGAGATCATCTGTCCGTAATTATGTATGGCTATGTGGGCCTGACGGCAAGTCAATATCGATGTGGCGAGCGTGAATTTGTAAGACAAATAAGTTCTCTTGTTAATAACCGAGGTTGTGTCATTTATGGTTAGTTCTCGATGACCACTTGACTAAGTTTCAAAGTACAAAGTTTGACGCAGTTCCCATTCTAATGATAGCGGTTGAAAGGTTTTTTCCAGACCTCGTTTTAAATGTAATCGTGTTTTCAAATCGAGACTCCCTTTACTATCGTCAATTATTAATTGAAGGGAGACAATAAAAGGAACGCTTCATCAAAAAGAAGTATAGGCGATAAAATACACCGTCTATATACTGAGTTCTAATACCGCCTATTACTTTTCTCAGATGACCTAGATTATTTCCATGGCCTCTACCTTATCGAAATATCTCCTCCCTCTCCGATTAAAAGCACGTTCCTTTCTGCTGATCTATTGACACTTCTATCACAAGTGTCTTGTCGCAAGCGTTTTGATCTACCTGTCAGAACCTGCGACCTTTTGGGATTTATATCCCAGCTTAGAACAAGGAACGGTTTACTAGTGAACTAGCTGAAGCGTGAGTGTATTCCTAGATGTTGAAGAATTTTTAGAGAAAATGGCAATAATAAGTCCATATGATGGAAAAGAAAGCAGATCGTCGGTTGAATTTATGCCTGGATTTAAACCTCGTTCTGATATCGATTATGTTCAATTTGATCTAACGCAGGTAATTTGCGATTTTTCGACTAGACTAAATTTTCTAACTAATGGTATTGTTGGACTATCTTATTGCCTTTCACTTATTTGGTGTTTCCCCGTCCGGACCTTCAAGAGGTATTGAAATGCTGCTCTAGATGTTAACGCACTCCTTTGACTTGAATACCATTTCAGCTTCAACAGTGCCTCGTATACATCGATAGCATTGTCGGTATGTCTTCGCAGTTGGCACTATTCTCAAATTGATCCTTATTGAGCTGCTGCAGTTTCTAGATTCATAGTTATGCTTA
This sequence comes from Alatinidae sp. Z8VKAUB7J3, assembly GCA_010016025.2. Lineage (NCBI taxonomy): Eukaryota > Metazoa > Cnidaria > Cubozoa > Carybdeida > Alatinidae > Alatinidae sp. Z8VKAUB7J3. The sequence continues at coordinate 16,602,213 of JAAAKM020006971.1, read as the reverse complement.
TAAGTAGCTACTTACGTTCAGTGACCGAACAATCTTTATATTAGGGAGAGGTGTTTTCGCAGTCATTTGAGCTACAGATGAATTATGCTGATGACGTCATGCAGTAGTATTATACTAGTTGTCCTTTAAATTTTTTTGAATTTAAATCGACTGAATATTCCAAACCTAACCCTAATAATGTGCGAATGACCAGCAGTAACTTCTACAGAATACGGATCCTTTGTAGAGGCATTATTCCTGACCGAGATACTCTTTAGAACCTAGTTACGTTAACCTCACATTCACATAATTCAATCACAGAGAGGCTCAAAGTCAGGCTTGGGCCAAATTGTACTGTGAGTTTAAAATTTCATTTGCATGAGATTTTGGTAGACCTATATATTACACTTTTTTATATAAGCAACTCCATTTTTGGGGTCTGGCCTCGAGTTGCTTAGCAATTTTCCAAAATCAGGCCTGGAGTTGCTTAAGTAGTTGCTTAGGTATCACTACCTATGAAATACCAAATGATGGTTGGATCTTTGATCTCTTTGCTTATTTGTTATATATCAACAGTTTGTAATCAATTCTTAATGAAAAATTTTTCTTGATTTGTTTTTCAGGCGTTTTAAAAATTTTTCCTTCTGAATTTGAGGCCTCGAGTTGCTTAGCCTGTTGCTTAGATTTTTGACCAAATCGAGGCCTTGCACCTAAGCAACTGAGTTGCTTATAAAAAAACAACGTGTAGCACATAAACACACTATACGGTTACCGGCAAACAGAGCTGTTAATTGGACAGTGATACTGAGCACTTACAGGTACTAACAGCCCCAGCCCAAGGCATTTGTTTTCCTCGTACTTCGTTTCGTGCTATAAAAGTTAAACTTTCAGAATGTGTGTTTAACTTCTATTGAGCTCCAATCAGCTTTGAAATGAATGATGCACATTCCAGTCAGTGTAAACATAGTAAAGACGTGGAGCAAGGTTATAAATTATCTCATTACGTATTATACTGGTTTTTGCTCTCAAAGTCGTGTCACAAGTCCATACACCTCATTTCAACACAGAAATTGTAAATAATACGTGGAATCTATAAAAATGAATTTTGAATATTGCGTTGAGTAACAGATTTATTCTGCTAAACGTTTTCGCCATACACTGATCACAACAATCGTATGGAGTGAAGTGAGAAAGCTGTTACGATGAGTTTATACGAAACGAGAAAACCAAAACACGTGGCAGAGGAAATGAAATGGAGCGTGTGCGTGTGTGTGTGTGTGTGTGTGTGTGTGTGTGTGTGTGTGTGTATGTGTATGTATGTATATGTGTGTGTGTATGTGTGTGTGAGTGAGTGAGTGTCTCTGTCTGTGTCTGTTTTTACACGTTTTTGTTGGCCACCTGTAACCCTAGAAGACTGAAATTTTGTTCTCAAGGGTAACTAGACAAGGGGAAGTACATAGGCTATGTGGCCTGGGGATATGGGGTGTGCTTGCGTCCCATGTGGCTAAGAGGCCTTTTGTGGACTTCTAAAGCATTTGGCCTTTGTAAGTAGACCTAACACTATCTATCAAAAGAAAGGAACCAACTTAAAGACTTATCCGTAATATTTTACACAGTCTGCAAGAAACTACATAACGGCTTTCTCGGTCTTCTTAGCACTTGCCTGATAACATGCTCTTGCGCCTTAAATTCATATGCATTAAGGATGTCCTTTGCAAACAAGCAGATTTGCTCATTGGTGCTTGCTATAATAAGACAGCAAGGGAGCGACCTAGCAAATTGAAAGACGTTTTCTTCTTATTCATCCATGCCAAAGAGTTACTCTTATCAGAAAGTGTGTTTGATAAACAACTACTTCCATTGAAGAAGCAAGCAACAACATATTTAAGAAAGGTTTGTTTCCTAAAAAGCAACTAAAGGAAGGATTCTCATAACGTCCTTTTTGCTATCACAAACCATATCCTCCACACCCTATTGGTTAATAGATTTCCTTTGGGGAACAGTAAACCATGTTCCTGCTTCAATCAGCAAGTCCCCCTTTACCTCTCTCCATGCTTCTGTTAACCTACTGCCTGTTCTACGTTGTGTAGTTTTCCTATTTGGTAATGAAGGAATCCTACACATTGTTTTATTAATAAAACATGGCATGGTTGGCTCTGTTCATGTATTGGTCTAGTATGTTTGTCTTCAAAGATTACCTTTAAGTTTCGAGTGCTAAATATGTGTTCATTTTTATTCTATTTCCCTTTTATACTATCTTAAGCTTTATGAAGGGCAATGCCTGATATCGGATAGCGTCTAGACGGCCAAAAAGTAATGTCAAATGTCAAATAATAATCAACTTTTTGCACGGAAGCCTGAGGAGCCCGTTAAGGCAACAGAGTAGATCTAGCTGCTTTTTACCAGAAGTGTTTTTAGATAGCGTCTGCTTTTCTTCCATACCCGTCCACCATGAGAAGAGCAGTTATTAAGTATTCCCGTATGAGCGACTATCAACGCAGCAGAATATATGGATGGTTTAAGCATACTTGTCGTCGATCTTTGTTTGAAAGAAACCACTTTGCATCTTTTAAATTTCTTTAAATACCCCCCTCCTACCCCGTTTAATACCTGCATAAATGTAAGAGTGTAGAACTCGTAACCTGGTTACTTGTTTGCAGTGTCTCGAGATCGGGAAACTATTAAGAATTACAAATAGGGTGATGATGCCACTTTAAACTGGATATCATCCACCATGCCCATTGTACTCTACTTTGGTTTGTATTCAATAGACCTATAATACGGCCAAACTTTAAAGCCCTTGAAAGTTTGATTATGTGACATCAGCAAATTTTAGTCAAATTTTATCCAAACCATTGGTCAAAATTACCCGTAAGATAATGTAAGCAAGAAGCTCACGAAGTAAACAAAGGTACACTGTTGTTAAAGACATGTTCGTTTATTACATGGATTATCGAAAAAGCATATATCGTACTTTATAGGCTATTTATAGGTCTATATGGTGTTTTGACATATTTTGCCACCAGAACAGCAGGGATTAAAGCATAGTAACTCGAATTCTAGTTACTATGATTAAAACAAGACGTGATGCAATGTGTGAATTCCGGAATTGAATAAAACTTCAGTTATTGGTATCCTCTTATGCGCTAAAGGTATCGCTTTACTTCTATCGACCGTATAGTTGCTAGGTGAACTGCCGTTATGATTTTTATATAACTGCGTAAACATAGCCCGATACTTTGAAGAAGAAGTCTGGAAGCGTGTTAAGCAGTGGCGAAGCTGGCCTCTGGCTCCTGGTCATGCTCATGATGGAAGTGGCGTTATTTCTTAATTTGATTATGGGTGTGGACTCTGCTCCTGCTGTATGAGTGCTCTATTAAAATCCCTTTACATATAGTATTGTACATTTATTGCTTAATGTGAGATATCTGACTAATAAAAATCTAAAACAAAATATTCGCAATCACCTAAGTATTATAATTTGTTTATAAATTTGAATAAGTGGCAGGCTACCTGTCCCAACACTATAATTTCAATCGGAGCGAAAAAAATTGTTCTTTCAAGTAAACATAAGAACAAGGTGTTGCGGCATATACACAGCGGCAGTAGTAGACCGTACGGGCATGGCGCATGCCTCTTTAGAAAGCTTGGACTACAAGCAACATTTACAATTTTGGGAGAAAGGGGAAAATTATGATTTTAACTGCCTATGTTCGTTTAACCGTGCAAAATAATGAGTGTATTTAAGGATATCCTAAGAAGTCTTAGTCAAAGGAAGAGGTTCGATCTGGAAAGGACCTTCTAAAGCCAACATGCCCCCCATTTTGATCCATGATATTGAATGAGCTAGCTTAAAACGCAGACAAGGCTAACAAAATGAACCTATTTAAGATCTGCCAGGGGAAAGATAACCTTTCTCTGTGCACCGAGGGGTATGAGATACTTTGACGCGGACATTTTATTGACCTTTTCATTCACGCAGTCATTCTGATCTGGACATTTAAAAGTAAATGTCCCGGCGCTACTGCAGTTTCGTACCCCCCTCCAAAATCATCGATAATGTATTCGTATTTAAATAAAATTTATAACGTATGTAGTTTATTCTATCGGTAATTCGATCGATGATTTTGGAGGGGGGGGGGTGGGTGGTGTACGAAACTGCAGTAGCGCCAAATGTCCCTTGGAAACAAATTTGTAATAAACTATAGTTACATTATATAAGCCAATGCCGCCCAGAATTGGGGATTAAGAGCTAGTTAACCAAATCAACAGGGTCCTGATGGGGACCTGCGAGACATGCAGGCACAAACTGTTTACTAGCCCTGTAATCCCTATTCCCGATATCGTTATTTTTACTCCGGGGCCCTCGCTAGCTGACGAAGACCCTGGATAAAATTTATAATTCTGAAGCATTGAACTATCAAAACTGTCAAAAGTCCAACACACATTAAAGTTCTTTACTCTGCCACAAAAGTGACGAACAATAACAATCGAAGTTTGTGAAGTTACTTTAACTTACCTTAGATACAATTGAACATCCTTGGTAAATCTGTAATGAATATCCAGTACTTCTATCAAGACGACTTTTACCTCATACTTGGCCGTGCTTTTACAATTAAATCTGCCTGGAAATCTCTCAAAAAAAGACCTCTACTCAGCAATGGGCAGATATGTTTATTAAATCTGTCTTACAAGTCATTGGGCCTCCTCTGGAACAAAGGGCAGGCCGCCTTCGAGACCAAACAATCCACTCTTCACAGGGAACCACAAGAATATACACAGGGATTTGAACATAAAATTTTAACTCAGATTTCCAGCTCTGATATTTGGATAGATACACGCCTGCACAAGAAAAATAAACCAATAATAAGTGGCGGTTTTTTGCCTGCCCTCATTTGAATAGCATGACAACCCATAGGGGTGCGCTACAGGAACAAACAAAATAGACTGCGCTGAAAGGCTTTTCTTTGAGAAACCATGGTGACTTTCCAAAAGATGAAAGGCGGATATTGAATTCTAGGTGGAAGGGATCAGATCCAGTGTCCCAGGGCATTCGAGGATACTGATGTTGCTAATACAGATAATGAATTTCGTGTAGCATAAATTCAGCCATAAATAAATTTGTTTTTCAGATTTTATCGCTAATTTGCAAACACATTTCCTGCCCAGCATGAGTGGCAGGACGCCTGCTGTCGCCACTGGTGTTTAGTAATGTAACCGTCGTCACCGAATCTAAGATAATAATGCCTTGAAACTGTATTGTGTATAACCATCAACGACACTAAAATGTAGGCATGAAGTGGGAACTACAGGAATCAGACACAAGATTCAAAGCCACATATAAGCTTTTTCAATATATACTTTATTTTAGTTGGTGCCCGGCCTAACCTAGGGTCATTCAGAGACGCTTTACATTAAACATTTACTTTGGAGTCCACTGCTAATGTTTTTTTCATCTACTACCTGTGGAGTGTAGATACATACTCGGCGCTTGACTATTTTTGCCATGACAACCACGTCTCTATTTTACACCTTGATATGGTGAAACAACTAATCTGAGCCGAAAAACAGGCAACCATCCAACCGAAGTGTGGAAACCATGGCATTGCATTGCGTCAGAAGGAAATTGCAAGCTTCTATATCTGGAAATTATTCTAAATAAAAAAATTATAGTAAAATTGTATAACATGTTGTAGCGCGTCTCCCAGAAAGAAGGGGCAGGATTTTACGATTACGATCTATTTTTGCTTATTGAAATTATCATAACGCGTCATAATCAAACAGAACAAGGCAGTAACGGAAAACTAAGCTCTACTGATAGACTGAAGTAAATAAGATCTCAAAAGTTTCTACAAAGTTGCTTCAAAGGATAAACGTATAAGTCTCATTAAAGCTGAAAAGCTGCCGACATTGTTATTATTAACTGTCAAAATTCCGTGACACAAATCTTAATCTGTTCTGTAGTGGAAAAATATCACGATACTAGTATTCGTCAAGTATTTGAGTAATCGGCCATCAGTCATGATACTCATTAGTTGATTCTAAAAAACAACTTATTGTATCGGGTTATACAATATGGTACCATCACGTTTTTTTTATCCTTCAAGGCTTCTACGTACTCCTGTCTCTTTGCGAAAGAAACTTCGTCGTTAACTTACTAAAGCAGTTTGTTAGCACAGTTTGCGCACCAATATCAGGTAAATCAAAATCTGTAGGCAACAGCTTTCTATACTTCATAGCCTAACTGAGCACCCTAGTAAAGGCGTTTGCTTAAATCTTTCAAGGCTTGAGAGATGTCATATTATCTCCCTAAAGAGGTAATAAAGAGGGTACAACCTCTTTAGGTAGTGAGATAAACGGCGCGACCAAGCTTTAGGGGACAGGATCACGTGCACCCTCTCTACATTTGCACATGAGTACCTCCCTGTTAATGTTAGTGTTTAGGAATAGCATATAGTTAGCATCGGCAATAACGGGGCGAAGACTAACATCCATGCCCTGTTCTAAGGAATCATCTGGTCCCTATGTCTATATTCACTCCTGCAAGATGAGGCCCCATATGGCAAATGGCAGAGGGGTACCGACACTAACGTGGTTGCAGAAGGTCTACCTTTGCACACATCTTCATGGCCTTGACTTCGTTCCATAGCCACAAATCGGATTTTGACGTTCTGTGAAACGTGAAAACAAGTCTTCCAAGTATAATTTTCAACTTAAATCAACTAACACAATTAAAAACGTAATATCCTTCCTTGTTGCCTTCGCAGAGCAACCTCTTTTTTAAATGTGGAGATTGTGAAAAGAATGCAAGGTCTCGTAGAATACTTTACTTTCCCGACACAATCCATCATGATGCGAGGGCTTACTGGAAAGCATATATACGGAAGGCGACGAGCAATATGTTACAGAATGTTAAGGCACCGAGCCCATGTTATTTAGCTCTTTGAAGATAAAAAATATCAAAGGCGCGCTGGGTAAGGCAAAAGGCAGATAGTTCTACTCAAAACCCCAATAACTCACTGCAACATACTCTGGCCTTATTTACTCTCGCTGCATATCCTGCAAATGCAGAGTATGTTCCTTTAAGAAACAATCTTGGGACTACGTTCTGCATTTTGGCTTCATTTTAGAAAACCCTGGGCGAAACTTTGACACGTAATGGGATAATGTTCTAGCTTGTAATTTTCTAGCTTCAGCTCGAGTATAAATATAATCAGTAGTGAAACCATTGGTGCCAGTAGATGGCTTTAAACTGAAATAGAAAGTAAGGATAGCAAGGAATGAGAGCAACTACGTCCCTGGTTACAATTTGATTGCTGTTATGAATAGTGACCTATCTACTACAATTCATCTTAAGAAGACTGTCTTGACATTCACATATACATTAGTAAGTAAAATGTGAGAGTGCAGTGTAAAGTAATTATTTACTTTTGGGCAGGGTATAAGGACAGTTGACTTTAAATACTTCGCAAGGTATACGGACAGTGGAAATAATATGTGAGTAGGGACAGGGTAAGGGACCCTTCATTCCCTAAATGAAGTACAAGTATAAGCATCAACTGTTAAAAAATGTTTTACAACTAATGTTTGCCAATAATGCTTCGAAACTCTTCTCTTATATGCTTTTCATTTCCAAACAGTAACTCAGTCGAGTTGTTATACAAGAAGATCGGGCTTAGGCCTATTACTATTCCGTTTACAAAAGATAAAATATATAGATCTAATAATACTGGAGATAACCGTAAAAGTTAAATAATCAGCATTAGGAGTACGAAGTTTGTTACTCATTAACAGAAAGTATCTACTATCCTTTCCCATACCACCTATGACACTCATACTTAAATCAAAAAACTAAACACTATCATAATGTAATTCCAGATTTTTGCATAATGGTTTATGTTTCATATAATATGTTAATTAATAATAATAATAATATGTTCATTTTTTTTCAAACTTTAATCTATTCATGTATTGCATACAATCTTCTTGATTAACATACAATTCCAGTAATCACTTACAATAAGGCATAAGTTATGGTATACATCTCTTACCATGGCAAAGTTTTGGATCAGACCATTCCTTGTTTCTATTTCAATGTATATAATATGTCGCTCTTATTGTACAAAGAAGTTGTTTTTTTTAAAAAAGATAATCCTTACTTGTAACTTTTAAATTATTTAACATTAACAGAAACGATTCACTTTCGGTTGCTATTCCACCTATCGCAATCAAACTAAAACTTTGATTAAGGTTATTAAACAAGTCACAATATTTGAAAATATAATTAATTATATCAATTAATTATTAAAACTCAATTTTTATTTCATTAAGATGAGTTTTAATAATTAATTAATATCATTAATTATGTTATTTAAATATATTATTATTTATAATAATAGCAATAACAACAACGATATAAAGGAGCTTTCCAAATTACATATGGTCTTCACCTCCATTAATGAATAAAAGTAGATATAAACACAAAAAATTAAATTGATAAGCGAGGGCGACCAAACTATGAATATAGAAACAACTAGGTTCTCCATGTCAGTGGTCCGTAATATTGAGTCTGCAAAGTACGTCAAAGGATCCGGAACCTATTAAGGATTGGATTCATTACATAGGAACTCAAGCTGCTACGCTATAGTGCGAAAGAGGATTAGTAAAAGATGGCAATTTTGTCTCCTTCAGCATAAATGCAAGTTACAAAACTTTCAACTTACACAATATAGAATAGGTGCAATATGTTCTGCTGCTTCTAAATTTATACTTATGTTTTGATATACTTTCTACCCTCATCTTCTATTCATCATATCTCCATTGCTACACTCTACTGGTCCTATCGAGTAGATGGTAGATTCGGTGTGGTGTCCAGTATCTCCAAGAACAACAGCTGTTATGGGAAGATCTTCTTTCTTGGTGACATAACCCTCGTCTTTCATTCCATACTTGTTGGCATCGCAGTTACACTTTTCCGCAGGGTTTTCGCAGCTCCTTGTTATTCCGCATGCACATCCACTGCCGTCCCTGGGTCCTCCCCCGACATATTTCATTTTCGTTCCGTACCTATTTTCTAGCCAGCCAAGATTCCCTCTTAATAAAAGTGAATTATAACAGAGGAAACGAGTGAACTGCCGACACTGCTTAAAACTATCTATTGCCATGGCAACGCCTTGTATCGAATTCCTGTATTTGAGCTGTCGTCTATAACGAGGTGACTTGTCGTCACCCTCAAAACCGCGCACTTGTTGGGGAGCATTTAAGTCATGTAAAAGCGACGTTACTACCTGGTTTCCTTCTTTGTAGCATGACACATTCACTGGCGTGTTTTTGTCAGTTCTGTAGATGATTGCATTTGTTTTCAAACCGTAATTTGCATTCAAAACTTCTTCGCAGGAGTAGTAAGAACGACCTAGAGCAAAAAAAATGATCATCAGAACTTATGTTCTGGAAGCACAAAAATTCTTTAAAGTGACACTCAAAGTAAACAGGTTTTGCTGGCAACTCATTGATAACAAGTTGTGTCTTTTCGTAAGAATAATGCAACTGTTTTCAAAAATCCATGGTCACCTCTCTGGTAAATTTGGCTTACTGGTCTTGTTCCATTTATCATCAGCTTTATTTGTATTTAAATGTGACTGATAAGAAGAAATAACAAATGTTACATTAAAATGATCAAACCTTAATCTTAAGCAGCTAAACTCGGAAAACGTTACTCACACTAGTTTAAACGTTTGTTGGTTGGGGTAGGTCACGAAATCCAAAGAGCAAACTTGCCTGTAATTTCTCGCCCATTAATTTCTACGAGATGAAACTCTCTGACTTTGTGCTTTGATTATGTCCCACAAAATTCTCTTGCATTTTGACTATAAAATTATATTAAATCGTATATAGCCATATAATGCAACAAGATTGGCCCAACCTCCAGTTCTAATGACATAGCACGGCCGCCTAGTGAGTGGCTAGTAGCGTGAACAAGGCTACTGTGTGTTACATAACCGAACGCTCCAAAGTAAGCTTTTATACTTTGAGTTATGTGAATAGTTAAGAAAAGTTATTCATCAGAAAGTATATTAGATGAGGTGAGTGTTGTAGAAAGTCAAGCAAATATGAAACATTAAACGGCAGTTTCTAGGGTCAACTTTAATCCAAATAAAACTGCAAATTTTATGGGGTTTTTTGTGTCAATAAATACTTAATACAAGTAAATGAATTTTAAAACTCCTAGTGAAAGATTTCGGTTAGTTGGAACGCAAAATGTGACATTTCACAGAAATTCTACTAAAAGTCCGTGCTAACTGGTCAGCTTGAAGATAGCTTGAAGTGGCAATGGGCAGGACATGTTGCAAAGAAAGTGACGGAATGAACAGCAATGACCGGCAGGCGAAGACCTGGTAAGCCTAAACGAAAATGGCGTGATGACCTACATAAAATCGCAGGCATCAATTGGATGAGAAAAGCGCAAGACCGAATCAACTAGCAAAGTTTGTGTAGGTCACAGGCCATCAGTGGCCCGAACGGATGATGATGATGATGATGATGATGATGATGATGATGATAATGATGATGATAATGAACTGGTCAGCTTGGTACACATAAAGCTCCCTGAAAAGAGAGTGTTACTTTTGAAAACCAAACTTGTCTAGTTATTTTAGTACTTCGTACGTTTATGTTCCATAGCCAAGCGGCCGTAGGTGCACTTTGACTGTATCTATCAGATTCTTCCATCTTTGTCGGTCAGCTGCATTTCCTGTAGCTTTTTGAACTGACATATTTGTCCATGTTCCAATATTTGACAACCAACATACTCCAGGTCTTACTCTTTTAGTACTTAAGGCTATTAATAAAAGGCAATTTTAGTAAGGCAAAAGTACGGGTGAAAAACCACAAGTAAAAAAGCCTGATCAGGATAGGGTAAATTGGGACTACTAATCAACACTTTCTTATTTGTCTGCAGCTCTTGAAGTACACAATGAATTTTGAAACGGTACCCGCAGTGGAATATACAGAATGTAAAAGGGCGTTGCAGAATATTATCTGGATAAGAGATGATTAGGTACGATGTAGACCTTATATCTGGAGCAGGACAGCTCCGAAGCCGCCTCGAAGTCGACGGGAACGCCACCGAGTCCGCCGCCTCCGTCCGACGTGCTCCTCCGTAGCATCCAAGTCGGGGCGCGAGCCGTGGCGAGACGTCCGCGCCCGGCCGCCGTCCGACCGGAGGAGAGTCGCGCAGGCCGTCGGTCCACGGGTGGCTCAGTGCCAGTCGTTCCTCGACGCGAGCTCTCCCCACTTCGAGAAGAGAGCGACCACGACCGCCTCCTCGTCGTCCAGGGCGGCCTTCAGTCGTCGTTGCGCCGCCTCGAAGCTCGGAGAGTCGGCGCCGTCGTCGACCACGATGGGCCGACCGTAGTACGCGATGATGCGAGAGAAGGGCTTCGGAAGACGGAAGCGATCCCAGCTCGCGAAGCTCCAGTAGCGCTCCGGAATGACCAGGTAGGGAACGAGGGGCGTACCGGACTTGCGCGCCATGTCGACGATTCCCGCCTTCACGGTCCGGGCCGGCCCCTTGGGCCCGTCGACGGTCACCGCTCCCGGCACCCCCCGCTTCAGTACCTCGATCATCTCGTCCTTGGCGAGCTTGCCGCCCTTGTCGGCTCCTGCCGTCTTCGAGCTTCCGCGCACGACGGCGTGCCCGAGGCTGGAGCAGGTGAAGGCCACCGGCTCGGCGTCGCTCGACTTCGAGACGATCACGACGTAGTGCTTACCGTTCTGCGCCAGGATTCCCTGAAAGAGGTTCTGGTGCCAGATCCCCAGCAGATGACCGCGGCTCGTTCCGATCTCGTGGGCGGCCCGGAGGTTCTCGAGCCCCACGTACCGATAGCGGTAGGTGGCGTTGAACGCCCGGACGAGTCCGTAGATGATACGGCACGTGAGCCACTGCACGGCAGGCCCTCTCGGGAGGCTCCGTCACCTCGGCCGCCCCCCCGCGGAACGTCACTCCGGTCGACCTTCGCGTCCACCGAGCGGGAGCGAGGCGACGTTGCGTCGCGACCACACCGAGGTGGCCCGAAGCGCCATGGTACCACGAAGATGCACGCGCCCTGGCACGAAGGACGACGGATACGTCACCGCTCCACGGCGCCGTCTCGGTTCGTCTCGTCGGTCCTCACTGCTTCCCGCGGGCGCGATCGAATCTCGGGATGGGACGAGTGCGAGGCGGGTGGCACGCCCTCGCACCCCGAAGGGCCGACCTGGAGACCGTGGCCTCCCTCGCCCGACGGCCCCCCGGGCGAGGGGAGTGAGGCCGGAGCCCGAGAACCCGGGACGGCCGAGGGCGGGGTTGGCCGGCGGACCGAGCCGCCGAGAGCTCGCCCGAAGGAAGGTACTTCGGCACGAAGGCCGACCCCGGAGCGGAAGACCGCGGGAGTCGAGCTCGGCGGCGTCGCTCGCTCCGGAGCGAGGCCCCGGCGCCGGCCGGAACCCGAAGACCGTTCGGATACCCGGAGCGTCGTCCCGGAGTACCGGCGGCGCCGGACATCCGTCTCCTGGTCTCCCCTGCGTCGAGCCGGGAGACGGTACCACCGAGGCGGCGAGAGGAGGAGCCTACGTGCTCGGCTCAGGGGAGTCCTCGCCGCCGACGCCGATCGGGTCGATGGAAGCCGTCTCGACCATGAGCATGACCGTCCTCTCGGAGGCCCTCGGCCGATGCATCACCCCCTTCGAGACGGTCACGCCCTGGCTGGGCGTCAGCTCGACGGTCGTTCCATCCTCGAGGTCGATGAGGAGTCGTCCGCTCAGAACGAAGAAGAACTCGTCGTCGTCCTCGTGCTTGTGCCAGTGATACTCGCCTTCGACGACGCCGAGCCGGACCACGCTGTCGTTGACCTTTGTGAGGGTCTGGTTGAACCACGGGTCGGTGCACGCGTCGACCATCCGCGCGACGTCGATGAGCTCGTGGTGAGCGAACTCGACGTGCATCCGCTGAACGTAGTCGTGGGGTTGCTTCATGTCCGCCCTCCGTGCGCGACTCGCCGACACCTCGCCCATCTCGGCACGTCCGTCGAGCTCCCGGCACGGCGAGGGGCCCGGGAAGCCATCTCCAGCCGCCGAGGTCCAGCTCTCACGATTCCGCAAGTATACGCGCTCGACCAACTCGGCCGCTCGGGGCCGTCGCATCGGACGAGGTGCTCTGCGGACGGTCGGACCCGTTCGACTCGGAGACCCGGAAGAGCTCCCGACGGGGGGCAAACGGAGCCGATACAGCCCTCCGGATCGGCACACCACCCCACGAGCACCGGGGGGCCGGTGCTCGTGGCCGGGCTCCCCGAAACGCGGCCCACGCCCCTCCCTCTCCGCGGGCTCGGTCGTGGCGTCGGGGACTCCTCCGTAACGCGAGCTGGCCCGGAGCAACGGATCTCCTGTCAGCCCCATCGATCGACCGGACCCGTGCTCGCCTCCGGAGGTACCATGAAGACCGCTCGCCTCCTCATCGGTCTCGTCTCCTCGGCAACTTCGATGTCGCCCACCCTGGCGAGCTGCACGCTGTGGCAGTACGTGACCTTCCGCGACGACCCCGCCGTGGCGGACTGCTCCAGCGCTCCCGACACTCCGTTCGACGTCGTCGCGCTGCTGGAGGACGGAGTGGGGCACCTCCAGGCTCGTCACGTCCCGAAGTGTCCGGACGGTACCGACCAGTGCCCGGAGGACGAGTGGATCCGGTGCGTCGACGGGACGCGACCCGTCTACTACTACGACGCCCCCGTCGACGCGCGCCACAGTCGAACCTGGGTCTTCTGGACGAAGGGCGGGACACCGTGCGCCGAGATGTCGGGAGAGACGGCGGCCGAGATGTGCCTGCGTGAGTACACCAGCGGGCCCAACCCTCAGAACATGTCGACGGTGCACGCCGACCCTACGGTCACGGGCGAGACGAAGGACGAGGAGAACGTCCAGGGCATCCTGAGTGAGCTTCGGGCGGACCCCGAGGGCACCAACGCCTTCGCCAACCACAACCGGATCTTCATTCCGAAGTGTACGTACGACGGCTACCTGGGATCCGGCGAGACGATCGCGTCCCTCGACGACGGCAACGGAGGCCTCGTCGACGTGACCTTCTACCACCACGGCCGGCGGATGCTGGAGGCGGTCCTTCGAGATCTCACGCGCGACCCGCTCGTCGACCCGATCGTCGACGACAACCGAGCCGGACGCCCCAAGCGGTTGAGCGACCTGGCGAAGGCCGATCGTATCGTGTTCTCCGGCCCCTCCTTCGCTGCGATCGGGATCATCCACAACCTGGACTGGATGGCCTCGCTCCTGCCGGAGTCGATCGAGCTCACGGCGGTGCTGGACGCTCGATTCAAGAGCTCGCTGGACGCCGAGATGCACTTCGACGACGGGGCTCCCGGCGATCTCTACGACCCGTTCTTCGACGGATCGAGCACGGCCGACGGAGATGCCGACTCGATACTCTCCGACATCGAGCTCGTTCGGGGTGAGGCCCCCTACACCGTGGGGAATCGACGCACCATGCTGGACAGCTGGGCCTACGGCGACGCCGCGGAGCACATCGGGGACGCCTCCTGCTGGGACTACCACGACACCGACCTCGTGGCGACCGGGAGCACGCCCGACACGGTGGTCGGCGATGGGATGACCTGGCGCTGCTACGACCACTACCACGTACTCTTCAATCACGTGCAGAGCGACGCGTTCATCGGCTACAACCTGCTCGACGGCGGTATCGCCTCGAAGCCCGTCCAGTGGGCGACCAATCACGTGGACGCCGCCGGTGAGCCTGCGTTCGTCTGGAACGGCTACGACCAGGACGCCGACGGTACGACCGATTTCGTCGGATGGGAAGCCCACGCCGATCGGGTGGTGTACCAGGCGGCGTACTTCCTCGACCACCGCTCGTCGCTCGCCGAGGAGGTGCTCGACAACCGGATCGGGGTCTACCTTCCGTACCGACACGGCCACGTCAACCTGTCGAGCAACGACCTGTTCGGGGTCAGCCCCGACGCGCCGGCGCTGACGCGCGGGCCGGAGTCGGTGACCTACATGGACGCCGTCGTCGAGTTCCTCGCCCCGGGTGCGGCCGACAGCATGGGATGGATCGACGACCTGGAGGTCCCCACGGGTCCCGATGACGACCCGTGTGAATCGCTGCGCCTCCGGACGGACGACGCCGGCACCTTCGGCGGCTGGGAGTACGACGACCGTCTGTCCGTTTGCACACCGTGACCCTCGCGGCCCGAAGGCCACCGACCCGGGATCGTCTCAGAACGGCAGATGCGTCAACCAGTCCGGATCTTCCCAGTAATCGGCGGGGTCGGACGGGCAGTCCGCCGTCGGGAAGTCGATGTAGGGGATCTCGATCCAGGACGGGTGCTCGGCGTCGTGGTGGACCGCGACCGTGTAGTCGTGGAAGAAGGGAATGTGGACGATCCCGTGTCGAGGGTCGAGATCCAGGTGGCCGACCTCGATCCGGATGCGGTGACCGCGGGGAAAGCAGTGGGCGATCGGCTCACCCTCGTGGGTAGCCTCGGAGACGCCGGTGGCCGTCGTCTCGCGCTCGGCGAACACCGCACGCGTGACGAGGTAGGGGTTGCGCAGGTTCGGGGACACCGTGACGTCGTTCGCGTTGAAGCATGGCACGACCGGTCCGCACGACGGGTGACTGTAGTCCGGGTCCTCGTCGAACACGTGGACGATCGCCTGGTACTTCTCCTCGGCCCCTCCATCGCTCTCGAGATGGAGACGAACCGTCGGGGCACCGAGCATCCGCACGTCGCGCGGCAACGGCGGACTGAGAAAGACGACCGTCTCGGGGGTCATCTTGGGGCTGGCGCCGAGGCCCAGGATGAAGCGCTGGTCGAAGCGCCCGTCCGAGTCCGAGCGCCAGGATTCGAGATCGTACGGCTCCAGCATGACCTGGCTGTACTCGGACGACGACGGTGGTGGTACGGAATCGGGCGGATCGGTACGTAGCCGTCCACCCGGCCAGAAGTGCAGGCGAGCGCTCGACGTCGTCGGCCAGGCGGCGAGCTCGAACTTCTCCCAGGTGCGATCGAACCCGATCGTGATCGGCGGGTAGGCATCGTACTCGGCGCAGCTCCCCTGGAGCTGACAGGCGACGAAGGCCTCTCCCAGCGCGTCCTGCTCGGCGGTCTCGTCGGGCTCGAAGTCCGAGCAGTGGGCGGCCGTGGTGACGTAGAGCTTCTTGTCCGGGTGCACGACGCGCGTGAACCAGGTCTCGAGCGCGCTGTCGTTCCATCCGCGTCCGTCCTGCCAAGCGCCGCGATAGAGCAGGGGCGCCGCGACGTCCTCGAGGACGTAGTCGGAGCGCGGTGTCACGGCGAGCTCCAGGTAGGCGTCGACGTCGTCCGCCTCCATCAGCGGCCAGATGAGATCGACCTCCTCCGCGTCCGGCTCCGGGTAGGCGAAGCCGAGACCGGAGGCGATCAGGCGCAGCATCACCCCCTGGGGGAGGGCCGAGTCGATCTGTCCGGGCCCCGCGTGCGCCGGGGCGTAGGCCGCGAACAGCCCCTGGCCCGCCGCCCACCAGCTGGTCCCGCCGCCGAGCGACTCGCCGAGGATGCCGACACGGCTCGTGTCGACCACACGGGCGCTCGTCGGGTTCGGCGAGTCGACCCCGAGCGCGTCGTCGAACCACGCCCGCAGATCCTCGACGTCCCTGTACTCGAAGTCTGGATGGAGAAAGTGAAAACCATCGAGGTGCGGGTCCTCGTCCGGCCCCGTCCAGCCGGGAGGGAAGTCACCGGCCGACGCGCGCATGTACTGACCGCGCGCCGACCAGCTCAACGTGACGTAGCCGGCGAGCGCTCCGGTCTCGCCGCACGCCGCGTCGAAGTTGGCGGCGCCGCCCGCTCCGCCTGCACGGAACAGCCCCGGCCAGCCCCCGGGCGGCGCTGCTCCGGCGGGCTTGCACACCAGCACCCGCAGGTCGACCCGTCGGTCGGGCTCGCCCTCCTGGACGGGGACCCAGTCCATGAAGTACTCGACCTCCCCTTCGGGAATCCACTCGACGGCCGCCGAGCCCGGGCGGGACGCGAGCGGGATCGACACCGTGGTCGCGATCAGAGCCGGTACGATGCGGTACTTCATGACACGCTCTCCTGTCCGTCGACCCTTCTCGGAACGGGACCTGCGCCATTATGGATCGGAAGAGCCGAGGTGGGACGAACCCTCCTGCAGCTTCATTCGAGGGTCGCGGGCCGCCCGGCGTCCACCCGCCAGCCGCGGTGTCGTGCGAGCAGGTAGGGGTAGGTGGTGGCGATGTCGAAGGCCCCGACTCCCTGGGTGAGCGAGTCGCCGTAGGCGACGTACGGGAACGACGGCCGCTCGGCGACCGGGGCGAGGAGTCCCGGCCTGCCGCCCGCGAGCACCAGCGCCAGGAGGTCGACGTCGGAGTAGAACGGCAGCAGCAGGCTGAAGTCGCGTGGCTCCGGCGTGTGCTGCCGGTAGACGACGTACCGCTGGACTCCGAACTCGCAGTCCTGGCCGATCTGCCCCGGCTGCAGGACCCCGTCGACCTCGAGACGGAGCTTGCCGCCGTCACGGTCGATGCAGCTCTCACGGTAGTCGACGCGCACCTCGATCCGAAGTGCGTCGGACCGAAAGCCGACTCTCGTTCCCGGGCTGTGAGTATCGGCGAGATAGTCGACCGTCAGGCGATCGAATCGCGCACGCCCCGGCGCTGACGCCGGCTTGCACGAACTCGGAGTACACGAGACGCGGATCGTCGGGCCGGACGACCGTCACGACGGCTCCGGCCTCGAGCCCGATGGTTGCGAGCACGGCAACGAGGTACGCCCGATGGAGCGGATGACGCACGACGAGCGACCTCTGCAGCGCCCAGGCTCGACTCCTACGATGAGCCAGGATACGGCGTACTGGCGAGGTGGACGTCACCCTCCGGTCACGGGACGGCCCCGAGGGTGACACCGGGCTCCATGGCGGACGGCGCCGCGAGGCCCGCGGCGGACGGCACGGAGACGGCGCCCCCGGTCCGGTGCACCCGGTGCCATCGCGCCCCGTGATACGATGCCATTCCAACCCAGGAGGGCCCCATGAACCGCACATCGCTCTCGATCGTCCACCGAGGGATGCTCCTGGTCGCGGCCACCCACGTCGCCGTCGCCGCCGTGCCGGTCGCCCCCGAAGTCGGTGTCGGCACCCGGCTCGACGATTGGGTCGAGGGGACGCAGGCCCTCGACGACGGCGCGTCGCGCGATGACCACAACGCCGGTGGTCACCTGGCCTGGGAGAACTTCCTCGGCGACTGGGCCGACGCGACGGGGGTCTCCCAGGGAGAGGTGCCGTTCGCGTCCGTCGCCATGGTCGACGACGACACCTGGGAGTACATCGAGTGGGACGTCACGGCTCTCGTGCAGCAGTGGGTCGACGGCGTCGTCCCCAACCAGGGGTTCCTCGTGCGTCTGACCTCCGGCAACAGCACCTACTACTTCCGCCCGCGTGAGCACACCGTCCCCGAGGAACGACCGGAGCTCGTCGTGGTCACGGCCGCCGAGACCCTGACGGTCGCGCCGCAGGCCGACACCTACGTCGCTGCGTCCACCTACCAGACTCTCGGAGATGCCGACATCCTGCGGGTATCGGACGACGAGAATGCGCTGCTCCGCTTCGACCTCGACTCCGTACGACCGCGCACCCGGCTCACGAGCGCGACCCTGCGGCTGTTCGTTTTCGGCGAGTTCGGCTCGTCGGAGGTCGGGATCTACCGCTCGTCGCAGGGGCACGCCGAGCCACCGACGCCGCCGACCCTCGGTCTCGCCGCACACTCGCTCCGCGACCGTGGCCTCCAGCGGCACCCCGACGTGTTCTTCTTCGAGGGGTTCGAGAGCGAGGACTGGACCGACCGCTGGTCGGTCGTCGACCCCGGTGTGGTCGACAACTATCAGCGGGTCACCGACGACCCCGAGCGAGTATTCGAGCCGCTCCAGGGACACGCCCTTCGGGTACGGATACCGGACGGCGAGCTGGAAGGGATGGACGTCCGCTATCGTTTCGTGGACGAGCTCGGATACGAGCCCGAGGAGATCTACTTCCGCTACTACCTGAGGTTCGCCGACGACTGGCAGACGCTCGACGGTGGCAAGCTGCCGGGCCCCGCCGGCACCTACGGCGTCGCGGGCTGGGGCGGACGCCGCTCCGACGGCACCAACGGCTGGTCGGCGCGCGGTACCTTCGAGGAGGTGATCCCTGCCGGCAACACGCTGGCCGACCGGGTACCGATCGGCAACTACGTCTACCACGCCGAGCAGGCCACGTCGTTCGGTGACGTGCACCTGTGGCAGAACGACTATCGAGGCTACCTCGACAAGAACCGCTGGTACTGCATCGAGCAGCACCTCAGGCTGAACACTCCGGGCGCGAACGACGGTGTCCTGCGCACCTGGGTCGACGGCCGCCTGGCCTGGGAGAAGACCGACTGGCGCTGGCGCGACGTCGACTCGCTCAAGATCGAGACGATCTGGATGAACGTGTACCACGGCGGCACGACACCGATCGACCGGGACGTGCACCTCTACGTCGACAACGTCGTGATCGCCCGACGGTACGTCGGCCCTCGCCGCTGACGCCCGGCCTCCCTCTCCGGACCGGGCCCGGTCCGGCCCCGCCCCGCCATCCCGATGGACGTAGCTCGACCGCACTCGTCGCCTCTCGGCGGTGGGTCCGGGTCGGCCCGAACCAGACCTTGCCGTCGCCGACACTCCCTCGTGCCCTGCCCGGGTGAGGCGTCGAGCCCGATCGACACCGTCCGGGCCCGCTCCTCGGCCCCGTCCGGGGGCGAACGCCGAGATTCGAATAGTCTCACGCGCTCCGCCCTGCGACCTCCGTACCATCCCTCTCGACGACGCCGCGCACCTCGGCCGGCGAGCGAGGAGGTTCATCCATGGAAACAGGAAGTTCGACGAACAGCCGCGAGGCCCGGCGGCCCGCATCGACGGCGACGGCGCCCTCCGGATACCGGGCCGCCGTCGCGATCCTATCGGTTTCGCTCGTCCATGCGAGTCCGGCTCTCCCGGAAGCTCCATGGACGGACGAGGAGATCGCGGGCGGCGTCCCCCGGGCCCTTCATCTGTTCACCGACGCCACCTGGAGCTCCGACGAGGTCGAAGCATCGACCAGCGCCGCCTGGGGCGATTGGGACGGCGACGGCGATCTCGACCTGGCGGTCGGCAACGACGGCGCCAACGCCGTCTACGAGAACGTCGGCGGCACCCTGGCGACTTCGGCGGTGTGGAGCTCGGTCGAGCTCGACCACACGCGCGACGTCGCCTGGGGCGACTGGGACGGTGACGGCGATCTCGATCTCGCCGCCGCGAACGTCGGCGCCAACGTCGTCTACGAGAACGTCGGCGGCACACTGAGCGACGCTGCCGTGTGGGCGTCGACCGAGGCCGACGACACCCGCAGCATCGCCTGGGGTGACTGGGACGGCGACGGCGATCTCGACCTCGCCGCCGGTAACGCGGGCGTCGACGTCGTCTACGAGAACACCGGCCTCACGCTCGACCCGACCCCGGTGTGGAGCTCCGCCGAAGCTCTCGATACGCAGAGCGTCGCGTGGGGAGACTGCTGCACGCAGGCTAACTGTTCAATGCATTTTTACATTTGCGCCACAAGTTGTACCGTTGTAAGACAAATTTTCTATGGTTCCAAAGAATTGCTGCACTCAAAGTTTAATGTTTCTGTGAGTAATCTATCCCTCCTAAAGGCGATTGATCTCTTCCAGGAGAATACAGTGATAAGCTATGAGACACACGTCCGAAGTACCAGTAAAACAGAAAACAAGGCTCACGCATGAAAACTTAGCACCACTGATGACCCCTACAATGAAATGTTCCCAATGAAATGAAAGAGCCAACGATGACAAGAGACAAAAACGCACTATTAAGGGAAACTGTCAACAGTATGAGTCCTTTCTACTAGAAAAGCAGACTTTATTTCATGAAAATTGGCGCGTGACTACCCACAGTGAAGCGAAAATTGTTAGGCACTTTGACTACTCACACTATACGGATTGTGACAAAATACCTACCTTTCCTGGCATTATCATACCCAAATCTAAGAAGTTGTGACAGAAAATCCATCTCTTTATTATTCTACTATCCATTAAATTTAAGTAAAGGGGGATGGGGGTGGGATAGTACAAGAGAAATAATGAAAGCAAAATAAACATTCGAGTATCATATCTTCAATAGTAAATTCTAGTTAATTTGTTAGAATTAGTACAAAAAATCATAAACAAGCATCATTTACAATCCTCTCCTAAAAGATATCACAATTTACAGTTGTAAAATTTCCTAGGTTAACAGCCATCCTGGGCTTAAACTAACTACAGAGCGTTTAAAACTGACAAGAACTGGAAAAGATTAAATAAGGTCGATCGTACGCCCTTGATATTATAGTCGATGAGCAAGGCTTATAGTTTGTACTTTTTATCCCTTTCCTAACTGACAGTTAGCGAAGTTGGCATTCCAGCACGAACGAGACACGAAACACAATGAAATACCTAAAGACCATATCAAGAACCAGAGAATATTTGCATTTAAATAACAGTATACAAACTTCAAGAAGACGCGTACGTATATCTCCTGAAATTTCACAGAGACCGTTGCCGATAGCAGTATTCTATCGGAAAGTTTCACAGTTTTCATAGCATTAACTACGGGGCAACCGCCAAAATGTCAATAGGCAGGCAGGAACGGCATCACCGTGCAATGACCAGCGCATTGCATTAGCACCATTCAACAAGAAGAAGGAGCAGGAGCAGGTGGAGCAGGAGGAACCAAAAATAATAAGAAGGAAAGGGAGACAGGAGAAGAAGAAGAAGAAGAAGAAGAAGAAGAAGAAGAAGAAGAAGAAGAAGAAACAGAAGGAAAACACAAACACTCTGCTTAACACGAGGTTAGAGACAGGACACAGTGGTAGTTAGCCTAGGCTTACAGTATACATCTAAGCGTCGAAAAGGACCAAAAGTGGTAATACTCTTCTACGTCCAGAGAACAAATAAAGGTGTATCAATAAAACGGATTATATTGACTGCAAATAATCTAGGTAATTGAATTCACCAGATATGTCAACGCCCTTCCATTTCTCGAATTCTCTCCAATTCCTTGGACAGTTTGTGGCTACATGGGCTTTGGCACTACTGATACGAATCCCTCTCAAGGAGTCCAATTAATCGTTTAGTACAATACTGAGGCAATATAAATTACAAGGTGTAATAACATGATGCCTGCAAATCGGTTATTGATCTGCGCAGCTAAATCATGATCGCTACCAGTGGCAACAAAGAAAAGACAAATTCGTGATTCGTGAGGTACTGAAATACGGAACGATCCAATATTCTTGGAATTAGCATCATAAATAATATAAGATCAATAACTTCACCCATCGGGAGTAAAAGTAAGATCCACAGCAACATTTATGACACAAAATAAGGGGAGAAAGTTACTCATAATGTTTTGCGATTTTTCGTGCCCATCCCCACAATATTGCACACTTCTCCTAGTGACATCATTTTACCAGATGTGTCGATACGAGTAAACACAACGGCAAAGCAAGAAAAAGCATAAATCATGCTATCATCTCCTTTCTTGTTCTACAAACAGAATGCCTTAGTATTCCTTGCTTATGAAAAAAGGGCATATTTACAAAAGTCATTTTGACCGAAACGTACTTAAATTTTGGGCAAAGCGAGATGTTACGTGACTAACGCCTCCCCCATCACAAGCATCATCAATTTCAAAGGATTTCTTCAGCAACAAACTCGTAGGCCCGTGACGTGATATTTAGCTACGCCGAACGCAGAAACTTGAAGAACTCAGAGCAATATTAAAACACTGTGATTTTACAGCAATACCAAGAGAACTGCGTATCAGTCACATCTTATCAGCAATATCGAACAACAGAACAGCAACAAGAAGACTAGCAGCAACAACAGCAAGACGAAATCAAACCACGGCCACAATAAATACAGGAACAAAACACTAGTTACAACGACAACCACAGCAACAAAGTCTGGATAGGCAGTACCAAGAAAAGGAAAAATATAACCAGAGCTGGTCGTAAAGTGGAGATGTGATCCACGCAAGAAAAAAAATAACAGCTACCTCGATTATCGTATATTTGACGTAAAACCCTAAAATAAATACTCGCCTTTTCTACTAATGCGTTTCTCCACGCGTTGTATCAGTACAAACACCGATAAAGATATCTGTTCTGGTCTATGAAACTGATAAAATCAGGATATAACAGATAATGCTGTACAATTTTAAAACCATAAAAAATACAGTTTCAAGTAAAATCAAAAGAATAAGCTAAACAAGAATGCGAATATAGACTAGAATAAGCCAGTCCATAACGTTCTTCAAGTTTCCCACAGTACAGTATATGAAAAGTTAAGTCGGTGCTGTGGGATATTTAACACACATCCTTAAAAATTTCACTTGTATCAAAACCACGAAACTGCGTAGTCGCACTTCTTTCAGAGAAACATTGACTACCAATGGAGCAAAACCAATAGCTGATATACCGCCTCCACCTTTCTCCGTTAATAGATTAAATAATAGGAACTGTTGGCTAGTCACTACACAAGGAGGTTCGAGTGCGAGTTTCTGTCTTGGTCATACTCAGATGGCAGTTATTAGATCCGATAACTGTCTATTAATTTACTGAGGTAGAATGCTGCACCCATAAGTGTAAAGGACAATTTGCGAGTTTAATATTTTCCCTGATCTACCAAGCATTGAGATGGTAATGCAGTGGAAGGCATTTGAATCTCAGGTAACTATGCTCCAGCAAAGAAAACGACGAGCAAGACGACAGGCAAGTAGGGTTAGGGACTCTTCCAAAAAGTAGGTACGCCCTTGAAAGCAGATTGGGGACCTTTACAGTACAGGATGAAAAAGTGGACGGATTGCACTGGCGAATGCAAACGTTCACTTTGTGAAACAGACAGATTTAAATAATATTAAAATGTGGAGTTATAACGATTCCAAATATAGGTATGGGAAGTGATGTGAGGCACAAGAAAGAAACAAGAGCTATAAAAAGAATAAACAGCGACATCGTCATGAAACTCGAGTCCTCTCAAAAAGAATGAATAAGAATTACAAAGTAACACAGAGAGTCCTTTTAATAAATGTGTAACTCATCTTTTACCCAAAGGTTTGTTTAACTTCTAATTTCATATTTCCGTTAGCCAATGATTCAGTTTTCAGCACTTTTTTTAGTAGGTTGCGGAAGGGGTGATTGTAAAGAAAAAAACAGCATCAAAAAACGACCAAGGAGGGACTCAAGAGGAAATGAAAAAGGAGAGATTTGCGGAAACCAGCAAAAACCTCTTTAGTGGTATAGTGGCAAGGACATGCAAGTTTTTGGAGAGACTTCGTGCAAAAATAAAAAAAGAGAGAATGCCGAAAACATCGATCACAGCGGTGATCTCTTTCCTTATCTACTTGCGTAGAAAAGTCTGCACTGGCATATCATTCCAACTATACAGATCACACTGCGCGTAACGAAAATACTTCAGCACCACTCAAGGAGTTATGGGTTATGACGCCTTTCTGGGTATTACTCCTTAAATAAATGATATATAATATGAACCAGGGCTGTTAAAACGCCTCGCCAAAGGATCAGAAAGTTTTGAAACTTTATTATATGCAATTCAAAATTGAAACAATTACTGTAAATTGTAATGAGTGGCCACAAATCTTATTTTTGATTCTAAATTCTCTCTCGGATGAATATATTAGATTGGACGTTGTGCCAATTTTCCGCTTCAAAGGAGGTGAACGACAGGCAAACACCAGCGAGGGGGTTAAATAGGCGTCATAAAACAGTTCTGGGTATAGCTGTTATCCATTTTTCACTACCGTGTCAGTGGCATTACAAGTGTAACCACACTAAAGAGGAAACTGCAGTAGCCCTCTAGTATAGACTTAAACTTTCGCCCATTTCAAGCATAGCGGGTGCTTCAAATGATCTGATAGCGGGTGATAACAAGAAACAGCTCAAAATGTACAAACTCAAAGTTCTTCTT
The DNA here is from genome assembly GCA_010016025.2 of Alatinidae sp. Z8VKAUB7J3. Classification (NCBI taxonomy): domain Eukaryota; kingdom Metazoa; phylum Cnidaria; class Cubozoa; order Carybdeida; family Alatinidae; species Alatinidae sp. Z8VKAUB7J3. The sequence continues at coordinate 16,577,135 of JAAAKM020006971.1, read as the reverse complement.
CTCCACTGCTGGCTTGGTAGTGAACCTATCTGACCCATTTGCACTAACATCTCGGCCACATCAATGTGGGAGTAAACTGTTTCAGACTATTTATCTGCTCTTTCGTGAACCAATGTTTTTAATCTTTCCAGGTGGTGATAAGCCCTATAATAAGGGAAAATACAGAAATCAAGAAGTACAAAAATATGAACACATACTTGAAACCATAGCAGGTATAAACCTCATTACCACTTTCGAACCATAGCCATAGAAATCGTACAATGGTGACGCTTGAAAACGCCAGCATATATCACTATAAGACTGAAACAGCACTACGAAAAGTATGATACGACTAGGCTTTATGGAGAAAAGATAACGAGATAAACGGCCCTTCCATTTTCATTTAAATTCTTTCGTTCAACCAACGTTCAAACAAATCATTACGGTAGTAATAGGTAGTCATCAACAAAAACTTATATACAACAACACCTCCTCACAAACCTTTTTACCACCGAAGTCTTCAAGAAACTCTTAAGACCAAGATCGTTACTATGTAAGCCTTAAAATCTTAAACACCATTCTATTCAGACATTAACCACATTTCACGGGAGTAAAGTAAAGTACAAAGATCAAGAAAAAGAAAGAGAAGAATAAAAAATCGCGAAATTTAATGCAACAGTAAAAAGGCAAATAGATTAAAAGAAAATGAAAAATAAAAATTAGAGTGAAAAAAGTACATAAAAGAATATGTAAAATTTTAAAGCGAATACCGAGAGCAAAAGAAGATATTTGTGGTACGATTTCAAAAAGCAGCCTAAAATTCACGACAGGTTAAATTCGTAGGACTCTCATCTACACAAAGTGCTGGCGTCAGCGACAACAACTGCAAAAGAATACAACGCCAAAAACAAAGTTCTTTAGGAGCAAAGTGTACATTAAAAGCATCCGATCTCTTAAGTCCTTAAATGAGACCCAGACCGTGCCTGAGAAAACAACAAGAGTATCAAGTCACACATTTCATTACACTTTTGACATAGCAGCAAATACTGAGAAAAGGAAAAATTCATATTCCATGTCTCCTTCCCTCTTTTATGTGCTTTGGGGGCACATCCACATTGACTTTGCAACGACGTTGAGCAGCAAGAAACATGCAGCTCTACTCTTACTCTCAATGCCAAATTCGTCTCTCATTGTGACGAACGGCCCTAAATAGGGCGATAGCTCTGCATTCGAATTTTAACCTACAAAATGTATCTTACGAGTGGGTAGCATACATTTTCGCTTCTAAAATTCGAATCAAAGTAAGAAAATGTCAGGTCGATTCAAACTGAAAACCAAAGAATCGATACTTAGCTTCCTTAATGAAATAACTGGCAAAAGATTTGACTAACTATACCTTTGTAGTGACTGTTGTCCAGGCAGACTTGAAGTATCGTCTTTTTCATCTGCGAATGAAAAAATTGTCAAAGTTCCATCATTGTTTTCAGCAGAACCCGGTTCTTAAAATTACAAATCGACGAAGAGGAAATGGAAAGACAACAAAAAATGCTTGAAATGTGAAAGAGGTGGCACTTTAATTAGCTCACATTGTTATCGGTAATAACAAGAAGTACTGATGCATTATTAACTACATCAACCCTCTCGTATCACTACACATAGAACTACTACAAGAACAAAGCAAGATAGCATCATTTGGATTTGCCATTTGTAGTTGAACAACGTAAATTTATCGGTGCAGAGCTTGACAATACTTGACAGGTTGGCTTTTTAGCAATTTGGGCGATTAGTGGCATGTGACTAAATTGGTATGTGTTTTTGCGTGGGTATGAGTACCCTTTTCATGCAATTGTGGTATCGATAAATACAAGGGTGATCGCATATGTTGTAAAAGAGCTATATGTAGCTAACACGCATAGTCACAAGAAGAATCAAATGTAACACTCGTCTGAACTCCGTTAAAGTCAATCAAAATCTATTAAGCACAAAGAGAACAGTTATACAGGAGACACAAGTGTTACAATAGGAAAGGCTAATGACGTACAGGAAATGACTAGTAACAAAAGAGACGAAAACGCGATTGCCAAAACGAGGCTATAATGTTACAATGCAAGTAGCATAAATAACCAACAGCATACTTTAAAAGGAGACTGGGCCATTTTTATATATACAGTACAGAAACAAGTAGCGCAAACGGACAGACTTTACCACAAATATGATATCAACAAATAAGTCAACAAGAACCTACATTAAACAATGCAAAAATTCTCCTGGCTAGGACGCCGGTGGATAAATATACACAAAATATAACAAAATATCCTACAATTTTGCCTTAAATCTCAAGCTCTGTGGTCCATATTCATTGCAATATGCCTTACTTGCAATTACTCAAGAAACATTTTATTAGGGAGCAAGCGTTTGGTGTTTCATTTAAGAACTGGTGTTAACGCAAAGAGCTGGAAGTTTAATATACGAAACAGTAAATATTCCAACGCAGAAGTGGTTTGCGCAAAGGTTTGCAAAACATTAACAACGCAGGTCTCTATTGCAACAAACACATAATATAATTCCGGCTCCAGATAGTCTTCAAATAGTTTGCAGTGCAAGACAAGACTACTGCACGAAAAAGCAAAGACATGTGTACTTAAACGTTCTCTTATCTGACACTACTTACAGTATAATTGTCAGAAATGCTCTTAATGAAACGTACGAGACATTAAACGCAACTGTATTTTTGAAAGAGCCAATCAGAATTTGGGCAGGCTGAATGGCTTGTGTTTTTCGACCAATCACCGTCCCCTACAACTATAGGTTAATTAAATAGGCCCAATGAGAAAACAAATCCTTTTTGTCTTCATAGCAATGTTTTTTTTGCTTTTATATGGGCCGACTCCAGAACAGCCGAATGAAATACGGTTGGCTTTCATGTTTCGTAGGTTTCATTTCGATCATTTTTGACGATAGTACTCTGAGAAGTCTCAAGGAAAAAAAGCTTTTAAGCACAAAATATTTTCCCTACTTCATGCTGGACAAGATTCCTGAAATCCATTTTGGGCCAAAACAAAGTGTAGCACATGATACACTACAACAGTAATTGTTGTCGTACGATTTAGTTTGAAGTCTTCTTTTTTCATTAGACGTTACTCTGTTAACGCTACAACAATCTGGCTAAACAAACTAATGGTTTCTCACGCATATAGGCACAACCCATTTCAGCTCGCAAAGCACATGTCAACAAGTCATGGGCTGCAAGTTACAGAAGGAACAAGCAGGGATACTACTATGTCCTGATAAGAAGTATATGGTTATATTGTAAAAAACGTTCCCCGGGTCACCTGCAGTAAGAGTGTCGTTCAAGATCTCTTTAAGATCGCAACAATGGGGAGAAGTATTATTGATGGTGTGACAAATGTTAGTTGTAACAAAACAATGAAAATTTATCATAAAGAACCACACACTCATAACCGACGAAGAAGGCTGAGAGAACCTAGAAATTCAGTGGATGTTTCGTCAAGAATAAATCGATCTCTGATCTGAAAGATTGAACAAGAAGGGCGGTATTCCAAGATCATATCCTTTAAGCCTACCATTGTAGAAACAGGTCTTCTTGACTGAGGTCATTCTTTCACGACTACCGTATTTCCTCGAAAATTGGCCGACCTTCGAAAATAAGCTGATTCGAAAATAGGCCGAGATATCGTAATAGACACCACAAAAATTGGCCGACCTTCGAAAATAAGCTGATTCGAAAATAGGCCGAGATATCTTAGTAGACACCACAAAAATTGGCCGACCTTCGAAAATAAGCTGATTCGAAAATAGGCCGGGATATCTTAGTAGACACCACAAAAATAGGCCGACCTTCGAAAATAAGCTGATTCGAAAATAGGCCGAGATATCTAGTAGACACCACAAAAATACGCCGACCTCGAAAATAAGCCGAGACGCAGTGATGCCAAGTAAATGCTGTCGATATTGACGAAATAACTCGTTTGAAAGGAGGAAGTTCTTTGTATGACAGTAAATCATCACTTCGTGAATTGATGAAGTTAAGCCCACATGAAATAGACTACGAACAATTAAAAAGAAAAGAGGGTCCAATGGCAGCGTCTGCGTTGACATTCAAGATGATGTTTGGGAGGAAAACAGTAACGAAATTGTAATTGACGACTTGTTAGATACTTCAGAAGAGGAAATTGGCATTGTGCTACAAGACTGACAATTTCTGTTGGTGGCATATTTACGAACATTCTAAAAACTTAGTGTTATTATTCTTATCGTGTTTTTTTTTCGAAAACACATCGAAAAAAAGCCGATTCAAAAATAGGCCGAAAAAGTTTCAGAATAATAAATAACAAATAACAAAAAATAAGCCGCGACTTATTTTCGAGGAAATACGGTAGCCAAGATATTGGGCTTCCATCAGGATAATTTTAGGAAACTTTACTACTAAGGGCACTTTTGAGATTACACAACAAGATAACTATTTAAGCAGTCGCGAACGTAATGCTAAGCACCCACACTCAAAGCACCAATATTCTTTCCCTCCCATAACACGCAAAATGGCTCTCATATACAAGCGCAGTTTGAAAAGAACACTGGAGATATAGCAACTGTGTCACCACCGGGGATCGAATCTGTGACCCACGCTTTCACTACGTGTGCTCTACCAACTAAGCTAGGTGACCTCCGACGTTAACATACCATATTTCTCTAATTCAGTAACAGTACGTAATCTTTGACTCTCAACGCTCGGTTCCAGACTACTTCCAAATCATACTCAAGCCCTCCACAGAAATAAACGAAAGCGAAAATACTCAAATCGATTTTGGCACTATATATGTGCTCGATTTTTATAGTGATTATTAAAGAAAACGCGCTTTTGTATCACGTTGAATCGATTTTGTATCACTCAAAAGCTGACAAGCTGGAATATGAGTTTCTTTCAATAAGTTACATAAATGAGCAAGTTGAATCACTATCGAGGCTCAATGGTTAAGGCGTTGGTTTAGTAATCATGAGGTCCCTAGTAATCATGAGGTCCCGGGTTCGAATCCGGTCAGCGCCGTTAAATTGCAAGCTATTGTGGTAACGCTCCACTCTTGCACTAAAATCTAGGAAATTCTTGCATTAAAAATAGACGAGAGCACTGACAGAGATAGAATAAAACCAATTGACTGAGACTAGATGTAATGCACCCTAGCTCAGTGATTCTCAACGGGGTTCCAGGGACCCCCTTAGGGGGCATTTGAGATTTAAAAGGGGGTTAAATTGAGACTGGCGGAAGTAGGGGGTCCAATAGTAAATAGAATGTTTAACTGTTTTCTGATGTCAAAACGCCAAAATCAGAGAAAGGGGAAGATACATATTGTCCCTGTTTACTGTCTTGCTGTTTATATTTTTGTTTTACATCTGGTAAATAAGTCACGACTCTTTTTTCGACAGCTTATTTCATGATGCAGTCGTATAATATCGATGAAGTGAAACAATGAGGATTTTTTTGGGACTCAGGCGGTACTTGATTTTTTTTGGCAGCACGACGGGGATAATTTACTGTCGGAGGTTAAAAAACCTGCCTTTGAGCATCCAAATTAAAGTAATTTCTACAAAACAAGACTAAAGACAGATTGCCATCTTACACTAGTGTTGATATTGCATACGAGTGTGTAGAAGCTTTAGTACCGATACGGGTACACGAAATTGCTGGGCTTACCTTGTAACTACCCGGATACAGTTGCCACAGGGCGTAAGTCGAATTAACCACGTTTTAAAAATCTTCAGTAATAAGCTTAATCGAGTGCTCATTTACGAAAATTGATTCATTTTTGGCCAGCAACAAACGTCTGTAACAGCTACACCACTATGCAGTTTTTAACTGCTTTTTAATAACAGAAGTGACAGAAAGCGCAACGTGTCAGCCCCTTCCATCCCTTTGAATTCGTCGGGAAAAGATTTTTCAATTTCATTAGAGACCGAGTTTAATATCCAAAGTTTGTGATTTCGTAACTTAAAGCACTTTTATCAGTTTCAATTTGGAGGAAAAAAAGAAGGCATTGAATACGAAATGAGGGAAAGCATTGTCAAATTTTATGCTGTTAGAGTCATTCATGTTGCCAGGCGAACAGTCTTCATTGTCAGCGGTTGTTATGAAAAATACAATACTGCCGTTTTTTTCGGAAATTCGAGGAAAAAAAATATTTGCAAGGGTAACTGGGAAGGTATACTCAAAGTCGCAGAGCTACAAAGAAAATGAAGGTCTCTGTGCAGAAATAAGTACAGCCTCGAAAACAAAAAGGTGAAGTTTCGAACGCGCTGTAAAGAAAATACACTGTACCTATTTGGTATTACAGAATGTTCGTTTGGAGCGAGTAGCATAGTCGGCCATGGTAGAACACCTGTTAGACTATCCACGTCGCCTAGTAGAGTGTAGAAACCGAGAGGGTAGGGTATTGAAAAGGGTATCGAATCTTCATTTTTCTGTCCTAGAAGCTGTACATATATATATTTACGTAAACCTTCTCTGTGAAAACAAAATGAATTTCTTTAAAGAAAAAGAAGAAAGAGGGAATGTTGTTTACATTTATGAAACACAGAACATATCCTGTTAAACGTTACATTGCTTTTATACTTTAAATAGCTCTTCAGCGACCGTTTGGAAAAGGTATTGGACATGGTAAAGCGCTGGCAAAACGACTGGATTTTTCATTCGACTTTTCACTGGAAAGGGGTGTTTGGTGTCGATATGCGTACCTTGCTGTAAATGTGACACAATGTCTGTCGCAATCAATTTCAATTTTGATAAAGCTAAAAAGTGGTCACGGCAAAAATTGAGGTTTGGCAAATCTTTAGGGGGGGCTGGCCGCCTCTTCTCCCTGTTCCTTTGTCCCTGTGTATAGTGATGTAGAGTGAGGGTGGGTAAACGATTGAATTTTCCCACTACACAACTTATTCGACCTTCACTAGACTTTTTGGCGCCCAGAGTATTTTGCCTCTCTTTCACATTAGGGATAAAACCCGCCAAAATCAAAAGACAGACAATGGCATGAAAACGATTGATCAAACGATCGTCCTGTTATGACAAAGAAACTTAAGCTGACCTCTTTCTTTTATTGTTCTCCTCTCTTCCATTCGTGTACGATGGTTCAAATTACTGATGCTTCGGCGTGGCAAATTCCTCATTGCTGGCTGATACTTTCGTTTCAGCTGTCTGTTGGAATGGCAGAGAGCTTGTTGGCATTTATAGTGCACAAACTGGATCTTCAACAAATTTCTTAAAACCGCTCAAAGCTTTCACAGTTGCTTGATGCTCATCTAATAATCAAGAACGAGGTTTATAAAATGCGCGCGAAATTGAAAGAAATTGTTCTAGTGCGCTTGCGTACACTCTGCAAAAAGAGAATCCCTTCACATTAGGTGGCGAAACGACTGGGGTATTGACTATAAAAGTAGGAGAACAATAGAGATCCATTCGACTTTTTGAGCAGAAGCAAAGTCCATTCTACAACACTATACAAGACTCTACAACACTATACTAGGTGGCCAAACGATTGGATTTTTCATTCGACTTTTGTATGGTGAAAAGTCGAATGAAAAATCCAGTCGTTTGGCCATGGCTTAATAACAAATTCCAGGCCACCACGCACTATTGGTGACAAACTGTTGTATGACAGGCGAAAATGATAATCTCTTACTTTTCTTTATAAAAGGAAACGCTGGGGATATTGTGGCACAATTAAATGGGCAAAGGTTCTCTACGATTGATCAAGACAACGATGTCTGGGTTGGTCACTGTTCGCAAACATTTGGACATGGTGGGTGGTGGTATAGATCATGCCACTCTGCCAACCCCAATGGGAAATACTTCTATAATTGGACATGCCCATTTGGAGTAGGGATCACATGGGCTCACTGGAGGGGCCAATACTACTCTATGAAAGGAACTCAAGTAAAAATCAAGGAAATTCCATAATTGACGTTTTCTGTTAGGTAACAGAAACTGTGTTTATGTCAGTATCGGATTTGCAAAGCATACTGAGGAGAGGTTGCGTTACTCACCAGAAAGTACTACTATAATCGGACATGCCCATTTAGAATAGGGAACACATGGAATCACTGCAGGGGCCACTACTACTCTATAAAAGGAACTCAAATAAAAATTAAGGACATTCAATTATTGACTTTTTTGGTAGGCAGCAGAAACTGTGTTTATGTCAGTATCGGATTTG
>JAAAKM020006971.1:16531197-16568834 GCA_010016025.2 Alatinidae sp. Z8VKAUB7J3 | reverse complement strand
ACTCAAATAAAAATTAAGGACATTCAATTATTGACTTTTTTGGTAGGCAGCAGAAACTGTGTTTATGTCAGTATCGGGTTTGCAAAGCATCCTTACGAGAGGTTGCGTTAGTGACCAGAATGTACTTCTACAATTCGACATGCCCATTTGGAGTAGGGATCACATCGAATCACTGCAGGGGCCACTACTACTCTATGAAAAGAAGTCAAATAAATCTGAAGGACATTCAATAATTGACGTTTTTGATACGTATCAGAAACTGTATTTATGTCGTTAAATTAAAGTTATAACTACAAAACAAGAGAAAGGCAGATTTAGTGCCGATGCGGGTGTACGAAATTACTGGACTTGCCTTGTAACTCCCCTTCCCCCCGATACAGTAGCCACTAGGCGTAAGTCGAATTAAAAACATTTTAAAAATCTTCAGTAATAACCTTAATCGAGTGCTCATTTACGAAAATTAATTTATTTTTGGCCAGTAACAAAAGTTTGTCACAGCTACACCACTATGTAGTTTTAACCGCTTTTTAATAACAGAAGTGACAGAAAGCGTAACGTACTCCATCCCTTTGAGTTCCTCCCGAAATTTTTTTCTATTTCATTCCAGGGGCACTATAATATCCCAAGTTTGTGATTTCGTAACTTAAAGCACTTTTATCAGTTTCAATTTGGAGAAAAAAAGAAGGCATTGAATACGAAATGAGGGAAAGCATCGTCAAATTTTATGCTGTTAGAGTCATTCATGTTGCGAAGAAAACAGTCTTTATTATCAGCGGTTGTTAATAAAAATTCAGCACTATCATTTTATGCCGAAATTCAAGAATAAAAATATTTGCAGAGGTACCTGTGAAGGTATACTCAAAGTTGCAGAGCTACACAGAACAGAAAGGTTTCTGTAAAGAAATATGTACAGCCTCCAAGACAAAAAGATGGAATTTCGAACGCGCTGTAAAGAAAATACACTGTACCCATTCGGTATTACAGAAAGTTCGTTTGGAGCGAGTAGCATAGTCGGCCATTGTAGAACAATTGTTAGACAATCCACGTCGCTTAGTAGAGTATAGAGAACGAGAGGGTAGGGTATTGGAAAGGGAGCGCTCGAATCTTTATCTTTCTGTTCTAGAAGCTGTACTCTTGAGTGCCTAATAAGCATCTCGGGACACTTATTAATTTTCGAAAATTTTCCCCGCCCCAGACCTTATTTGGATCCCCCCCCCCCGCTTATTAATTTTCGAGAATTCAGTTTCATACAAATAAAATGTATGTTGGCATATCCTGTCGATTCGATGTATTCTCACTGATTTTGCTTGTTTCAACACGTACTATCTGCTCATGGAGCAGTAGTCAACAGATAAATCAAGCACTCAGCGTTTAGGATTGAAATTGCGACATTGTTTCATATTGTAAATGTCTACCATTATTGCTGCAATCTGATCGTTTACTTTAAAGTGGTCCATTATCAGTTAATTCCAGCTGTAAAATGTGGTGGTATATCGAGATGGTGAACATGCAATTTGGTATTTCTATCCCCGCGCTTATTTGGACCCCCTGTTTATTAAATTTCTGAAATGTTTCCCTCCCCCTACTATTAGGATCCCCGCTTATAAGGCACCCAAGAGTACATATGTATTGAACCTAAACCTTCTCTGTGACAACAAAATGAATTTCTTAAAAGAAAAAGAAGAAAGAGGGAATCATAAATGAAACAAAGAACATATCCCGTTAGATGTTTTATTGCTTTCATACTTATAATAGTTCTTCAGCGACCGTTTAGAAATGTTGTTGAACATGGTAATAACAAATTGCAGGCCATTAAGTATTATTGGTGACAAACCTTTGTTTTACTGGCGACAATTATAATCTATTACTTTTCTTTGTAAAAGGTAACGCTGGGGATGCAGTGGCACAATCAAATGGGCAAAAGTTCTCTACGATTGATCAAGACAACGATGTCTGGCTTGGTCATTGTTCGCAAGCATTTGGACATGGTGGGTGGTGGTATCAACATTGCCATGCTTGCAACCCCAATGGCAAATACTTCTATAATTGGACATGCCCACGTGCCATAGGGATCACATGGTATCCCTGGAGGGGCCATTTCTACTCTATGAAAGGAATTCAAATAAAAATTAAAGAAATTCAATAATTGACGTTTGTTGGTTGGTAACAGAAACTGGGTTCATGACGGTATCGTATTTGCAAGACATACCAAGGAGAGTTTGCGTTACTGACACGAAAATACTTCTATAATTGGAGATGCTCACTTGTAGTAGGGATCACATGGCATCCCTGGAGGGGCCATTTCTACTCTATGAAAGGAATTCAAATAAAAATTAAAGAAATTCAATAATTGACGTTTGTTGGTTGGTAACAGAAACTGGGTTCATGACGGTATCGTATTTGCAAGACATACTAAGGAGAGATTGCGTTACTGACACGAAAATACTTCTATAATTGGAGATGCTCATTTGTAGTAGGGATCACATGGCATCCCTGGAGGGGTCATTACTACTCTATGAAAGAAATTCAAATAAAAATTAAAGAAATTCAATAATTGACGTTATTTTGGTGGGGGACAGAAACTGTGTTATGTCAGTATCGAATTTGCAATGCACACTAAGAACATGTCCCCAGATATCTCCTAAGATAAGCCTCAATCTTTTTGATTATGCAAAGAATTAACGTATTTACTATAACAAAGGCCAGGTGTTTACTACAAATTCAAAATTTTGGATGAGGCGTTTAATAATGGACAATTTATCAGAAGGCGGCGTTGATTACAAAACGAAAATACTATCAATCAAACTAAATTATTGCAAAATGTCTTAGTAAAAACTGTTCAGGGGGAAGAAGCAATATTAGTTTTTATCCTAAGTTGTCGAAGAATGTGTTAAAAGAAAACAAGTAAAACTCCTATGAACTATTTGTTATTCCTTGTTTGGTCAGTTTTCTAATCAATGCCGCTTTTCAGGATGCGGCATATATAAGAGGGCAGCGTTTATCAGCGGACGGCGTCTATTGCAGATGTTCGCTAAGTAGAGCGGCGTTTAATGGAGAGCGGCGTTTATAGGAGGAACTACGATACACAATGAACTAAAAAAACGCAAAAGCTAGAAAGGGGAATCCTTAAGGAGGTGCATATGTTCCTGCTTAACCCTACCTTACACGAAGGGGGGGATCCCGCCCCCCACTATTAGTTTTTTTGTGATAACTTTTGTTCTGCTCTGTCACATTTTTTGACATTTTTGAAGGATTAACCATTTTAAAGTCTCAGATGTTCTGAAGGTTTGTACGGCCAGGATTATGTACTTTATGATGTATCAGGGTTTTGTCGCAGGCAATCAGAGGATATTTTGGTCTGTTTTGAACATTCGTCGAACATTTGCCAAATTTATGGAGCAACGTATGGAACCATATTTCCAGTTTGCCTGAACACAGAAAATTGTAATTCGGTGTGCAAATCCGTATATACCCAGAGTGTGTCAGTACCAAACATGAAGGAATTCCGTCAAGCCGTCTCGGAGATAAAATAGGGGTGGATTCTGCCCCCCCTAGGGTATAAAGTTACTCAAATACGTCGGGTAAGGTAGGATTAGGAACGGTTTTTGCCTATTTTAGGCTTTTAAGCTTTTTACTTCATCATCAAATTTTGACTGTCATATCTTAGGTGAAAAACCTAAATGGCTTTTTGAATATAAATCTTAAATATGGGTTACTGAGTAAAGTGCAAACGCATGCGCATGTTCAGAATCAGGAAAGAAAACCCATAAAAATTACCAAAACTGGTGAATCACTGTAAAAAATCAAACCATGCTACAGCAGTATAGGATGGCATTCCAGCATGATTTGTGCCTTTTACAAGAAGCTTAACACAAGTTCTATTACAGCTCAAAAGTAAAAAATGCAATAATTAATCGCATGGGGCACAGAATAGTAAAATAAGCAGAAATGCAACTCTTGCTATTCCAGCGAGTCACGTTTCTATTACGTGTATGGCACCATTGACTGACACGAAAACGAGACTTGACAGTCAAAAAAGGGAATCTTTCCAAGAAGTGACAAAGCCACCAGTTAAAGTACCTTAGATTAGAAAATAAAGAAACACATATATAAATAAGTTAATATATAAAGATATAAAAAAAATAAATAAGCAAATAAAAAATAAAAATTGATAGATAAAAAAGTAAAAAAAAATGCAATAAGGTAAATAACTAAATAAACAAGTAAATAACTAAATAAACAAGTTGGAAATAGTTTTCATAAAGGTAAATAACTAAATAAACAAGTTGGAAATAGTTTTCATAAAGACGCAGAAATTTATAATTATGGTGAAGCATCCTGTCTCTTGACAAATTTTGATACCGTAAATATTTGATAACGAACAATGACACAGTTTACAAAGAAAGCAGCCAAAATTTAACTTGTGCATGTCCTTATAGAAAACTTTAGTATGACGCTACATTTTAATGAATATCAGAAGTTGCGTAGTATTTTGAAATCGTTGCTTTATTCAACAGAAAATCTGTCCACTGTATTCAGGGTAGCACGACCTTAAAGCACGACGAGGCCGAGGGGCAAATAACCGAAAAAAGTCACGTACGCTGCTTGGGAAAAGTCAGAAAAAAAGTCAAAAAGTCAGAAAAAAGTCAAAAAGTCAGAAAAAAGTCAAAAGATCATAAAAAAGTCAAAAAGTCAGAAAAAAATCATAAAGTCAGAAAAAAGTCAAAAAGTCTGAAAAAAGTAAAAAAGTCAGAAAAAAAATCATAAAGTCAGAAATAAGGTCAAAAAGTCAAAGAAAAAATCACTGAAGAAAAAAGTCACGTACACTTTTTTTGCAGTTATTTTCCCCTCGGACGAGGCAACTCTCTATGGGTTTATTTAATTCTATATCAATCAACGAAATAATTTTAAAACTTTTTACAAAGATTGTTTGGGTTGTCACGATGCTATTTTTAAGCTTCTCCTTCCAAACTGACTTAAAGCCGGTTTCCACTTCCTCGGTTTCGGTTTCCCCGGTTTATATGGAGATACATATCATCTTAATACTCACTGTCGGGGAATCCCTGGTCACTTGCTGTTATTATTTTGATTATTGGCAAGTTTTATATTATGGAGCATGACACACGTTAACGTTGATTACATTTGCAAAAATTTTACACTCTCTATGATTGACTTAAAGCTGTAAATTGCTGTTAGGGTGTAAATAGTAAATATTTCGTGATGTGAATCAGGGTAACATAGTAGCGTATCTAGGTTTGTATATATTGGCAAGTTATTAAGTAGGATTTGTCGAGGATTGGAGAGGGGTTTGAGTAGTTGTTGGAAGAAGATCGTTGTATTGAGTTGAATTAGATTAAGTAGTTATTGGATCGCGTTGAGTCGGATCGCTTGTATTGACTTGGAATTGGAATTAGAATTGTTGGTGATATTTCATCGAATTGCATGCATGTTTGGAAGTGGAAATATAGAAGAAGATACAGCGCTCTAAAGAACCTTTGCGTGTAGTTAATCCTCAATTATCTGAAATCAGCGCAATTTGGTCGAATTTCGCGACACTCACTGTATAGAGAAGCAAGAATATATTACTCCTCCACATAAGGTGTCTTTCTAAAAATAAGCTAGTAAACTAGCTTGCTATTAAACTAGTGCCATTATTGGCACTCTTTGACGATTTAAAATGCCTATAACGGGAATTTCCGATCATTTCCTATTCATCGTCAATATTTACTTTGAGAAGGAAGACCCACGTAGGCGCCCTGTAATTGAGTGGTCTACATAAGGTCTATCTATGAGCCTGGTAATGCAACAGGATGGCAACAGTGATGCCTCCATTCTCTTAATCAGACGCATCCTGATATTGGCTTTATATAGCGCGTAAAGTTATCCCAAGCATACTCTGTCCAACTTAACAAGCAGAATGCTGAATATGTAAAACACAAGTCCTATTGGTCTAGAATTTCCTTCAAAAGCCACCAAACAGGGTCAGATGCCAGCTGGGAATATTTGACAACTTGTTTTTGCCATAGTCACGAGTCTGACCAAGTCCATCCAAGGGAGATTTTGAAAACAGATACTTTATACGCCTGTCGAATCCACGGTACCTTTCCTTGAAAGGTTTATATTGTATTGTATTGATTTATATTTGACCAAATCAGAAAAAAGGCCGCAAACACTGACACTACTGGTATTACTTCATATGCTCTCCTTTCACTTGAGTATTATGGGGCTCTGGAATATTGCTATCCGAAATCAATGTTTTGAGAACCATTTAACCGGTAAAGATACATCATTTTCTCAATACCTATTGGCCGGAATTGTAGGTTGGGCATTCGTAATGTTCATCTTCACACTTCTTTGAGCCTCGTATTAGGCCACCATCATCATTTAATGTGTGATTTTCATATTTTGATAAAAACATTTTCTACTTGCCCACCAAAGTACCTCCTCAAAAAATTGTTGTGGGAGATTATGTAAAAATTAATTGGCAGGGGGTTGGAATAAGAATATCCTGGGTGAAAAATTTTTGAAAATTAATTAGCAGGGGGGTGTCTATTAGGCACCCAAGAATACCCACAGCAAGGAATCTCATTGCAGTCAAAATTGTCATGTAGCTTTTAGTAAATTTCAGGGCATATTTGGTTCAAGAATGCTAAGCATCCTACGTTGTGTGACCTATTTCAAAATGGTGAAGAACTGCTAAGTTAATCAATTTGGTAGAAAATTAAAGTTCTGTTACTGCTTTTCCATGACAATGGGGAAAATCAAAGCTATTAATAAGTTACTATTGTCATCTATGCTCAACATCTTGAAGATGATACTTTCCAACACTAGTACATCATGGCAAAGAATGATGTAGTTTCTACAATAACAACTGGAGTTTCTGTGCCGAAAATGCTTTAGAAGAGCAGAACACATGACTTGTTCAATGTAACCTGAAATCAAATGGTTGAGATGACCAATGTTGTCAGAGGTCTTATTCAAGACACATGTGCTGGTTTGACAGCAGCACGATTACACAAGCACCAATCATCTTACATACAGTAGATAATTTTAGTATCCTACGCATTGATTTCATCAATGATGGGTAGAGCAGTAGAACATTATCACATCAAATCTACTTTGATGGTGTAGATCAGGTGATTAAAGAG
The DNA here is from genome assembly GCA_010016025.2 of Alatinidae sp. Z8VKAUB7J3. Taxonomy (NCBI): domain Eukaryota; kingdom Metazoa; phylum Cnidaria; class Cubozoa; order Carybdeida; family Alatinidae; species Alatinidae sp. Z8VKAUB7J3. The sequence continues at coordinate 16,561,686 of JAAAKM020006971.1, read as the reverse complement.
ATGAGGCACTGACTTGACAGCAATGATTCTAATGTTGTAAATGCAGTTCGAAATTTGGGTGTTTGCGCAAGTGAAAGGTACACTGTATTGAATTGCAACTTTCAATACAATGATTTGTTGAAATCAGAGTATGTCAGAAACTGGTAACTTAGTAGTATTCACCCATCAAAATCCTGATTACTATGTTACCACAACATTTTTTAAACTGCAACCAAGCATGCCACTTTCCCCAATGTTCTCCATATGACTCTGTGAACTTTACTGGCCTACTGAACATTCTGCACCTCCAGATCAGCTCTCTCATCTTCTCTGTTGATTCAGTTTGCAAGTGACTTTCTTTTCCATCAGACGATCTCTCACCTTTACGCAAAATTCTAACATTAGACTCACATGCTAAATATCCATCCATGTCACTTCTGGAATTATCTTTGCTTCGTGGCGACTTCTTTCTACCCATATGGGTACAGGTTTGATTTGTTTGATCAAGTGGTTGTTAAAGGCAATCTCTTGATTAAAAACCCCTGATGAGCAGTGGGCCCGACTTTGAAACTACCCTAAATAAAAAGAAAAACCACCGAACATTCTAACTAATAAATATAGGGCAGCTGGGGCGACGAGCGACGCCCCTCAATTTGTGCTACCGGGCAGAGAACAAGCCATGAAGCAGGTTCAACTGCCCAGTAGGACTGCCTCTCGCGGATTATGGAACGCATCTGTCATCAATGAGAACAGATACTACATCCAATCCTTCCCAAAAGGCCGCGAAGCGCTTGTTAAAGGCACCACTCCCATCCAATAATGAAGATCAGGCACTTCAAAGGAAATCTCTCAGTGCAGCCCTCTGATAAGCAGTGGGGCCTTTCCCCACGGTCCGTACTTTCCAAAAGGGAAAGGGGTGTCTTCAGGCACTTCAAAGGCTCTCACCACCCTGGAGACAATCTGTCCTAATAGAAATGTCCTTCTAACACGGCAAACGACCTTTCTGTCTCGTCTACATGTACCTGACTTCTGGAAAGCGCTTTTATGATCGGACAAATGAAGTACTTCGGGAAATTGTAGTAGCCCCAATTATCTTGTCATTATAGATTGATAGGCAGGGCCATGTACATCATGTAAGAGTCTCAGGTTCGAAATTCAAAGAACGGCGATGACAGTCTTCATTTTTCCACAAGACTCTTTTGAACATTCACAAACCGTATGAAGTGAGTAGATCTTTGATTTGTACTAAACCATTGATTCCTGCGAACGTCAGCAAACCGCGTGACCTACCAACCCTTCATTATACATAGGCCCCTACTTCCCTACCACCATAAACTGCTGTTAAATACCGAGTAGAAATAAGTGCAACATAACACTTGTATTGGTGTAATAAGAGATCAACGTTTTACTGGCTACCCAATTGTAGATAATGACTATATCTTTCAAATTATTCAATGACACCACAAGCACGTTTGCAATTCGCGGAATTTATCGCTGGGACAATAACTAAATCAAATGGGAATAATCAGAGATCGCCAGCCCATTGTTTACAGCTACGTCCAAATGGACGGCGAGATAAAAAAGTACATAGCGAGAGTGTGGGTATGGGAGCACAGTGCTCCTAAATCCCATTTGGGATGCAGCCTTGGTGCTCATCCGAACGTGTTGTCAGTTTTTAGATTTGCCACTCGGAGACAAGAGAGAGAAATCAAACATCGTGTAACTTTTATGGGCATGTCGACAAGACCATACGGTTGCATCCAATAAATCGTACCTCGCCTTCTTCTCATGCAGTTACCAAATTCTTTCTAATCAAGTTAACTCCATTACTTCTGCGCTCTCCTACATTTCTTCCTTGCACTGCTACGTCCTTGGACGATTGTCATGAAAACTGGGATTTAAGTTTCCTGTCAAATCTACACATCCATTTTAGCCAATCAGATCTTAGAATATATCAGATTTCTCTGATTTGATTGGACAAGACTAACAATAAGACAATTACCGAAGTCCTCGGACAAGCCTTGAGATTTTAACAGACGATGATTGGTCAATCATGTGTGTCGTCACGGACTTCCACCAATCAAAGTCGAAGTTTGCATTGGGTGTCGGGAATTTCTCCATCTCAAAGCGCGTGATTTTGAACAGTACGAAACCCCAGCCTCCCATAGTCGACGTACACAAATCTTGTTGTTTCCTCTGGCGTAGAGCCTCAATTTTGCAGTCAAGTACTATTCCTTGCCTGTATACAAAGCAAACGTAGCTAAACTCGTATAATAACAAACCTCCGTTCCTCTAGAGCTGTCTTATCAATTATGGATCGTACAGCACTCAACTTCAGTTGATGTGCAAGTGGCCTGTTTTCGAACACATCATCAAAAAGCGGGATTTTTAATTTCATTGTCGCAGCTCGGGTACCATTGCTTTTGCATGGATATCAGGAGTATCACTTCCATCGATATAGGATTTTGATTTGCCGGACCTGGTAAGTTTGATTGAATCCTCGGAAAGTAGCATCGATCGAAGATATGATTTGATGTTGTGAAAACGCTTTGATCAGGGTCAAATACTATAACCATAGTCGATGTTTTGAATGCTGTGGATGTCATGGCTGACAAGCGAGAAACAGGGATGCTGTATTCACCTCGCTTGACACATCTTGAAATCGGCTCCCTTTCTCTTGTGCATTGTTGAGACATATTGGGTAATTGTTCATAGCTTCATTTCATTCATCATACGGTAGATATGGAATTGGCATGCTTCTTTACAATCCCAAACTCATTCGGGAAGTACACGATCGCAGGTCAATGTTTATTTTGCCTTTTTATGTGGCTGGTGAATAAGCGGAGTATTCCTTTGCTGTAGCTACAAGACGTGTGTATTCCGATCGATGACTTGCACTTGATTGGTTTTTCAGTTCCTGTGACAGGAGAAGCAAGTTCGTTTTATAAAGTTAACATTTTACGTATCTCGATTGTGTCATGTCTTTCCCGCAAGCTACCATTTCTAAACAGCTGAAAAACGAAAACTTGTCTGCATATTCACAGATAATATAAGCTCAAGTTTATAACTCTCGAGTTCAATGTCTATGTCGCATTCAGAACCCTTGTAGTACATATTTATCCAATGATTATGTAAAAGAGCTAAATTTATTCCCGCAATCAGTTGTTTCCTAAATGACATTAATATAAAAACACTCTGATTTTACACGTCAGCCCAAATAACTAGTATCCCATTATATACTTTTTTACGTTTTTTGAGTAGTTGATGCTCAGTTGTTTTAAAGTTATAATGGCAACGAACTAATTAAAATTATATCATTAGACTTTCATAGTGAGCTACAAGCAGATTTGTAGGTTGGCATTGAGATCGACTGATTGGTTTGAATCTCCAGTGTCGTACATTATGCTCCAAACCTCAATTGTAGGAGCTGTAAGTTTGCAATTTTAAAAATCCATTTTAAGCATCAGACATAGTAGGCTTGTTCACATGTGTCCTCAAAGTCGAAGCTACTGTATTTCTGTGTGTGCAATCCCCTTGCTTAACAAGTTATTGTAAAAGCTCTGGTTGGAAAGCTGGGTGTTCCAAACATACCATACTATTGTTGGACAAAATATTTACTATTGTAAGAGTTCGTAACCGCAGAATGGGTCTAGGGGATGTCTAAAACCTTGTACTGATGTATTATATAAATATTGTGAGATGAACTGTCTCCAGTTGACATTTTAGCCACCCCCACCAAATGCTTATGCAACCCTATAAATGGATACATGTTCAGCAATGCTCAATTTTCTATATTGATGTAGATATTTTAAACATGGTAATGTGAAAACACACTTGGACATATGTGTACTTTTATGTTACACAGATAAATGAATATACCTTTGGTGTGACCTTTTACGTATCTTGTATAACAGACCATGGATATGATAGATCAACATAGATATTGTAGAGCGAGAATTTGTAGTCTTAAAAAGCTTCCAGGCTTCAAATATGCCAGATTGCTGGGTATGAAATTGGGCAGTGAAAACAGACCACCATCTCACTCCATATGGGCCAATTAATATAGCATCCTATGCTTCATACAGGCCAACATTGACATGTTACCAACACCAGTGACTAGGGTAGTAAGTGCATGATATTATCAAACTTTCTCAGTAGATTGCTAGACGTAATTGTATGGTCAAAGTCTAATGTTTAATAATCTCTTCAAGAAATGCATGACTTAAAGATGGATTCTTTCTGATATAACTTGGAAAGCTACTATCTCTTATAGGCGATGTTCAACTACAGATAGGGATACAGATATGGCCTGTCGATGATAATGATTTCTGTTCAGAGCTCTATAATTTTTAGAAGTACATATGTATTGGTCTCAAAAATGTCAAGAGATATCATTAGAGCAACATCATTATTTATCATCGAGAAGAGAGGATTTGAAATGTTAGTTTTGAAAAGAACACCAGAGATATAGAAAAGCATGTCATTGAACCCATGATCCCTTCCATCCTTCTGGATGATACTTCATAACTTTAATTTGCTTTGGATTGATGATGGGCCAGAGGGCAGTTCTTCCTTGCTCAAGTCACATGGCGCAGAGAGGCTGGTCTCCAGTTGCGTTGAGCTGGATGTTGATGTCCACTGGAAGATGATTTATCATCGAGAAGGAGGGGCTGAGTTTTCTGGAAGCGTTTAAATTAAATGCTTTAAAACACTGACTTTCTTTGTGTCCAGCTTTTCTGCAGTAGTGTAGTGACACTTGCTGGAAAAGTTGTCTGCTTACTGATGCAACTGTTTGTGCTGAAGCGTGTTTCATGTGCCAGTGAAAGTTGTTCAGCATTTTGAAAACATTCATTGAATGTCTCGAAATGTCAGTGCATCGCCAGTTCCTTCCCTATTTGGCATTTTGTAGCCCCAACAGGAATTAAGTGATGTTGTCCCGAGAGATATTTAAAAACCCCTTCTTGATAGCTCTTTGTAAAGACAGAGTATATTTGTCGAGATATTGTAACTCCTATCTTTTGCAAAAAAATTCTAGTCTCCCCAGTAGACTGTGGTCAATTGATAGGTGTTTTCTTCAAAAGCAAAGAGTCGTATAATAATCCCAGTCCACTGCTAGTCCATTGATGACCATGGACAAAATTTTGTCACTCACACAGAGAGCATGAGATCCAGATGGCCCATCTCTTTAGACTTTCTTAACCAATTCTTTCACTCCCAAACATGAAAGTCCATAGCCCTAGTGAGACTACTCAGCATTTTGACCATATGATCCGAAACAGGCAACACCAGGGTTGATCCTGCTCTATCTTCCTCCATATTGACAAATTTTGTGTACTGCACCCAAAATGTGGTGTATTTCAGACAAGAGTTATTAGTGCATTAGAGAAGATTAAGAAGTGATAACCATTCTGCTGTCCATAGCCCTAGTGAGTCCACTCAGTATCCTGACCATACAATCTGAAATTGACAATTCCAAGGTTGATCCAACTCTATCCATAGCCCTAGTGAGTCCACTCAGTATTCTGACCATACAATCTGAAATTGACAATTCCAGGGTTGATCCAACTCTATCCATAGCCTTAGTGAGTCTACTCAGTATCCTGACCATACAATCTGAAATTGACAATTCCAAGGTTGATCCAACTCTATCCATAGTCTTAGTGAGTCTACTCGGTATCCTGACCATACAATCTGAAATTGGCAATTCTTTGGGTTGATCCAACTCTATCCATAACCCTAGTGAGTCTACTCTACGCTTTTCCCATGAGATGTCGTCCTGCTGGGCTGTTGAGCAGTAGCTCAGTTTAAGGAACATCACCCTTTGCCGCTCCAGTTGTCCTTTATTTATTAGTTAGACTATTTGGCCTTTAACTGTACATTTATGGTCGTTTCAATATCTGCCCCATTGGTCATTAGGGGTCTTTGATTCAAAGATACTTACTCTTACAATGGCATTTTACTTTTGACAAAAGTCTCAGCAACAATGTGAACCAAAACCAGTGGATCTCAACACAATTGAAGGCCAGGCTCTCTGTTTCATCTGACTTGACCAAGGAAGGACTGCCATCTATCTGTCTAAAGGCCATTGGAATGAGAAAGTCCAATTGCATTGGGCTGGATGTCATGTCCACTGGTCGATGACTTTGAGCTGGTGTGAAGATTAGGGCAATAAGAGTATGTTAGCATCAGAGGCCACCCAGCTCAGCTGGTAGAGTACACACCTCAATGGTGTAGTTTATGGGTTTAAGCCCTCATTGTGAAATGTTTTTTATTTCTTCAGTGTCTCTTTATACTGACATTTCAAATCCTCTTTTAGGGAGCATATAGACTGAAGTGACATTTGTAATGTGGCCTTTTCAAAGTTCCACTTCGGTGTGAAAGCTCTGTAAATTATACTTTCTGAGTTGTCTTTAAAGTCTTTTTAACTGGTTTAGTTCCCATAGAATAATGGTATATTTGATTTTTCCCCATTTAGGCTTAAAATACAGATGACAGACATCAGATGGATGTTCTGTTTGCATTGCAGCAATGCTGGTTGAAAGATGCTCAGTCAATAGTTAACAGCATAGTCAAAAGGATATTGGTTGCTTTTACGTTGGATAGTTACCTTGTGGTATTGAATGCTTTCTTGTCCGGTATTGGGCCAGAAGGACTTTTTGCATTTTCGACAGGAGCCTCATTACAGGATTTCACTGTCTTGGGATATTGTTGCAGGAAAAAGAGGAAAACCTATTGTAAGGTTAATGCACACAAAACAGAAAAGTTGTCTGGCAAGGGAATGGCCAGTGAGCAACCAAGTACTACTCAAGATGTCAACAGCTTTACGCAGGATACCCTCCCAAATGTGATCAAATTACCAACACCCGTTAATTTCACATCACCAATAAAATTAAATTCCAATGTAATGACCTTACAACAGTCACCAAGGACTTCATTAAATACTCAATTTGCACTCTCTGGAGGCCAAACGTTCCAAGCGGGTCCAAAGGCAACAAGTGGCATTGCTGATTGTGGGACTAATATATCAAAAAATACAATTTCTCAACCACTGGTGATCACCTCACTTGCTGGTACTGTGTCAGTTGGGGAATCAACAGCACAGCAATTTATCACCAGTGGGACAAACCAAGTCCAGGCACCATTCCTGTCACAGAATCCACAAATGGTTCAACTAGTAACAGGAAATGTACTCGCTGGAGGTAACATTCAAGTGCAGCAGCATCAGCAGCAGAGTGCTCTCCAAATATCACCAGGTAATTAATGCAAACTTTTTCTACTGCAGTTGTCTGTTTCCTCATCTGCCCATAGTGTTTTATATGTATTTTATATGTACAAATTTTGAGAAATTATAACGTGCACCTTGTTCGTACCAACATCCAGCCCTGGGAATTCGTGACGGCCTTTGGCAGTGCTGTCAAAACTGCTGTGGACATTTACAACAGTGACAGCAAAATATTGCGAAGGCAGTTTTTAAAATGTTCTTAAAATAAATTGTTCCTTTATCTTCAATATCCATGTAACAATCTGGGAGAATGGTGTGGACAACTTTATTCCATCCTCAGTGAAGAGACCATCTTATTATTTTTAAGTGTCTATGATTCACAAAGCAATTCATTACCCTTTCCTGGGTGTACATACTGTGGTCAGAGTACGCTTTGGGTTATCACCATGACGGATGGATACTCTTTTAGGGTTTCCAGAATTATGCAATCCCTGATCTCAAGAAATATGCAGGAGAAATGATACTGAATTAAACAGAGTTTCCCAAAATGAGCTCTAGGAACTATTTCCTTTAAAAGAAATGCCGTGGGTTGATTTCTCGTGAGGTTCCTGCGACAGCACTTTCTCGCCACCAAGATTTCGGTGGATTCGAAGGGCTGAACTTTTACAATGGGTTTCAAACAAGTTTAACTACAGCTTTTTCAACATCTGTTTGGTTGGCGATCTAGCATGTTTGGCTTAACTTGGAAGTTATTTTCAAATGCAACTAGGCATTTGACATCTGTAACAGACCCCAGTTAATGATCCTGTCAGATCTGCCAGCAAATTTCATACATTTTGACAATTGCACACCTAAGATTTCTTTAAAATGATTTTTTTACCACCTCAGTATAAACTAGAATGGTTTTGGAAAGTGTTTGTATAAATGTACTCTTATACACATGTGGACAATGGTAGAATTATGCAGAGTGCTTCGTATATTCATACAAATTTTGTCTACTTGAATGAGTGTCATTATGGAAGATGAAAATGTGAGGTTTAAATAGAAGGAAAATATATCATTTAATTAATGATGTGTGCCCATGTAAACAATGTAAACTTAACAACGTTTCCCATCATAGATTATATAGTATCGTCACGCTGCTGCAATCCTATGTTTATGTTTGTGTTATGACATCACCAATGAAATATATACCATAACAAACGCACATGGCTGCATGAAGTATGTTGCAATGATTAACTTGAGTAATGTAATCTACATCATAGTATGAAATGTTAGTACTTGTACAACTAGATGTATACCCTTGATACTATGCAATTAAGCAGATCTACAGAGTCACTGTGTGTAAGAATCAGTTTGATTAAGTACTGTGTCATCTGTTTGTGGATTACTCACATGCTACGCTTTTCAGCAGATAGTCAGTACACAACAGGTTACTGTTATATCCTGGATAAACGCTTATACACAGCGCAATGAAGTCCAGTTACGAATATCAATGACACAGCACTTGCTCTCATTTATCTATTTTCTGACTCCAATCATCCACCGGTGGACATCGACATCCAGCTCAACGCAATTGGAGACCAGCCTCTCTGCGCCTTGTGACTTGACCAAGGAAGGACTGCCATCAGGCCCGTCATCAATCCAAAGACCATTAAAGTTAGAAAATATGATCTAGAAGAGAGGATTTAAATTGTTAGTTTTGAAAACAACACTAGAGAAATAGAAAATATGTCACCACTGGGGATGGAACCCATAACCCACGCTTTCGCGGCGTGCGCTATACCAACTGAGCTAGGTGACCTCTGATGTTAACATACTCTATTTCTTTAGTATTTAGTAACTATCCTCCCTTCTTGATGATAAAATAATTTGTCAAAAATTTTAGAAGTAAGGTCTTAGTTGAGTGTTCTTTTTTAAATCCGGAAAGGTACTTTTTGATTTAGATGAGGAATGAGTTGGTATAAGATACGTCTTTCACAAATTTTTGACAGAACGAGTAACATGAAAATGGGTCCAAGGTATGCAAATGCAGGAGGATTTCATTTTTGAGAAAGGGATAATATTCCTTGAATTTCCATAACACCGATAATATGAGCTTGTCACTGCTGGAGGTAATTCTGGTTATCAGAGGGAAAACCAAAATATCTGCTGCAATCTCGATTTATTTGATCAAGATATCTTAATTCCTAATTATAATTGAGATAATTTCTTTGAGAACATCTTGTTCGGTAACATACGATATGCAAAATCCATTGTTAGTACGAGTAGACCGGTAGAGAGTTCTGATCTTTGGACACGTTTGCCTGTAGGGTTAAAGAATTGACTAATCTCGTCTACATTAAAGCGGAGTGGAGACTTTGCGGGAGATAGTATTTTATTAATAACTTTCCATATTTCTTGCAGATTGTTAAAGGGTCTCTGCTAGAAAATCTGAGACCGTTTTGGTTATGGTACACTCCTTGTGCTATCTTTGTCAGAAGATTTTAAGATATTAAATTAGCTAAGTCTGATATTAAAATATTAGTAAGATATTAAATTAGCTAAGATTCGCAATCTTTGCAATTAAACCTCGTTCTAGGACATCTCTGATGGAGGCAAGTATGTGACATTATTTTTTGGATAATAGTAGGAAACAGAACTGCATATCACGAATGAAAATGGGGGGAGAGGGACGCGACAAGTAGGTTTGTTTAGAATTCCAAGGAATTCACTTTTAGGACTATGGGTTAGTTATTTAAGCAACCAGTACTGAACGCAAATTAACTCAGAATAAACGACGTTTACCACGAGCAGTTTCATATAACCAAATAGTATCAAATGCTACTTGCTGTTTACTTTTGATATGTGCTAAATCAATACAAGAAATGCACTGTTACAGATGGTCTCTTTACGGATATTTAATAAGGAACAAGTCTCCAAAGTTTCCCTGAAATGCGTTCACTTTATTGTAGTCCTTGGTAGAGAGACAAAAATAATGAATGAAACAAGCCCAAGTGGTTCTAGTAAATTCATGCGGGACCGGAGACAGTAAAAAGACCCCGGTGTCACGTGTTTCATCTTATTTCAGTAATTTATATACCTCAATCATACATGAAATCTTAGCATTTTAAACGGTTACGATTTGTAAACAAATGCAAGATTATTTGGTGTGGACATGGAACGGCCTATTTTAATATTAGTGGAATAGGGGAGGGGAGTAATTCTTAAAGGTGATTGCAATTCCCTCCGCTAGGACGTTTCTAGTCATCTTTGTGGTATGTTGACGTACTACTATCCACAATCACTTTTAAAGAAGACCATTATGTATTTAGGAACAAATTTGTTTAAATCCGTCTATTATCTACAGGCAGGAAGATGAGACAACACTGTGCGCTCCAGCTGGCTAAAAACAGCTTCTCACTGGCTTTGATGTATTGATATCATTATTGTTGGTCTGTTCTGATGTCAGCTCCCTATACTCGAACGTTCCGATGATGAAGCAATCGATACATGCATCTGCTTTTCAATTGCCAACATGATGCGCCAGTGGACAGGTAGACGTTCAAAACTCTCGCGCAGATATCGTCATGCAATGTCCTAATGCTAACTCATGATGGTTACTACAAACAGAAAGAGGGCCTAGCGATGGGGAGCCCCCCTGCACCCCATTTGGGAAATGGATGGCTGTCAAAGTATAATCCTCAAATCAGAAGTGAAGCAAAGTTGTACTTTAGATACATTGAAGATGTAATGCGTGACATTGGTTCTAAGTTGAATGAAATCAACAACTTGCACCCAGTTCTGAAATTCACCATTGAATGTCAAAGTAAAGGTAACATTCTATTTCTAGACATGAAAACTATAAATTCTATTAGGGATCTCACGTCCATTTGGTACTGCAAGCCCATCGACACAGAATTGATTATGAATTATCATGCTTTAGCACCGAAGAGGTACAAATGGCCGGTGATGTTGGGCTTTGTTCATAGGATATATAGAGCCTGTATTAAACGGGAGCTTTTTAATGAAAGCCTGGAATTAGTAAAAAAGGTACTACAAAAATTCAGTACCCGCCAGACTTTTACAAGTCTATAATCGATGAAACGCTCACAAAAAATCTTGTCAACGGATGAAAGTGCCGTGAAAGTGCAAATTTCGCCACTGCATGCAGAAACCATAAAAGGACGACCAGAAAACTTTATACCAAAGAAACTGGTTTCTTGCAGTATCGGGGGAAATGCACCGAAGATTATGCTAGAGCCCTGTACCGTTGCAATGCTCCATGTACTGTGGTGATGCCATTACGGAAACTAAAAGCTGTGTTACCTTCGCTGCAACCGCCGACAGATAAGTTCCTAAGAAGTGGGATTGTATACCGCATTACTTGTCCATGCTGCAGCGCTTGCTATGTCGGCAAGACCTGCCGACATCTACTTACCCGCTTCAAAGAGCATCTGAGTGTGGCGCAACCGGGTTTGCAAACATCGACACCAATGTAAGGTAACAATAAACTGTGATGAAGTTGAAATCCTGGTGTCGTCATTAAAAGGGAAAGGGTATCTGATGACACTAGAGGCCCTGTGGATCAACTAAGTGGGGCCTGTGTTGAATATGAAGGAGGAGTACAAAAGCTGGACTTTGACAATTCGGTTACAGTTAATCCACCAACATATGCACCCCTGGAAATTGTGTGAACAATGCTCACTGATTATTATTATAAATAATTTTTTCCCTTTCATTTTTATTCTGAAGATGTCCGCAAAATGACGAAATATTTACAGTAACACTGAAATGACTTTTTATTATGCTTTGTTGGCTCCTAATTGGCAGATATCATTATTTTCTGGGTTTTTTCTGGAATTCTTTATGCTAACTGTAAGGTGAAATTGAGAGTTTAAAGCATCGGTGCTTCCCAAAATACTCATGATATCTCACTGAAATTTTCATAAAAGGGTTTATTTACAAGTTTTCAAAAAGAAATTGAAAAGAAATTTGAAAAAATCCTACTATTTTTTGTGAGATGAAGTCATATGGTAAAACTTTATACGTCATAGCTGTCTTATGAAATTTGCTCAGAGACTTCCCTAAAGGCACTGAAGAACATATATCATCACAAAATGTTGTATAGCGTTCGTAAATTTCAAAATGAAACTTAAGAGTCTGAAGGTTTGGGAATTGCGAATATCCATTGTTCAAATCAGCACCAACTACAGAGAGGGCTTTGAGAATTAAAATTTTGTTATCTATTTAAAAATTCAAATAAATTTTACGAAAAGTTGATAAATCGGATCAGTAGATTAGAAGTAATAAGACTTCGAAATTGCCGCAGGGCACTTTAAGGGGCTCTTCTACCAAACATGGTTAAAAAAAGAAATGCAGGGGTTTTTTATGGCAAGGCTATGGCGTGACTTTAAATGTCCGTCCAAACAATTTGGATAATAAAGAGAAAAGCAATACGTTTTGTTCTTATTCGCTAAGATGCATTATCAATGAGAGATGAAGCTTTTACACTTAATTGTCGAGCTATCTCCTAGCGCAGGGGCGTAAAGCATACATTAACATGAGCAACTGACCTAGTTGTAATCAGTTATAAGCTTAAAAATTTTTTTTCGTCTGAAAATTGTTGGTAAATAATACTTGTTTCCGTTTTTCTTACCTGAGTTCAAAATTTGGATTTTCTTATTGTTTATTATCTCACTATTTGAGAAGTCAATTTCCCACAGTTCGATTAAACTCGTTTATGGTCGGTGAAGTGTGGCTACTTTCACATCGACCAGCTTTCACTTGGCAAGGTTAGAAGTAGAGGACGGCCGATGTACAAGAAACACAAGTGAAATTTATGTAGGGTTATCCTATTTGCAAAATATGAAATGAAAATATTGCAGGCTTTACAATTAAATTAGGAAACAAGAAAATAGAACGTGAAAAAGACAAGCAAACAAGCTTGAATCTTATATAGAAATCCGACGTGCTCGATAGAGAATGGTTGTAATTTTAAGCAATAGTAAATACAGGTCTAGTCATAAGTGCTATAGCAGATATACTTCAACTAAATTTGGGGAAACATTCTAGCTTTCCTCTCATATTCTGCCTCTACGCTAGTTTCATTCTACAAATCAAAATTAAGAAATGAAACATCCCGTCAGCACTTAACGTATTCCTGTTTTAAGCACGGAACGTTATTTATTCGACAAATAATGTTGACAGTCAATGCGTTAACCAGGATTTTCCCTATGTCCATGATACTCGACAGCAAGACTACTCGCTCTACATGAGCATTTATTCCCGGGAGTTGTATGGCAAACTGTAGGCACTTCAAAAGTTGTAGTAGGACGAGATTTTCTTTATGTAGTGTTTAAAGACCTCAGTCGATAGTCATCCTCCTGCAATCCTTTCAGTTTATCATCTGTAGGATACTTTGTCACAAATGCTCATCAAACATGTCTCCACAGAAGCATGTCTTATAACAAGGCAAAGTCCATTCGATCTTGGCAGTGTTTCAATACTGTTCAAAGAGCACAATATTTTTATTCCCACCAAGTGTGTTGATTTTCGGCCCTCCAGGTTAGATTCTTGGCTTAACAACACTACAAATACCTCCCTTTAGAGTCGTTGTTGAACAAGCTCTGCATCACATTGAGACATTTGCTTAGACTTGTTTAATACTCCTTCGGAGAGGTCAACGGTTTTGATGCTTGTTCAATGCTTAGACCAACGAATCTTACCTGTCAAAAAGCTCTCTCCTATTATTAAAAGGCAAATCTACAAGTCTATCAGCAAAAGTACTCAGAGTCTGTAGTCGTTCATTAACACAAAGTATAATTTTAGGTGATATTTTATGCAATAAAGTATTCTACTCACACGATCGACCAAATACCAGGAAATTTAGTTTTCTTTAGGAAGAGTTTGCAATTACATTTGTAATTCAACAATATCACATTCAATTTTGTCTAATCTTTTATGGAATAAAATACGCCTTTTATCCAAGAGCTTCAGGGTAGACCACTCTTTTACAAAATGTTTTCTTTAAATTAATATATTTTCAAGTGGCTATTCAAGTTAAATTGTATTTAATGTTATGCCAAAATGCTAATTTTATTGTAAGAAGTAGAGATACGCCAGTGCGGCAATCACGGTCTATCAATATGCCAAAGTTAGTGCAAACAGCTACCAGCAACTACCAGGAAAAGGAGCGTGCCCGAGTCCTTTCCTCTCATGTTGATAGTTGTTTTAAAGCTGACTTGCCAGACTACCTCAATTGTTTCAATGATCGGAATGCTTCCTGACACTTAAGTTTAAAACGTGAGTTGATCAATGCGAGTGAAATTTGTAAAGAAGCCTCTGATTTACCTTGCCCATATTCTAAGACTAGCAAATTTATCAATGGCAAGTTCATTGCTTTTAGGACTAACAGAAAGCAATGTTCACATGATGTGTTGGAAAAATGTAAAATATAAACGTCTCTGGCAACAGTTTATTGCAAAGACAAATGTAGGATAAGACAGGGTTCAAGTTTCTGATGATGAAGATATTCGGAGTCTAAGAAAGGCTATCAGAAATCCAAGAATTCATGCAGAGTAAATATGGTAATCATGATGACAATAACAATGATGATAATGATGGTGATGATGATGATGATGATGATGACGGTGATGATGATGATGACGAACGACTATGACGATAATGATTGCTGTCTAAATACTTTATTACTAGTTTAGACATCTTGCAATGTTTTGAAACGCGATATGCTAGCTGATGAGCAGTCTGTCCAACATGACACGTTTGATAGTATCAATGTTAATCTGTTATCACACGATGGCTAAGGTGGGTAGCAATGAACTTCACGAACGTCTGTTTTATCATCAACTCATATTATTAAGGAGGTAATGGTTTTCTCTAATACATATTTTGCTTTAAGACGACTTAAGCAGACGTTATCCAGATACTAAATTTGTAAAAGAAACCTGATAGAACACTTCTTTTGTACGTTTTGGGTGCAAGAGCATTATTGGTCATTGCAATACCCGTATCTCTGAGGCTTTTGCATCTGGTCCGAGACAGAAAGAGGTTGAGGAGACATGATAGCTATTGTATTATGACGAGGCAATGAATAAATGAAGAAATCAGTTAGATTGATAAGCCATATAGATCTGTTAATTTGCTATAACGTCTGATGAGAATGTTTACAAGTGGAAAACGTTCGTTTGTCTTTCTCTCCCTCTTTATGGAGAGAAGATCATTGACACCATGCAAATTTATTCTCAGTTTTCGGGATTTGATACTTCTGATGTAAATGTATAACAATACAATTGGTTTCATTAATTGGTTTAAAGTAATCACCTCTTTCCTCCTCCTCTCCCTCTCCCTCAAACATTGCACGGGGATCTATTTCATGTGCATAATTCAATCACCTGACAAATGAGTACATGGCTAATAGTAGACAGAGACGGACACTGAACTGCTACAATCCCGGTGTAAGGAACAAGATGATTGACGTTACGCCATGTAGTAGACAGTATAGATTCTACCCATCTGTTATTACTATCTTGCAATCATGTTCAAAGAAAGTTTATCATCTATTGAAACTCAACTCAAAATATGTGGGATATGTGCAACAAAACGGAACGTCCAAGTACCGCACAATAACATAATCCTGTACATTGCACATTACACTCTCCGATGCCTCGTTTTGCGTTTCTTCTTTGAGGACGGGTAGGACATGCACAGGTGCTTATCGTAGCCCGTTTGTAAAGAGATGCCTGCATGAAAGAATTATTGAAATATTTTTCTGTTAAAAATTGAAATAGGGTCAATTTAAAGTTTTAGCAACGAAACCACCTTCAATTTAATCTTTTGAAATTCCCTCTTTCAGTATATGTATTTTCTTAAAAATACTTTCTCTCATTAGATACTGGCAAATTTTGTACTTGCTTGGAAATTCGACCATGAACTTTTCATTCTTAAAACACCTATTTATAACAATTGAACAAGAAGAATTTTTATGATGAGACTACTGACATAAGAACAAAGCTATGCAAAAGAAAATGCTACTCCATTCGTTTTTGTGTTTTATCATCGAAATTCATTCACACAATAGGTTATCTCATTTTAATGAAATTTGATATTCTGCTGTCCCGCCCTTTTAAAATCACCTGTAATTAGTAAAAAACATCCAATTACATTATTGCGTGTGCAGTTCGAAAAACACCCCATATAAGGTATGGTTCCTCAGACGCGCCTGACGCCCATTGTTGCTGCCCCGGTATTTTTCTTTATAGGTTAAAGCTGCAAAAATCCAACTTTCTTGGCCTGTGATGCGTTGGAACAACAGAGAACGAGAAACAGAAGAAATCGATTCATTAAAGAGGCACTCCTTTCTATTTTAAAAAAAAATTGGAGAAAAATATTATGAAAGAGTTCAGAACCCTAACATTCTGTTACATATAAGTTGGTGACTGATATGAATTTGCTGCTGCTGTCTGTACACGACGATAAACAGAAATCGTGGCAGTATAAGGCAACCTAAACATGAATACACGATGTAAATAGGTATTTACTTTGAGATAAGAGCAGTAAATACTAAACCAAATTTCTGTGTTATGTTGGTTGCATATTCGAGTGATTTAAGCATATACTTCTTCGCTTTACATTGTAACTATAAGGTCATTAGATCTGTCAGCGAGATGACTCAATCTGAATTCCTAAATTCACATGAATTCCCCGATTCCATACTTTTATCTGTGATTGGCTTGTGTGTGGTTTGATGTTTTGCAAATTACCAGAATTTGGAAACTTGTTATTTTGCATCTCTTAAAGATGAGACCGCGTCCATGCAAGTTCAACTCCACTTCTTGCAGAGTTATTCACAGTTAAATGACCGTCTTCGTTGGCACTGTTCATTCACACAAATTCATCATGCGTGACTTTTGAGTATTTGACGCGATGCTTTGTGACGCATTGCTTGATGACGCCTCTAGTATGAATTCAGCTTGAGTGTTGGTCTAATAATACGTCCCAGTCCCCTCTGGCTCTATCCATTCTTTGAGAAAATTGTTGTGGTGAAATTCTTGGCAGTAATAAATCTGTTACTCAGCGGAATTAGAAAGAGCACTCAATATTTCTGATGATCTCTTTACGACAAACCAAAGTTGTATTAAATGTGGCTGTGATGTAAAGAATACAATTTCAAATGCGAAGGATTAGAATATGGTAACGAGCGGCCTCTACCAATTGCCTAAAATTAACGTTTTGTAAATTATCGTGGATAAATTTACTTTGTTTGAATTACTGCTGTCTTGTTTTCTCGGACAGAGGGCCAAAATGGCTAGTCCTAGAACTTATTGATAAAGAAATATTGAAATTTGCGACACCACGGCCATGGCCTATGCCTGATTTGCTGAATGCAACATCGGATAGGGAAGGCTCACTTTTGGCCAACTTTACTGTGGAGCACATGAAAATAATTTGCCAAAATGGCCCCAACGTTATGTGAAAACTTTCTTGCTGGCAAATACACAATTAAGAATTATTGTCCGTGGCACCGAATTATCTTCAAAATATAGTCTTAACGATAAAACTTTAATGGAAAACCAGCCTCGTCTTTTATATATACTTGATTGTTGCGTTCCTAGTTGCCTAAGTGTACGCATAAATTACATGCGCAGTTTTAGAAAGGCTGAACATTTCAAGGGATCGTCACATGTAGAGGACCACCAAACTAGGATCGGACACCAAATAGTTGACGTTTATTCTATAAGTGACTCCTCAAATTAAGTATGGGAATGAAAACTGGAGGCTTTGTGTGTCAGAAGAAATAAAATCTGATCTGAATACCGACGATGGGTATGTCCCATTGACAAGTTTCATTTAACAATCAATGTTCACAGCTCATAGTTTTACCATTACACTGGTCGACATTTTTTTTCGACCAAAATATTACCAGGTAATGGGCACATGTTTCTGGGCTATTTTTTCACGCTCATTTCGAAAGTCAAGTCCATTTTCTCCTATCACATCAGGTTTTTTCGCTACAGATATATGCCATTTTTGGTCAAAACAGGCAGAATGTCTAATTTTATGAAGAAATTAATTGACATGTTACTGTGGTCTTAATTCCTCTCCTGATATGATAGAGGGTGAACGGTAACCTTTGATATCGCAAAATATATTGAGATCAGGATTACAGGAATAAAGAAAATCAGCGATCGTTTTTAATACAGAGTCATGTCTCCAATTATACCTTTCTTGCTGAAGATGAGCATGACAACCAGAAAAAAAATGTTGGAGAGTTTGTGGGTTGAGACATATGTAACACTGATTGTTGGCGGTCTGTTTCCAAAGCTGCATGTTCATTAGAGTGGGTAAGGAGTTATTTAGATATCTGCATGTAAAATTATAGATGTTCTTCGGAAGGGAGTCTAGTGATTGGTGCCATATTTTTAAATGTAAGGGGAAGCATTCATTTAACAAAGCATTAGCAATGAATCCCTGTGATGTCAACGTTTTCGTTACACGATCTTCTTTGGAATTACGAATTTCTTTAATCACTGCTTTAATAATAATAATAATAATAATAATAATAATAATAATGATATCTATATTCTTATATTGCGCGGTCTCCACGTATAATGATCGTCCTCGCATCAAAATTAAAACGATTAATGATTAAAATACGATAAAATAAATTAATACTGATATAAATTATGTGGTTAGAACGGTAAAAATGATAAGCCGAGGTTAGGATTTAACTAGTTTACATCCTGCTTCACTTAAAAACAATAGAATATTGAAAAATTGTATAAAACTCTGATCCAAATTTGTAACTTAATTCAAAACAATGAATCAACAGATGGATAAACAGAGGTATAAAAGGTTAAAAACTGTAAAATCATTTTTATTCTAATGTATGCAAGGCTGGTAATAGCTGTTAGTCATGTTTCCAAAGCTTTCATAAATAAAAGTGTCTTAAGGTTCTTTTTAAAAGAACGAGTCTGTCGCTTCTATTTTCCCTGATATGAAATGGTAGAGAGTTCCATGGCTTTGGTGCTGTTAGACTAAAAGATTTGGTACCGTAGGAGTTAATCTCTTTGAATGTAGGTAGAGAAAGTTATATCGGTGCTTCAAACACATATTTTGCTGAGCTTTATTTTTTGGGGTTGAACTTTAGGACCAATTAGAATAAATTTTGTTTTGTTTTTGTTCATAGCTTGATTGTCGTTCATCATCCACGACCTGAGATCAGCAATGCATGCTTCCTTTGAGGAAATAGCCTCTTTTTCACTTTAATCCTTAGTAAATGCCACATAAAGCCGAGTGTTGTCCACGTATTCTACAACGTCCAAAAAAAGGACTAGAATAAAGTAAAAATAATAATGGGCCAAGGCATGACCCTTGGGGAGAACCACAGTTAAGTATGAATTTCTTTGAGAGGTCATGTCCAATCTTCACCCTCTGGCATCTATTTTCAAGGTATTATCTGAACCATTGCAAAGCTGTGTCTGTAATTCCAAACCTGTTCCAAGTCGTGTCACTAGACTTTTATGATCAACGGTATCAAATGCTGAACTCAAATCAATTAAAACTGAAAAGGGTCACTTGTCTGTTATTCATGTTTAGAAGGATATGATTCTGTACCTTAAGCAAGGCAGTTTTTGATCTATGGAGACGACTAAAGCAGATTGTAAGTCAGGATATAAGTTATTACTGAGTAGGTGATCCTCAATTTGCTGGGCAACGGCCTTTTCAGTGAGTTTGGAGAGTATCAACAGGTTGCTTATGAGTCTGAAATTTTCGTAGAGAGGTTCTCCACTTATCTGTTTCGGGATTGGTGTTAAAAAGAACTCCTTTCCAAGGCGTGGGAAAGACACCATTTATGAGAGATAGATTAATGACAGAAGTCTAAGGTGATAATAATAATATATCAGAGTAGCTTTTGACAATGTTTGTTGGGATGGGGTCTTTGGCACTAGTTGTATTGGATACTGTCTTAAGAAGCTTAAGGACTTCCTCAATTAAATTTGTCGAAATGAAGTAAAAGTAGTTGCAGTCCTGCCGACATTAAAAAGCAACGGGTACTTGGCCTCTCACTAGTGTTGTCAAAGTTGAGGCGAATCTTCTTCACTTTCTTCGAGAGGAATTCCCAAGAGTCATTTGCAAGGCTTTTGCTGTCTTTGTGAGCTGGATATATAATTTGAATAGAGGTGACAAAATTTTCTTTGTAGCTTGGAAAGCTTTCTTTGATTATCAATGTTGCTTTCCACAAAATCAGAATAGAAGAATAGAAGGAACTACGTACTTTCTCCATGACTGAGGTAGCTTTATTCCTCAAGGATTTGAATTTGTGATGGTGAAAGCATAACCTGTTTTTTTTTCTCCACAGTTTTTCGACCGACCCTTTGTCCTGGATCGCTTTTTTATCTCTTGTTCAACTATGGTAGCTTTGGGCGTGTCATTCCAACTCTAATGATCAATAAGGGCATGTTTACTAAACAATTGTTTACGTGTGGTTTCATAAGACGTTATTCGAAAAGATTCCTGGTACTGCAAAATTAGTAGAAAATACTTAACAACGGAATAATTAGTGAAACGCCATTTAGTGGTTGCGTTGCACCATCATCACAATTTCTCGTTCCAAGAACGATTTGTTCAAACATTCAAGCATCATTTATGATAACTCGCAAACAAAGAAAGGGATCGAAGCAAAACTTTGTCGACTGCAGATTGGACAATCGTAAAGACCTACCAATAAGGGGAGGCACCGAAATTGTTAGAACTATATCTACTAAACTAATAATTATACAGGCTCACAAACAGTCATGCTGATGTAGTAAAAGTGTACCGATAGCCGAATCACGATCTATCACAATGTATCAGAGTGACGATAGATCAACGATGCAATGTATTCCTACGAAAGTGGTTGGGTCTGCAAAGAATGCTTAACACTACAGCTCTGTATGGCAGAATGGGCCCGCTGATATTGCCAATACCGTCAATAGTGGAGGAAAACTAGGCGTCGAAAGTAAGAACCGTGATGATGTTGAGGGAATCGAGTGATGATACTTTTAGGAATAACCCTCTATTTGCTAAAACGGGAAAAAAGTGTCAAGCTGAGGTTGAGGTTGAGAATGTGATGGAAGTCTTGCAACGTCGGGACATTGTGGGGGCAGCTCAAACTGGTAGGAAAGGAATTGGTATTTACCCATTTCTCCCTTTCTGTAGGTGCAGGTCCAAGAAAAGGCGCGACGAAGTCATCAACCATGTGAGAAGGAGATGTGCGGAAGACCGACATTCCACCTCGAACAGTCTAGCCAAGAAGGGCAGTGTTTGCGCTGGGAGGAATTTGTGGTTGAAAGGAAGATTAAGTGGACGGAGATCAGGAAGTGGGACGTAGGGTGACTTTCCTTCTTGATAAAATCAACGTACAACACTCTCCCATCTCCAGTCAACTAGTGAAGGTGGAGATTAGCAGATGATGACAAATGCAGATACGGCAAGTTGGGAACCATGAGACATATTCTATCAAACTGTTCTTTGGCCCTCAACCATTACACTTGGAGGCACAACGAAGTCCTGAAGGTGATAGTGAGCGCCATCACAACAAATGTGGACAACTTCAATGGCGTGGGATTGCCAGCGATAGAGGAAGCAAAGCCTGTGTTAAGGAAGGAAAACCAGCTTACAAGAAGAGGACAACCAAGAAAGCAGATCGGAGATGGGAAGGACCCTGGACTGTAACAGCGGATCTGGTTGGCTTATTCGTGATCCCTCTTATACAGACAGAGCAGCGACCAGACATCGTCGTGAGCAGTGAAACCGTAGCAATACTTTTGGAGCTGACTGTTTGCTGGAAAGACAATTGTACAAACGCTGAAGAGAGGAAACAAGAACGGTACACAGATTTAGTCCAAAGATGCATCGATGTAGGATATGATACGGAATGTCACCACATTGGTATCTGCTGCAGAGGATACTATCAAAGAGGTTTACAACTCTGCTGAGGAGAAAGTTCACATTTACATCAAAAGAAATCAGTAGAATGATGAGTAAGTTGCAACATACCGTCGAAAGATGCTCGCACTGGATCTGGCTTAAGAGTGATGACTTGAAAACTAATACGAAAACAGCGCACCACAATTCTGGCTTCCTCGAAGGGAAGGACCCCACTCAAGTTGAACATCAAGCTGTAGGATGATTTAGGTTGGAAACAGCTGCTTGAGGAAATCCCTGATGACCAGAAGAATTGTGGGCACGAAAGTGGGTGTTTGTTTTGAAGCATTACGTAAGTGGTGTTTTAAACTCTCTTAGATGACTGCAGGAAAGACTGCTGACAACCTTGAAAGAAAGGAGACAATCGGAAAGACGAAGGACGGCGTGAAAAGACCGCTGGAAATCATTTGGTCTTGCAATCCAGATTTCTTTATCAGTCACAACACGTACACAATAGGAAGATGACCCTAGTTTGCCCGAAAGGTTTGGCAGAGTAAGCAAGCCAAAAACTATTCAGATGCAGGCTCCAACACAGTCAAGGACAAGGGAACCAGAAGTTCTAATGAGAGCTTTCAATACCATTGCTGCAATCGTTGGTTCTCCACTGAGAAGTGAATGAAAATTCATCAAAGAAAGGTGTGCAAAGGAATGATGGTGCAAATGCCTAGGGTTCAAATCCGTCAGACGTGTGGAAGTGTGTCCCAGGTTGACAATCACAGTGGAGTACATGCTGCATTTGTAACAGATGTGAGTGCTAAGAAAAAGAAGGTTAAGTGGCCCTAAGCCAGTGAAAGAGGTACACGAAGCGATTTCGAACAGGAGGCATTGATACTGATTAAGGGTTTTAAGGTTTCAACCGAAATGAGGCTAGAAAAGCTAGCCACGCCAATTTACGAGGAAGGCAAGTGGAAGCTCGATATTGAAGAGGAGCGGAAGGTGAGAACAGAGCAAGGATATGGCCTATCTCCTAGACAATGGAAGTTTTAAGAAATCAGGACAGAAAAGAAAACTTTTGGGGTTAGATGGATGTTAAGCCACCCTGAGGAAAAGGATGGACTGAAGGTCCTCTATGACCAACTGAAGAAAAAGCATTGTAGTCTAGTCATTGAAGACAAAGAATGAGAGAGACAGCAGTCACGAAAGAGTTTCCTGGTTAACCCGTATAAGTACGCAAAGACCTTATTCACTGAAAAAAAGAATCGGAAAGTTGCAGTGTTCGAAGGAAGATGTAGAGAAGCACTTGAAAGAGACATATACTGATAAAGAGCGTGAGAAGGAGATGCCGAGCATGACGGTGTTAAAGAAGCCGTCATTACTAGGAGTACTATTCGACGTGAGTGATCTCAGGTGGTAAAAAAAGAAAGTCAAGGAGAAAAAAAAAGAACGTCCAGGAGTTTGTAAAGAAGGCAAGGTCAAAAAGTTCACTAGGAAATGATAGAGTGAGTTACAAGGTCTACAAAACTGTCAAAGGTTATTCAACGTGCTGTTTTTATTACTTCGTGAGATGTGGAAGGAAAGAAGGGAGCTGAAAGATGAAAGATAGCTGAGGGGACATATTTCGCAAAGGAAGAAAATTCAAATCAGATTGGACAATACAGACCAATATCCATGCTCAATATAGACGGAAGGATCATGAACGGAATAATAGCGAGACGGGTTGTGGACTTCATCCAGAAGAACGACTATGTGAATCAAAGCGTGCAGAAAGCTGATATCCCTGGCATTCCCGGTTGTTTGGAATATAATTTCAGCATCTGGGACGAGATACAAAATATTAAAGCTGATAAGCAGTCGCTAGCAGTGGTATGCTTCTGGATCGGTTCCACATGTTATTCTGAAACAAGCGATGGGATTTTTCTGGATACCTAACGATGTGCAGAGGATGATAATAAACTACTACGACTAGCTACAAATGAGATTCTCTACTAATGACTTTACCATAGATTGGCGGAGATTAGAAGTAGGAATAGCAGCTGGGTGTACCATTTCTGTGATTTGGTTTCTAAAAATTCAAATGCTTCCCCAGACGAAGTTATAGTAAAGATTTCCGTATAAGTAATCCAGTTCCACCGCCATGGCGCGATTTCCGTGCACATTCTATCAAATTGTAACCCTGAGGAGTGCATTCTTTTTTTGTGCAGCAATCTGTTTTGACTTGAACCCTGTCTCCGTAATAGCAAACAAGTCAATATCATTACGACAAACAGGAGAGAGCAGAAGATTTTTTTACCAGTGATCTGACGTCCCATAAACAGAGTGTTGCATGATTCTAGTGCCTTAGTGTTGGAGAGAATGAGAGACGTTCCATTTTTACTAAATTACTAAGATTCGATTTACGAGTTTGAAGCGCGACCGATCGACTTGTAACTCTCACAGGAACAAAATGTGTTGGAGCTGATTCTATATTTTGTTTTGGTTTCCAAATTCCTTTTCGGAATAGCATTTTCCATGTCTTTTGAGAATGACTTGCGTGCAATGCAAGGCTTTCAGTTGAAAAGAGCTGGATTGAATGAATTCCTTTTGAAGTATTATTCATTGTTGTATACACTGTATGCATTCCTACTATGTTTATGAGCTGTATATCAACTAATTCCATGCCCAAATGCTGGGAATTCGAGTACGGTAGAACAAGTAAGCCTTAAAATTGATAGAATTAATATGGACTTTATAAGGTAGAATCTCTTAAGTGATGAAAGCCTAATAACAGATTAAATCCGTAATTGAATTCTAAACTAAGAGTTAAAACCTATGTTCTAGACCTACCCTACTGTTGCAGAATAAGTAAAATGGCGTAACATACGAAGTAAATTCGAGATAATAAAATAAGAGCTTCTAAACACACGTCCGAACTCAGCAGACAATGCCAAAGATAACATAAGGTAATAAAATGTGGTACTTGTAGAAACTGTTTCTTAAACCAAAAGACCACAAACAATGTTCACTTGTAAATCTAATACTGTCCTGTGGTTGCTCTATGTAATTGCTAAGGCTTAGTTGTAATGCGTAACTTAGTTGACTTAACGTGACTGAATTGACTAGGTCCTGGCGACCCCTTGCCCACCTCATCTAAATTCGCCTCCCCCCCCTTACCTTGTGCACTTCTTTTCGCAGTAAAAATGGGAATATTCATCTTGCCTTATTTTCTCAATTCATCTTTTGAGATAGCTTCCTCTTGGTCTTACTAAATTTGTGCTTTTTATTTTCGTTAGACAGAATTTTGGAAAATACCGCTGTTTGTTCTAAGTGTCCGATGGTGACCCTGTACGCCCCTAAGATACTTCTTGAAGCAAGATATCTTTATCTGTTGAGCATAAAACTGAGATAATTAGGATTCAGGAGAACAAATTTCTTACCTGAAGTTTGTCACATTCAAATGGCAACAAATAATTAAAGGGGAGCAGTGGTTCTCACTGTTACTCTGGTTCCTACGTCTCACTAGTGGTTGTCTTAGAAAAACCCAACTGAGTGTCTCTGAATTATCAAAATCGTACTTTACCAATGGCTTCTGTTCACCCAATACCAAAATTAAGGAAGACGTTGTCTCGTTCTCTCCTTAACTTACAAAAACCCGTCATAGGTCTTGGTTTATGCGAATCCATCGGTTACGCCTAGTTTTAGTATTTCTATAGCAGGGGTGCCTTTCCTCCCTACCTTTCCATGCAAAGAACAGACTATTCTGGGAGTGGAAACAATTGAAAAAGTTGGTACAAATGTATTATAGCAAATGTAAAGAAGTTAGGAGCTTAACAAAACTACCGGTCTACGCTAGCCTTTCCTTTACCCTGCTTTACCTTTTCAGTGAAGCCTTGCATGTCTTCGTATGCTTTTTCAAAATGAAACTCAAGTGGGGTACGCTAGCAAATATTTTGATATTGCATTGTGGATTAAGTAGGCAAATTTTCTGGAAAATGAGTTTAAGAACTGTTTTGGTGGCGTGGCTGTTGTAAAAAGTCGTTAAAGGGCCAAAACATATTTATTAAAGCTTAATTTTGATATTGGCAGTTGTGAACGAATTGTATCGTTGGGGATCATCCATTTTTCAAGTCATCAATAAAACCCGCAAAGTGGCGCCATATCACACTATTATCATCGCCCTCTTGGATGGTAAAGACACTCAACCTCTCAGGGTCCATATATGATGAGACCAAGGTTAATAAACTATCCGTCGGCCCCAAATATTTATATAACTTAGGAATGTGAGGCATATGAATGAACATAGGATTTCAATAACGTAATGAAAAGAGCTTAGGTGTCACGTTTTACTCACTTTTATCTTGCTACCCCACCCCCTTATATAATGACATAAATGAATGACCCTCGATAATTCCCGCTGTACACTAGGAACAGTCTTAATGCGAAGGTTCGAGGTTTCCGTTCAGTTCAAAGCCGTCTTAACTTATTATTAAGTTGTAATTAGTCTTTGATAAATGCAAGTGGGACAGCACAAAAATTATCGTGACAAACATGAGAAATCAACATTTTTCCCCCTCTTTCCTCAAGAAGTCTTCTCTCATCATCCACCATGAACATATCGATTTTTTTAGTTTGGGCATATCGTTACGTTTTCAGTATATATGTTATGGGCATTTAGTGAAATCGGGTATTACGGCCAAGGACTGAATTCTCTAGGCATTTCACATAATGACTAAAATTTCAATGTTAAGATTACACTAAGTGTCTGAAATAGTTTAGGCAATCAGTGTAATGATTTGAAAGGGACAAACATGCAGAAGAGGCAATAGATCTATCGACAGTCTTTTTGCAAAGAGAAACTATAACTCAATCAGAATTTTACGTGGATTGTATAATCAAGGGATCAATAAGGCTTGCTCCAATGGCTTATAAAGGAACTCTGTAAGAGGTTTCGATAACACGATCCACCATGAAGCCCTCATAGCAGTAACCAAGTGACTGAAAATTTGTTTAAAAGAGAATTGTACAAAGTATATGAGAAATGTATCAGGCAATTGATGCCCAAGGCAAGATGCAATCAAAAAATGGATAATCAAAGGGCACGAGTTCAACAAACTTCTTTCAAGTACGGACATGGATACTACTTCCAGAGAAAGTAAATTATCGCAAATCGATGTGTTTAGTATTTTATGTGCAAAACCATTTGTCATATAGGACTCTACTTATCCAGAGAGTATTCATAAAAATGATCTTCTTGTAACAATAAACATAGAAGCAACTTCCGTAAACAAATAAAATTTTTTAGTGCAACCGGTAGAACGTCCTTTGGGAATGCAGGAAAAACTTTTCGTGGACTAATGCCTTTTCAAGAGAAAGAGTTGCAATGGCTGCTAATTGCCTACCGAGGTTACTTTTTAAGCAAAGCACAAGAGTGTGGTAAACTAGAGTAAACTAATAAAATGAGTTTTACGTAATTTAAGGCACAATTAGTCCAACCACCTATATTACCCCATAAACGAGAACTTTCTCTCACTACTATATAAAAATGGGATTGTTTTTTTTGACTAGAAAATGTAAGCGTTGCTGTTGCTCGTTGTTGAATATAAACTGGAGAGCGGGATGCAATTAAAATTTGACCGCAGTCTTTTGTGCTGACGAGAACAACAGTATCGTCGACATAACGACAGTCAACGTCGTCAATATTCTATAATCTAATAGTATTCATTCGGAAATAAAATTTCGTTCATCTGAATCAATATGGAAGGACTACGAAAGAAATATCAAAGAATTATGGAAGGACTATGGAAGAACTATGGAAGAACTATGGAAGAACTATGGAAGAACTATGGAAGAATTTATAGGATTATGGAAGGACTACGAAAGAATTATCAAAGAATTATGGAGGAACTATGGAAGAACTATGGAAGAACTACGAAGGAACTATGGAAGGATCATGGAAGAACCATGGAAGTTGGGCTAATGCTAACAGCATTAAGATTGTGCTACAAATCTTTAATTGGTGACCCCGACGTGATGAATCGCTACATTTGGCAGGTTTGACGACAACAGCATACTTACCACATACATAAGTTATACCTCTCCAATGCCCGTGTCCTCACCCATTTGGGTGGTACTTGCCTAGCGTACCTAACAGTTGACAGGTTCTATGCCAGGCGTCACATCTCCGGGGTATCGATTACCAATAGATGAATATAAGCAGAGAGTCAATCGTTCCTAATACCCACGTTAGTTTGAATATTTTCCCCATGTACAAACGTACAACTGACGTTCCTGGAATACGAAACATATCTAGTCAGCCCACGGATTTCTTAATAAAAAATTTAGGGGATTTCCCACGAAAACATTACAAATTTTACACTGAAAATCAGATGACGTAGGTTTGTGGTTGCTGCGTAGTAAATGCTTAAAGATGGAGCTCACGTGCTTTGACTAACAGAATTGTTTACTCGTCCAACATTAAACCGGCATATTCACGGCTTAAGTGGAATCGAATGTTGAATGGCTCCCTTATTTTACTGTTCTACGCTGATAGCAATCACCGCCGCCAAAAAGGAAATAGATCTTCTATTTTTGGCCCATACTAACGATGTCATATCAAAATTCATTGACATTTCTCTTTCTAGTGATGTAAGAAGAATTACTACAAGTCTTAACAAACATTTCCGCCTGATACAGACTTTCTGGTTTTCAGTAGAAGTACCGTCTTTCGGTTGGCCGGCATTAAAAATGCTTGAAGTTCTTCTAGCCTCAGAATTAAAAGATTTCTTGTTAAACGAGATCACGCTATCGCTTCAGGGGTATAATGCTAGTCGATGCTTCGATATCGTTGTGGAAAGTGTATTCCTACTCTAAACAAATTCTAGGACCACCATCCAATTGCAAAATTATTGTCTTTCTGTCACAAAAAGACGTGTTTATATAGTTGTTGAATAGTGATAAGGCGCGTTTAGAAAGAAACAATGAACAAATAAAGAAAGAGGTTGATGAAATGCAGTGATTGATGAAATGCAAGAGGAGACAAGATGATCCAAGAGCAAAGACGACGTATGTTAGCATCAGTCCTTAAGTACACATTACATGGAATGCTTAAGTATACAATTAAAGAACTTGATATGGTTTGTCAACATTAATGACAAGATAGCGGTATTGCCCTGCTAAAGTGGTTAACAGCACTGAACCAGTATTTTTTTATCTTGGCGTGCGTCTACTTGAAACATGATGTAGGTTTGGTACTCTGAACAATATGGGAACCCTTCTACTCCGTATTCCTGTGCAACCTTCCAAACCTCATCGCCAGCAAGGTATATTCCAATGTAAAAATGCTCAAGATGACCCTCCCTCATAACAAGGCGATATAACAAGTTACCGGACAGGAGAGTTTAGATAAGGCAGGTAAAGACCTAGCTGTAAAGCTTCATTGTGGTAGATAAAACATGATGGACAAACAGGTGTTACCAGAAAAGAGAGACCCTGGTCTCGTCGACCATGGAAGAACTTGTAGAAAAGGGCCAGTGATAATATCACTTGGTGACGCAATAGAATTTTAGGAGCCCCAGAAAGCGTCAATCCGGTTAAAGAGTAAAGACCCAAGTTTGGATTACGCAAGCAGAGAGCTAAGACCGGCAGTCTCTTATGACGTCAGATATGACCCTTTGGAGGAAATAACCTTGATCCTCCGAAATGAAAGGCAGGTGAACTATCAAGAAGAACTTTACAGTGGTCTATTAACGTATCAACGTTATCATAGGCGTCAGCCATACGGCAGCAGACAGATTTAGATGCGGTGTACGTCTTAGTATCAGTCAGACGGTGGTGGATAGCTAGGTGGAAACGAATTTGCTTAGTTAGAAAAAAATTCTATTGCCCTTGGGATAGGATTTGGGTAAACACTTATGACGCAATAGCTCGATTCCAGGACTTCTATTCCAGGACATCTCATTCTAAAAGAATGGAATCAGAGCAGTTGTTGTAGCGGATAGCACCACTGAAGTAGTTTCGCGATACCCAAAGTGTTTCGGATACGGTTTGCTACCATTTTCACTACAGGAGCAATTTTATTACCAAATATATACCAGATAGCATGGGTAACGTGTAACTGGAAGGCCTATCTGGTATCAAAGATCTATCGATCATCCATAGTTATCCAGAACCGCGTAATTGAGACCATAGCAAAACTGCAGAAAGCATGTGTCCTATGTATTCCTTATACTTCCTTTCAATGGCTGTGCACACTTGACAATAAATATTTCGGTGACCAATACATTGGTATTAAACCTTTTCAAACAACTTAGCGGAACAGTCCACTTACTTTTTCTAGATGAATCATGGTCCCTTATACAATAAAGAACAACTTACTATTTCTAGATGAATCATGGTACCTTATAAAA
>JAAAKM020006971.1:16516174-16526967 GCA_010016025.2 Alatinidae sp. Z8VKAUB7J3 | reverse complement strand
AAAGTGTGTATTGGTGTTTATTCACCAATTTCTTTTTTGACTTCAAAAGAACATAGGCATATGAAAAGGGTAATAAAACATTCAACGTCTTTGATGGAATTGTGGTTGTAGCAATACTATAAAAGCCAGGTTTAAAATGTGCACATCAAAAGTGTTCAAATGGTTTCCTTTCGCACAAAATCAAAGTATGTAAAGTCGAAACATCAAAAATTAAATGAAGATTTGAATACATAAACAGATTTGGAGATGGTGAGGGTGCTATTTTTCACTTTAAACTTTCTTTCAACTTGCCGGATTAGCATACTCCGGTGTCCAGTGTGAGGCTGATATTCAGGCAGGCGCATGAAGTAGCGGCATATAGAAATAATACCTTCCTTGATAAAAACAAAATAAATGAAACCGAACATCAGTCTCGTAAATGTGTTGTTTTCTGGGTTTTGAAACACGAGCTAGCCACTTGGTCATAACCTTTGAACTGTATTTGGCCTGCGAGACGCCAACTTATATCGGCATATCTTGGACTCTTCCACGAACTAAAAATAATTCCATTCAAACAATCCAAGAGTAGGCTTAATACATCACCGCAGCTTTGTCAATTGCATGTGATATTCTAATGTTGGAAAAGTACAAGTACAAATATATAACTGTTAGTATATTATGCCAGCTATTACCTAAATTATGTATGATTTCAGTATAATAATGAAAGTTTTGATACTAAGGCAATCACTATCTCCCTTTTACTGTTTTCAACGTTCTAGCGCACCTGTTTACATTGTTTATCAAGTGCCTCATGTATCAGTGTTAACTGCATGGATAGACAAACATACGTGCTTCTCAATGCGTATTTCTATGTGTGTTTTAGTTTTCGGTTCAGATTTTTAACCTGGATACTCTCCAAGCAAATAGTCGCAAACAACCTTCCTTTGACGACAGCACCATTGCCCACATAATGTGTCACGCATATGAATTTATTGATAAGCATTATAAGCCTCCATGTATCACACCTTTCTCGGATGAAATGCTTACTTCAATGACTGACTGACTAAACAAACAGAATCATCCCACTCTCATATCAAAACACAGTAGCCTTCCACACAATAACAGAAGACATTGTATTTCGTACAACTGAGTTGTGATAATATGCAGATGCAAGACGAGTTAGCAATCCAATTGCGGGAAAAATGTTGTCTTTGATAATCATCCAAATATAGCGCAACATATACATGATGATTCGTGCACGTTGGCGAGTGAGAGTAGATAGCACGTGCCGTAAACAATAAATTATGACACACACAATCACAAAAAAAGACATCAAAAGTCTTCCATGGTCAAGTAGGTAGACGGTGCATATTCTACAATATCCACTACCTCTCTCACATACCACAAAGTAACACTACATGGCACAGAATTGGCGTGAGCAAAACACAACACAGCATATGTACTAACAAACCATAAGTTACTGCTTAGAAGTTGTTGCCAGCAGAGTGACATCATTTCATAAAAAGCTTTGACATCTTTATGATATGCCCGGTATTCTCCATCAATATAGGCCAAATTGTGATAACTTCCTTCTGGCGTATTATAATGTAATTAACTATATTGTATATAACGTACTGTAGCATAACATACTGCAGCATAATGTACTGTAGCATAACGTACTGTAGTATAACATACTGTAATATAACGTACTGTAGCATAACATACCGAAGCATAACGTACTCTAGCATAACGTACTGTAGCATAACGTACTGTAGTAAAATATACTGCAATATAACGTACTGTAGCATAACATACCGAAGCATAACGTACTGTAGCATAACATACCGTAATATAACTTACTGTAATATAACGTACTGTAGCAAAACATACTGTAGCATAACGTACTGTAGCATAATGTACTGTAGCATAACATACTGTAGCATAACATACTTTAGTATAACATACTGTAGCATAACATACTGTAGCATAATGTACTGTAGCATAACATACTGTAGAATAATGTACTGTAGCATAACATACTGTAGAATAACGTACTGTAGCATAATGTACTGTAGCATAACATACTGTAGCATAAAATACTGTAGCATAACGTACTGTAGCATAACGTACTGTAACATAACATACTGTAGCATAATGTACTGTAGCATAACATACTGTAGCATAACATACTGTAGCATAACATACTGTAGCGTAACGTACTGTAGCATAACATACTTTAGTATAACATACTGTAATATAACTTACTGTAATATAACGTACTGTAGCAAAACATACTGTAGCATAACGTACTGTAGCATAATGTACTGTAGCATAATGTACTGTAGCATAAAAAACTGTAGCATAACATACTTTAGTATAACATACTGTAATATAAAGCACTGTAGCATAACATACTGTAGCATAATGTACTGTAGCATAACATACTGTAGAATAACGTACTGTAGCATAATGTCCTGTGGCATAACGTACTGTAGCATAACATACTGTAGCATAACATACTGTAGCATAACGTACTGTAGCATAACGTACTGTGGCATAACATACTGTGGCATAACGTACTGTAGCATAACGTCCGGTAGCATAACGTATTGTAGCATAACCATAGATTTAATAATAGCTTCGCTAGATTGAGAACTAGGCCCGATTCCATTGTTCAAAAGCGAGTCAATCAGGTTTTTACCCATTGAAGGTTTCGTCAAGTCGTCTGATCTACAGTATCATGTCCTCCTACGTTTCCATATTGTAAAGTTTTGCACCATTCTCGAACACATTTCCTGTTTCATTAGTCAATAGTTGTCATCTGAGCATTGTCTTAAGCAAGAAGTCGCTCAATTAAGAATTGAAGTATAGAAAATAGATGCTGTTCGCCAACACTTCTTAGAACTTCTTGTGTTGACTATGTATAATCATTTGCGTCCTTCAAAGAACTAATAAAACAAGAATAAAATTGTGGCTTTACCTGGATACAAGATAATCGCATCGCGATGTCTCATACTTGGCAGTAGATTAAGTATGAAAATGAGAAGCTTGTCAGAGGCAAAATAATAAACTGTATATTGCACTTACGCATATATCAAAGAAATAAATTCATTACTCTTGTCTCTGAGCCTTTAAAAATTGTATAAAACTTACATTTTCTGATTGAAGTTGTGAATTGTTACAAAGCTTACTGTCAGCTTAAGTACAAATAATGGCTATACTCACAACATTTTTCAGAGCGAAGATCAGGCTCTGCATTAATGCATTGACATTACTATACGTCAATGTCTGCAAAGACACCAACGGATGGATTTGAAGAAGGACATCAAGTCAGTTGGGCTTTTGAAACCAACAATTGTCTCTAACATACTTCCTCGAGATGGAAACAGCTGTCCAATACAGCAAATTGTAGTGTCCGTGGACATAGACGCTCAGTAGTAGCTGTAATAACTTTTGGAATACCACTTTGTTCGCATTCTTAGGTGACCATAATGTTCTAGCTGCCTTCCTCTGGCTTTGGACACGGGATAGCTGGATTATATTTAACGGAGTTATACAGCTATACAAAATAGTAAACAGCGACAAGAACAATACACATAGAACCAAAATTCTCTTTAAAATTTTCTTTTCTGATTAGGTCCAGCCCCCTTGCAACTGTTGGCGATATAGTTTGCCTTTCTTGTAGTTAGATCGGGACATTTTGATATTAATGTTTTCAATCAATATAATTGAAAATTTTGAGTGTAAGAATTGTCCTCAAAGTATCATAACAAAATAGTTGTACAAAAAAGTATGAGAAAGGTAAAAAACCAAACACCACACAACCCGTAACTAGTCGTGGTTTGTTTGAAGAGAAAGGCAGAAATTAAATAACCGTTAGGAAATAATTGTCCGAGCCAGCGAATCCTGCAATGGGCTTTATTTTAGGTCAATAAGATCTTTTATAATATATTCATGGTATCTAAGTGTGTGTAGAAATTTGGTTATTATTACAATTTGGGGATAGCTCTGTGATCAACCCGTCATCTCTAGATACATTTCACACACTTTTCGTAGTTTTGAAATTGTTGCAAGTTTTTAAGTCATTTAATGAATGTGTTTATGGTGTCAATATTTTGAATTCCAAAAATTGATGATAAGATGCCAAAATATACATTTCGTGATAAATAGGGCTCGTAGATAGTAGATACTGATATTTTAACCAGGCCAGTTGTCTTTTGAGGTGCTTCTTACCCTTTTCTTTCAGATTAGCTTGTAACTTTCTTATCTGTTGACAAATGTCTGAATTTAGGGAGACAATCTTTTAACAATAAATAGAAGGTTACAAGTATTGCTATATCAATGGATTTAAATTATAAATATGCTTAATTTGCCAGCATGTTTTCCATCTTAAACAAGCTCCACATCTTTAGGGTAACCGTCCATTTCCTAGTAATAGTAATATCAAGAGTATCAATAGCTGTTACAGCTGTCTATATGATCGAAATGCACTTTTAATATTTCAATGAAAAAGTAACTATTGTGAACGTAACTAATTTGGCTCCATTCATGATCTTTCCATACTCTCTACAATCTTAAAATTCCCGACTCAATCGCAAGGGTCACACATTTTTTACCCCCGGGGACGATTGTGCCGCTGCTAAGCAAAAGGTCTGCCCTCGCAGTAGTACCTTTCGAACGCATTTGAATAAAACAAAAGGCTTCAACGATCCTCCGTCTCATGGACACTGACAATAAACAATGTCCTATTAACGATCGCTTTCAATTGACAATGCATTCACTTAGAAATCACAGGTAGCCCGCTCTGGTAAAACTCGACGGGTTTTCAAAATTTCACCGTATCTCATAAACTATTTATCGATGGAGAAACATGCAAACGTTTGGATCACTACCTTCCTAGCACTAATCGCAGCTTACCGTTGTATAGGTGGATTGTCATTCGTTGAGCGTTCTCTGTTTGTCCCAGGATTTATAACATAAGAACCATGATCACAGGCAGCGAAAGTCAGAACAAGTAGTGAGGCACAAGTGATACCAATACGCCGTGATTCGAAGTCTAGGAATTTAGCGTGGAATGAGATTGTCTTTATGGATTCCTTCATGTCAAGCTTAAGCAGTATTAACGGTGACACATAAATTGGCTTTTAATTTCTTTGTTATTCCCGCTTTAGTTATTAAGAGAACGTGCGCATCTTGAAACGTCCATTCACTTGATTGTGATAATCCACATAAATTGAGTATAAATTTTGAAAAAGTTGAGATCAATTTATCAGACTAAATGGATGCGTCGGTTGAGCTGTAAGGATTTAAATCTTGATAAATTGACAGCGCAAAAGAAAATGATTTAGATATAAATAGGAAGATCATCACCCCCGTCTCAAACCTTATAGCTTTTGCGTATTTCTGGAATAGATTAAAACTTTGCTTCGTTCTATATACCATTTTTGAGCAAGTCATTATCTTCCTAAGAAACCTACCAAGTTAAATGAAGTTGGAATGGATGTTTAGAGGAGAAATACTAAGGTAAACTGGGTCGCATCACACAAAAGGGGTGTAACCTGAAGGTTCGTACCTTTTGGGTGCTTCAGTTTGCGATTCCGCCTCATTCAGTTAATTGCCTCTTTTGCGTCTTTAAGGGCTAGAGCTGAGGATCCTAGTTTGCATATGTGCAATGAAACATATTTCGTCTTGCTACCATGTATCATGCAAAGTCTCGCAATATATCATTTGTCTGTCTTTGCACCGGTTGAGAGCCTGCCTTAACAATTATTACCATACATTCCAAATGCATTCCTCATACGCAGTTGAATGAGCGTAGTGCATCGAATGCAATACCTGTGATATTTCAATGCGACTAACATTGACGAATACTTATAAACTCTATATTTGAATGACACGACAAAATCTAGTGTTACCCAGAACCGGAGCTCCTCAAATGCTGGAATCTGATCTCAAAAGGCTTTAATTTTTCAACCTAAAAAACGCCTAGGTATTTGCAAACGATGCAGAGAATCTTAACGACATTAGGGAGATGTACTCGCAGTTCTACTCGTATGGAGAGGAGAGCGAATACTTTTTGCCCTGGTAAATCAATTCTCGTTTGAGAGGGGAATTGTCCAGAGACCTAAATACAATATTTAAATCAAAGAATCATAAAGGAAGAAGGTTCTTTTTGAATTTGTTATTTTATGTTTAAAGTTATTCATCTCAGTTGTTTTTTTAATTTTGCGATCCTAGGATCCTCGGCTGTGTTTTAGATTGCGGCTGATGTAAGAAGGGATAATGAAATATGAAGAAAACCAAACAATTCACCTGGGAATAGCTTCTTATGGATGCACAGGGACGGGGGAATAGGGGGACAGAGCCCACCCTAAAGATTTAACAAACCTCAATCTTTTCCCTGACTGCTTTTCATCTTTATCAAATTTAAATTGATTGCAACAGACATTGCGTCACATTAACAGCAAGATATGCATAGCGACACGAAACACCCCTTTCCACACAATGGCCAAAGGTACCTTAGTGGAATGTGAGAAAATAAATTTGAACCCAGCATACTTGCCCCCCCCCCCCCCCTCCCCCCTATCGTCCCCCGTCGCTGATGCAGATGAAAATATTAGGGAAAACAGATATTTTGGATATGTTGTTAATAAACACATTTTAATCTCTATATTAAACCGCTTTGATCTATGCTTTAGTAACAAGGAACCGATATATAAAAGCTATGATGCCTAGTAACTTTAGTTTAAACATTGTGTAAGAGAACAAAGTTATTTGATTGTAAAAGATGATGACTTAAGTCCCGCACACGTATCCAGAGTACGGTGTGTAGAAAATCCTAATGTTATTTGTTCAATTTCTGATTTCTACCTAGAATGTACATAAAATCATAACTGTTAACAGCACACTACGAAACGATATTTTGAGCCCCTTCCTGCTTTCGTTTCTACAGCTGTTTCCGTTTATATCCGTCGTTGACCATTAAGAACCAAAACAACGACCATATTTGCTATGGCAGCAGCCTCAGTCAACATTGTTTTTTGTCAAATGTTTTTATTAGGTATATTTTGAGCTCTTGCAAGACCCTCTGGATTTTCCATTGTTATGTCACAGGGACGCCATTGCTTTGATAAACTCTACAAAAATCTTAGGCGCATTAAATCGACTATATTCCTCAGGCCAGTTTAAAGTCAATAAAGTTTTTTTGTTTGTATTCCCGTGTTATTACTTCGTATTTTTATGTCACCCCTACACGATACCCCCGGGCAGAATTTATGTAGGGAAAGTTAAGAAAAGTCAATTTGACAATGACATAGACAATAATCTTCACGTTAGAGCAAACCCGTTAAAGTAATACTGACAATAATTTTGACGAACTTTTATTGATAAAATTTCGGCTCGCAGGGTATTTAACTTCTTCCTTTTGATCTTTCCTGTTTGTATCTGGGCTCTTATACCTAACTCTTTACTTTATATCTTACTCGTGATAATAAATTGAATCTTTTTTAGTCACCATCGGTTTTTGAAAATTTAAGTTTAGACCGAAATACTGGGTATAATGTCGATCATAACAGAAACATTGGAAGTTCGTCAATAAATATCCACAGATTTTGATTTGGTCAATATATGTTGCAATCACTCAATCATTACCCACAGATGATCAGTTTCATCAATATTATTGTCAATGTTATTGAGCGTCTAGCGCCCGCTTTACTTTGTAACAAGATATGATTTGTCTCTATTTTAACATGATACATCAAACCGAACTAAACGTTGGATATTTCCTGTAATGCCGTCGTAGCTTTAGATTTAATTAGAGCTTGTACAAGATGGGATAAACTGCCGTCTGATTAGAACCGGTTTATTCTTTATTCATGCAAATCATGAGAAAATAACCTTAATATGAAATTTTCCACTATTATGCTTGGAAAAGAAACGATTTTAAAATCCTATTGTCATTTTTCTACGAAATTGGACGAAATCCTCACAATTCCCCTTTGACGTCATATTTTGAATTATTAAAGAAGGAAATGCAGAAAATAGTAAACACGCAAATTTTTTATCAAAATTGCAATGGAAATAATGATTCCGTCTTGTTTCTAGTTGGCATTCATCCGGAAAATAGTCACAATCACGGCTCCTTGCCGAAAATTCTATTTGTAGCATTGTTTATCTGCTAGAAAATACTCAATTTAGTTCTGTTTCGTGGTGCAAAGATAGAGTACTCAGAATCACCTAAGTAACCATGGGAGGTATTTGTGAGTTGAGGACAGTATCTCTGAGATTTTGTCAAATTTCTCTTTATTATTATTATCATAAACCTCCTTGTTTCTATGTTTCCAACAGTTTGACTTTTAATCAGCATATTTCTAGTTCTCACGGTTTATCATTGTTTCAGTTATAACGTGACATTCTTTGTTTTATTCAAGCCATTGCATGATATTGTTAACGATTGATGTTAATTGCATCTTTGTGTTCTTAAACAATGCTGCACATAGCAATTACGATGGCTAATGTGGTAACGGAAGGATCTAAAGACGAAATGATCGAAGTTAAATGGCTGGCTTTGTCGGTTTTGAACTCGTTGGTCAGCAATTAAAAATAATTATAACCGAAATAAGATGAGATACCTTTGTAAATTGTTAAGCAGAAACCGATATTTTTCTCAAGACTTTTGCTTGTTGAGCATTAAAAGGCTCTGAAGACTAAAAAACTTACTAGCCAAATAAGTAGCGAACTTAAACTAGCCTAGTTATTTACTAGTCACTTAGTTCGTTTTTTAGTCAGTTATTTAGTCAGTTTCTTGCTTCATTTAGTTACTCTATAACCTAGTTAGTCAGTTGCTAGTTAGTCGGTAGTAAGATAGGTAAGTAGTTAGTTAATTCATTACTTATTTAATAAGTTAGTCAGTTAGTTAGTTAGTTAGTTAGTTAGTTAGTTAGTTAGTTAGTTAGTTAGTTACTTAGTTACTTAGTTAATTAGAGAGAGAGGAGGTAATTTTCTTTTTGAATGACTTAAAACTTTGTTTAGTTTAGTCAGTTGGTTACTAGTTAGAAAATTAGCTAGCTAGTTAATTAGTTAGCAAGGCATGTAACTGGTTAGTAAATTAGTTATCTATTCTTTAGTTACTTAATTAAGTGCAAGTTAGTTAGTGAGGTAAATAGTAATGAGCCCGTTCTACTGTGATCCTGATGTTATACCATGGTTTTGTATTTTCGATTACCGGTGATAGGATACCCTCTCCTATCTTACAAAACTGACTTGTATTTATAACTGAATTCTTAATTAATTAGATAGATAGGTAACAGTAAGACTGTTTTTGTTAAATTCAATCAGTACTAGATGCACCAGACCTATTAATAAATGGTCCTAATGGTTCAAAATATAGGCGGGTGCTCCAGTCAGTGATTTAAGTCCTTCCTCCAAGACCTTGCTTACGTGATAAGTGTAAGCAACTCTCTTGAAAAAAGGAATAACTTTAAGGTTTGATTTCTTTAGGATTACCACGTTAGTAATCAAATAATTATCCGATAACATATGCAGACCTGTCAAATTTTTAACTAAAAATACATGAAAATATGTAGAATATGTCTGCATCTACTTGCAAGAAAGCAAGAGAGGATGGGGACAAGTTTTCTGTTCCATCAGGAAAGAAGTACCGTTATCTCCCTCACTCATATGCAACCGAGAATCAAAGCGGTAAGAAGCCTTGCAGAGCAAGTTGAGATAGTACCTCGGAATTATTTTGTCAAAACTTGCCATGTATCAGAAGGGTTTTTGAGAGTGAGGCTTCCAAGACGTCTGGCGAAGTCCTTAAGAGATACGTTATCCATAACCTCAATTGCTCGTTCTTGCTTTTTTTATTGAATCAAATGCAATTTATCTTGTTTATATGGCAGTCGGGTGGCCAAGGTGCGTGAACATGATAGCTTTTTAAGTGTTACTTCAGCTGAGAGAGACATTTCCTTATTTACAATTATTAGTAACTTTTCTCTAAAAATTCGTGGAAATAAGCTACGAAGTTGAATGCGTACGTGATGCCAGGTCGTAAAAAGAATGCGTAAGAGGCATAAAAAATGCGTGAAGGTTGGAAGGTCTCGATTTTATGATTGTAATAGAGTCAACGAACCCTTGAATGATTAATTTGGCGTTAAAGTCTTGCCAAAAAGCGCTTCCTTTACCAACTCCAGGACTATAAATAAGAACA
The DNA here is from genome assembly GCA_010016025.2 of Alatinidae sp. Z8VKAUB7J3. NCBI lineage: Eukaryota > Metazoa > Cnidaria > Cubozoa > Carybdeida > Alatinidae > Alatinidae sp. Z8VKAUB7J3. The sequence continues at coordinate 16,516,781 of JAAAKM020006971.1, read as the reverse complement.
AGCTCAACTCTTTCGTAGCCATTAAATATAACAAATAATAATAAGCTCAGTTAATTGTTCAACAAACATCTGGAAATAGTCATCTCTTTTCTCACGTGTGAAGGTTTTGCTCCATACAAAAGTAGAAAATAAGACAGCTGTAGTGCTAGTTCCTTTGGTTGTGGTGCCACCGCATACTTATTTAGAAGGTTTTCCAAATGCCAAGTATCTATTTCATATTCATCTACAATGTGCTTATTACCACAAGGAAACTAAACAAAACTGACTAATAATGACTAGTGAACACCTATTTTACCGTTAAAGGCCAAACCCCGAACTTTTTCACAATTTAACAAGGTGATATAAAATTAGAATTAAAAAAAATCAAGCTAAGAGCACTTTTGTGGAGGATGATAACAACAAAAGACAGAGAATAAAGAAAGATGAGGCAATAAAACTAATTTTAAAATTGTTGGAGATTTTAGTTGCGTGTGACTTAGGATAGAGTTGGGGGTATGGGAACTGAAATAGGCTAAGAAGCTGACATTTTCTTGTCCATTAAAATTTATGTTTCAGATGACCAGGGAAAATGTTTGTAAAAGATTTGAGAAAGAGCACACTAAGATAA
>JAAAKM020006971.1:16498719-16516074 GCA_010016025.2 Alatinidae sp. Z8VKAUB7J3 | reverse complement strand
TTGGTATTAAATTTGGACTTATGTATAAAAGTGGTATCGATGTACTACCAATGAATTACCTTTGTGACATGCTACCCTTCCGCCCCCTCCCCTGTAAGTCTTAATTGCAAGGAAACAATCACCAAAGTTCAAAATAACTTCAATACTTTGGTAAAAATAAAAGTTTGATAATATCTGAAGTATCGATTTATTGAAAAATCTAATCTTTTCTATCAATATCTATACCGTGTGATTATTAATGCTTACGTTTTTCATGTTAAGAAAACCAACATGATGGAATTGTTTCGAAATTCTCATTCTAATCTAACATCATACATGGAAGATTTGATAAACAATGTAAGCCATAAATGTTGACGACCCAAACAGAATGTTTAGAAAACATTTTACATGAGAGTTTCTTCGCACACCCATTACAAGAAGCATGTTAATGCCAGTATCGAATCCAACACGTTAAGAAGATATCAAAAATTGCTGTAGACTTCCTCCTGTCGTTGAGACTTCAAAACACAAACTACAAAGGTTACTATCTCGAGTTTTGTGAAGCTAGCATGGGATTTCGCAACTCTTACGAGTGGTATTTAGTACATGTCCGTTTAAACAGTGTAGTCAGCATTTGAATGACGGGAAAAATGGAGTATTTTTTGCTCAGAAACAGTAATTCTATCTGCAAACCATTAAACTTGATGAAAGTACCGCACGTGAAAGATACGGCGAGCGGAATTCTGTGGATCGTCAAACACAAAGTTATAGAGACATCAAAAAGACAATAGACTTCATGGTCGACTCTACCATCAGTCAGCACTTGCTGTTAAATCCCAAATACAGTGAGATGTTTCCCGGTGATTGTTTTTTGGTTATTAACCATGCGAGATCGGTATTTAAGGGTTGTGGAGGCTATTTGCGTCAAACACTTTAAGCTTGATCTTTGCCGCTAAAACAGATTTAGTCTATGACAATTCTTTTAAATCCGCAGTTACATGGTCTGTTTAAAGTTTTTAACAAAGTGCATTACCTAGTTATATATATTTTGTGAATTCTAATCCCTTTCTCTTTCTTATCTTTTATAACTATGGTGCTGCGTTCAGATGTGAGTCTTAAGAAAAATGATTTTTATTTGATGATTAGGAGCTAATGTGGTGGCTGGAGGAATGAAAGTATGTTAACATCGGAGGTCACCTATCTCAGTTGGTAGAGTGCGCACCGCGAAAGCGTGGGTCACGGGTTCGATCCACGGTGGTGACATATTTTCTATTTCTCTAGTGTTCTTTTCAAAAAAGCTTTTGTAGCTAAACGATGAATAGTACTTTTTTGTATGTTGTATTGCGCCCATAACTACACATTTTCTTCAACGTTCAGATATTATCTTTATCAGGTATACCTATATATATATATATTTGTTAAGATCAGTATTTAATTGCTACGTGCCTGCTGAGTATATATATATATATATATATATATATATGTATATATACATTATTGCAATTACATTATTGTGTGGTTTTGAGAACGCAAATTGGTCATACATTTAGTCATTAGTAACTACATCATGGGTCTATAATATAAATTCTCGTGTTACTTTTACTTCTTACATACACATTGAAAGTTCTTTTGTGTGATTATGGTATCCAGTTCCACGCACATTCACTGCATCTGTTTTAACATTTTGACAGCTGACATCGACTTATCATGAATCATCACCAATGATCAGATGTCTCGGTTAACAAGGTTTGTGCGTGCTGTTAAGGAGGTTGTCCAAATTTAGTAAACAAGATCAAAAGTAAAAATTCTTATGGCTATGCCAAATCGCTTCTCGGAAGAGATTCTGGGTATTATATGCTAAAAGTACTTCCTAAAGGCAACAGGCTTAGCAGCAACGTTAGCCTGGAAATATTCAAAATATCTAATATCTTTAAGAGAAGATCAACCGTGTAAAACAAAAGCAATGGTACGGTCATATATATTTAAGTGGGGCTCTTGCACAACAAAGCAGTCAGACCTGGCCAATGGAGAGAACGCAACAGGTTCAAACCGGTACTCGCTACTTATCTGATAAAAAGTTTCAAGTCAAACCGTTGAAAGTATCAACTTGATGAGTTTAATCGAGCATGCCCCTTTAACGCATTATCATAAAGAGAATGCAATATTTGATAACCCAACTTTACAAAAAAAATCTTGAACAGCAACAACTCATTCGTTGCTCTTAGCACGCTCTGAGTTGCTATACGAAACGTGAAACAACCATACACAGAGAGCATGATGTAAAGATTGATGATTAAGCACATAAGTGGGCCCGTTGATTTAGCGCGACTTGACTTTATACGACGAGATCATAACACTAAAGGTTATAAAATGCACAGTTGGTGTTCGGTCAACCTCTGTAGGGTTAGTGAAAATTTTACTACGGTACCTAATCACAGCAATATATCTGGTAGCAATACGCACCAGTGTCCCTAAAATGACATGCTGAAAAGTAGTACTAAACGAGAAAACATTAAACAAGTCTTTACTCAAACAATAGAGTAATATGGCCACCACATTGCATGAACAAAATGGCCACTTCAATTAAGAATAAAACTTGCCATGTGTGGGTCATATGATTACGGTGAGTATATATAAGCCAACAATTTGAATGTCTCCATATATCTACTGCCGCTCTAATTGATGCAGAAAATAGTTCAAAATAATGAAACACGAGGGATTTTGCACTCACCGATTGCAATGGCTGATACTATCTTCAGTAGGACGACTTGCTCTCTTCCACAACCGGGGAAGAAAGGTTCCAAAATGTACTCTGCAAATGCCATTGAGACTGCAGCGGCAACCGACGGCTTCATGACAATAATGGCTGTCCAACTGTACATGAAACCAAAAACACCGCCAAAAACTCGTGTTAGGTAGGTCCTTTCTCCACCAGATTCCTGAATCATGGTTCCCAACTCTGCGTAACATAAAGCTCCCACCATGGCAAGTACACCACAGCCTGACCACACAACCAATCCCATTCCTACTGATCCAGCATTTGAGAAAACTGACCGTGGAGATGCAAAGATACCACTTCCAATCATGACTCCAACAACGAGAGAAATACAGCCCACAATTCCAACTTCTTTCTTTAACTCTACTCTCGGTGGATCCACATCCAATTTTGCTAGTGGCTTGTCCTCGGAAACATCATCAGAGCTGCCAGAACTGTTATCTCCCTCTGCCAGTTTCATGTTCCGATCATCTTCGTGTGCTTTCAGTAATGGAGCGGCATTTTCGCTGGCTCCTTCCTCTGCTAGAGATCCCATAGTCCGTTGAAACGATGCAAAAACCTCTTTATGTTATTATCAACGGATCCACTGAACAACCGAGTTCAATAAAACAAACGCAACAGTTTACAACACTTTTAATCTCACTCACGCTGTCCGCGATTTTTTTGTAGCTGCAATCCTAACCAGTTTGTTGAAGAACACGAGGTTACTGACAAAAGAAAATCCTGATCAATTTCGAAATAACTGCTATGGACAATCAAAAGGAGAATGACTACTCTGGCTTCGTCAGAAATTCGACACCTTTCAATCTCTTGAGCTGTGACAACTTAACGACTATAACTTCCCAGCCACACGCTCGATGTTTTGATTGTATGAATGAGTGGCAATTCTTCCCGGCAAAATTAAAACTCAACTTCTGATGACGAAACTCTCTTCCCCTGTGAACAATGACAATAGTCCAATGGACCAATCAGAGGAAAACAGGTGTTCTTTGCACTTACAGCGCATCACCAGCATCAGGAGGTTTCACAAAAATCGAGACAAAATCAATACCACATCATCTCTTCCAATAAAAGATGCTTAAGGTAATTATTGCAGCGAAGCCTTTAATTTTAATTGTTTTATAGTCATCGATAGCTTTTTCTGAGAGTCCGTACTTATTTCCTACGACAGTGATACTACGATTTTGATGTAGTTAAATATGATGTACCCCCGTCTCAGACAATTGTACAGTGGACCTAAAGTGGTCTTTGTAAATGCAATAATTTTCACGTGGGTCTTGCTTGATCACTGAAGGAAATCGGGGTCTAGACCTTAACAATAAACTATCGTTACCCGATGTCCAAACCAATCTGTCCATGGCGGCTTTGTTTGACGTTACACAAAGGCGGTGAACGAAGACCCACAGGAGGAGAACATTTCAGTGATCTCCACAGAGAGTTCTGTGTTAATGTGTTTACACGCCACGGCAGATGAAAGCAATAGCAGTTTACAGCGACTAAACAGTAGAACAGTGAGACGAAATACACCATTAAATGAAGCCTTTCGGTGTATAAGTCCCAGTTTTCATAGCGAGAACGTAACTGGAAGCTCTCAATCGCACTCAAGAGTACTCGAGAGAAGAATGGATAGTAAACATCATTATCTTCAGTAGCTGAAGACGACTACGCCCGTTTGGTAGTTTCTGTGGAAAAAAAGGCAGTTTGTGGTTAGCGAGAGGGGGGAGGGGGGAGGATGCTATCGGATGCAAGGAAAGGTTTACGAGATTTCATTGGAGTGCCTTACCCCATGATCGTGTCACAGTTATTACGTGAATAACTCTGGTCGACGAACTATGCATGGCATTTAACTATAGAGATTTTTGGAAGAGGGTGGGGGCGAGACCATTAGCTATTATTCGGTACTGTAAACGGGGTTAAGTGCAGTCTTTGAATAGCTCGGGTTGCATGTAGATACCAGCTGGGATCCGCCACAGAAGATGTGATGACCAGACTACAACACAGTAGTACAAATACACCTACAATGCTTAGGATTTTTCAGAAACGCAATTTCCACACGAACTTGCATACCTATGTTACAACGTTGATAAATTTTAGACTGTGCCTCGCATATCGGTCTACGTACCTTTCATGTAAGCAATCAAAATGACGAAATTGAGCCGTGAAGAAATTGAGCGGTGGCGACATTGCCGTAACAAACTCTTGACGAATGAGTATTTTTAGAAGTCTTAAAATAGACACAATGGAGAAATAATACACAAACTGCGCTGATTCGTATTCCTTAATCTTGAGGTGAGTTGGCCCGCAGCGAGAGCTACCCCTATAGGGGGTGACAAAGAGCTATCAAGGGGATTAATGAGTTGATGAAAATTTTACATTTTAATTAACTAATAATCATTGCTATTTAGGGCTGCGTATCGTTATGTCAGATAGACTGATATTGTAAGATTTTATTCAATTGTAAGAATCATATACCATAACCGACATTAGAAAGGTATTGACTAATAATAGAAATTATATCACAAAGAACCTTTGAACAGAGGAGACAAATTTTTGTCAGGGGATGGCATGGCTCCTAATGCCCTCCTTTGGCTAGGGGCTTGCTAGAATAGATATCAAAATCATTGCTAACCGCCACCGCCATAGAAGCGGGATCCCCGTGTTTCTGCTGAACCACTCGTGCAAAACCCACCCCAAAATTCTTCCTTTGGACGGTAGGTAGATCGCTGGTGCTATTTTGGTCATCAGCTATAGCACGAGCCAACATAATATATGATCAAGCGCCTCGTAATAGAAGCCTATGCGGTTTATCAATACTTCTATTACAAATATAAGGCTCACTATAGTAATTCTCTTGCAATGGCTTGTTTCAAATAAAAATAATTTTATTTCTCAAAAAATATATAACGGGACGTAGCAAGCCGGAGGGCTGAAGACGTCTCCGCTATTTTCTTCAATGTTTTGTACCGGTATCCTATGAACTCACAAAACCATAGCCAAAAAAGAAACCTATTCACCCGTTTAGAGACAAATGATTAAATTGAAAGAGATTGGAACTGCAATTCTGATTTGAATAATTCAATATTTCCTGATCGCATATGATTTCCTGATCAGAAATTGACTTATTTCAAAATCCAAGTGGCAATATATCTTGAAAGGTGAGTACGAGTTCTCCAATTTCGCTTCATTAGCATCACAAGTGGCTTTAAGGCAAAGAAGCACAAAACAATGGATCTGCACTAACGATGATTCGATTCCAACAGTAGAAATAGCTGATCTCTTGATCTTCTTTATCTGACGTCTTATTAAAGAAGATATCTAGACTTCATAATAGTAAGGTGGCTGCACATAGAATATCGGCAACAGGAGGCAGCTTTTTCCCTCAAGTTACAACCTAGGCCTACTTATGTGCCCCCTGTTTCACATACGAAAAGATGCCCGGTTGCACGGACTACGGGAATCCTATTCAACAACATCTCTAAATCATGACTGACTCTTGCTATTCACAATTAGAACTTAGCACTTAGAACAAATGTTTCTTTAACCTTTCTTTGAATCATTTATGTTAGTAGTTGTCCTCCTACTTTGGACATTTGCCCTTATCTTCTGGTACATGTGTAATTAAAAAGCATTAGTATAAGGGACCAAGGACGTAAAAGGGGTAACCTATTTCTGCCGCAAGAATTCCCCCTACTTTTTCGTAGAAAAAACATTTCCCTCAAAACTTGGGGGCTGAAGCACCCCTAGCCGCTGACCTGTACATCTATGATTATAGACTCTATATCTGCACCTACATCATCAGTTTACTTAATTAGAATATTTATCCTTCCGAAATTTGCATTAAGTGTCCAGTTTCAGAAAAAAGTGGAGCCTACACATTTATTTTTCTTCTGTAGTATACCAATCTGCCCTACAAAATATAGTTTAGTAGGTGCCATTTTCCTATCGCGATCAAGTACCTCAGACAGAACCAGAGATTATTATTGAATCAGTTGACAATAGGTTAAATTTCTCTGATAGAACTAGATGCCATTTTTTGCTGTGATATAAGGAGCTCCTTTTCTGGAATAGACTCGAAAATAATTATCCTAACATAGGCCCTACGTGCACTAACTACTCATTTCTAAGCAGATAAACCTCCTTTTTTCAAACAGATCAAGAATCAAGCGCACTTGAGTCCTTTTAAAATGTCTATTCTTTTGAATTTCCTTATATGAAACAAGTGGCATTCTTCGAAAAAAGGTGTACAAGGCATGCTTTCTCAAATACGTTAACTGTCCCTGTATAGACCAGGAGGGAAATAAGTGTACTTTGTCCGCAGTTAGTTACATTTTCTAATATGGACGTAAATGTCTTTCACTAAGATATGAAGTGCCTCCATGCGTTAAGGAAGATGCACTTTTTGACTATCATTTGGGTCTTTCTTCTCCAGAGACAAGCACATGTATCACTCAGCGTTAGGCCTATATATGTTATGTTTCTATCTATGAGACTGCCCCTACGTCCTTCCTACAAGAAACATGATATTGTTGTTGTATATTTCAGGGGCTGCTTATACGTATTTGTGACCCCTTGAGTGTATGGTCAGTGTCTCTATCATGAGACAGAAATGTGTCTGTGAGCTCTGTGTGTCTTAATGTACGTTGCCTGCCTAATGCCGCCGGATTTTACTATGTATCATTCTGCAGGTTTCTCTAGCCTCCCCATTCCCGCGTCACAAACATGCGATATGTGCAACACGTAAATTTTCATGAATTAATTTGTAATCAGTCTAAAGATATCCCATTTCTCTTATTAATATTGGCCTTTATAAGCGAGCTCTTCCCTCACTTAAAACCACAACCTATTCAAAGCTTTCCATCTGTAACAGTTAAGTATATGTGCTATTGTAACATCTACACGCGACACAAGGGCCATCCAAGCACATGTACAATCGTTACGACGGGTGTCCAGAGTACTAAATTAGCCCCGTGACTGTGGTTAAGAGAAGTTACCCGCGCACGCCTGTGCTGCTATTGAAGACCATTCGGTGGTTTGCAAAGAAAGATCTCGAAGGACGCTACCGTAAGCACCAGTTTAGGGTAACGTAAGTAAAAGAAAGCAACGTGTCACTGAAAAAGGGATATGAAATATTACATGGAAGGAAATACTATAAACCATTGCTCCCAAGCACTCCTGTGGTTCTTCACCGCATGATTCATTGACAACAACAGAAAAGGAAACGATCGCTGATCAATGGAAGTTGAAAAGAAAACAGTCCGTCTTCACAACCACAATAATATTGACTTTCGCGCTTCCCGCCTCAGTTTTTCTCACCATTTTCGACAACTAATGTTTAAATACACTTTAAACGGTACCAAGCATGTTACACAGGCCTTTTCTTACGAAATTTAACTTTATCCCCTCACTCTGTGCTAACTTCGATATTTGATCAGCTTTGCAAATACTCGTAAGATTCGAAAAGCTAAAACAAAGAAACAAAACGTAAAGGGAGGCATTTTGTTGTCTCGGTCACCATTCCTGCACCCTGTGTATTTACAGTTTGCGGCTAATGAGCAAAACATTTGCAAGAGAGGGTTGGCTCTCTCAATGTTTTTTCAATTGTTGACGAAATGACTTGTGGTTCGAAAAGCTCACATTTGGCAACCTTCTCTAATATTGCAAAAGACACAAGGAAATAATACCTCATTTAAACCACCATGTATTGGCAAAAACTATCAGACTTGAAGTGTCATAACACACCCAATACCACGACTGCGTTTTTGTGCCGCCTATGCCTCCCTCATTGGAACACAACAACAGGGACCGTGGAGCGAGTTTGAAAGTGGGGGCAAAACCAAAAGAACTAGAGTTGAGTGGGTGGAGCCCTCTTAATTTTTCATTTCCTTCAATCTGAGACCTTCAAACTCTTAACTTTATCAATACAAAAGAAAGATTACAGAGGCGGAATACTTTAGTCACAATTCCCAGATTTTGGGGGGCAAACGTGGTGGGACCCTCGACCACCGGTTCCCAAGCTCCGCGGTCCCTGAACAATGTGGAACTTTGAGCCCAAAGGCTTATGCAATGTCTAAAGCGAAGGCAGTAGGACCAAGGGAAGAAGGAGCTGCCCCTGAACAGTATAACAATATCTTTGATAATTGCCATGCCTGTTTGCTTGTGTCCAGGTGAAACAATTGTTAATCTAATCAAAACGATACACAGCAATTGACGTTAGAAGATTATCATTTCGTGTCATAAGTTGATCTAACTTGTATCACTCGTGACTAGCAGTCGATTAAACGCTTAAAGATCTCTCATGCTCGACTGATGAAAGAACGGCTCTGTAGCTACCATCAAAGGTCAACAAGAAAACAAGGACAGTATTATTAGGAGGCTTTTTGCAGCATCAACCTATCAGAAAGATATAAGATATAAGAAAATAGAAATATCGCCCACGCCCTGACTATTAGTCCCATTGATCATGTTGTTTTGGCACTTGGACACACATCTATTATACAATACAAAAGCACCTTTCTTCTTGCTTATCTGCAGCATAGTTTATTGACGCCATCATACATCAGCAAACTGAACATAGTTTTTCTTCAAATAGATATATGTTCTATTGACAAAAATATATGTTTAAAGTAACTTTCTAAAGGCCTGTTTAAAATGTTACAGCCTTCCATACAGTAAAAAACTGAGATTCAATATGTGGAAATCAATCAATTGACTACACGCGCTTTATAGGAACATTGGGAATCGCCAAGGCTAAAATGTTCTTATTTGGAAAGAAAGCCTTTGAATGTTCGTAACATGTTCTCAATTTTGCATTTTCTTGAGGTTGCAGTTCCCAAGTACAGTAGTCAGGTAAAAATTGAGAAAAATGTGATATAAAGACAATGAAATGACAGCACTTCCAGAATGACATCTACACATAATTCCCAACCCCTTACTGCTTACTTAAACACTACAAGCTACAGAATCTTCTCAGTATTAGTTAAAATGAAACCTGCCCTTCTTAAGATGCTCGTGGCGTTTACTGTTGTTCAATCTTGTGTTCTTAGAAGTCCATTCTTTATTTAAAATGCGTGTAGTTTATGTCAAAGGATGCATGAAGACACCAGAATAGGGGAAAATATCGTACTTTCCGAAGCACTGAAAATATTAGATCCATCTTTCCTTAAAAATCTACTGACAAAAATGTCAGTAAACTTTGCACATATTATGGTGAAAACAACACCGACAAACTAGGGGCGCTAAGAAGGAAACTACAGTTTGAGACAACGTTTCGACTTAGTACAAGACTTCCTCAGGTCTTCATACACTGGTTACGCTGTAAACACCCGGTGCATAAAGACTTGATGAAGTCTTGTAATAAGATGAGACGTCATCTTAAACTGTAGGTTCCCTTTTGGCGTTATACCCATCGTCAGTAAATTTTTATTCAACTCTGACACGATAGTATATATTCACTCTTTCATTCATTTATTTATTCATTCGTTCATTCATTCATTCATTCATTCATTCATTTAGTGCTTTGCATTGTGCGTACAATGTACGATCATCATGGCCATCGTGGCCTCCAATTTGTTCCTCTCTCTGAAGCCTGGTTCACATAGGAGTATAATCCGTCGCCAGACAAGCGTCTGGCATGTTAAAGGCAGGGTTTTTTTTGCATGCGAACGCTACTACTTGGCTGTGAAGTTAAAATTTGATTGACACATGCCAAAGCAAAAGCCGTCGGAAAGTAACAAAAAACGTTGTTCTTGTACGACGAGTTTTCTCTGCTGGTTTCCGACTATCACTTGAATTGCTGGCACCTCTTTTGTTCTGACGCAGAAATTATATGATGACGGTGACAGGTGCAAATTTTGTCAGCTATTTGATACCAAGGGTTAGATCAGGTACCTTAACAAGCACATGGGGTGTATCCTGGGCGTGACAATTATTTTTTGAAGTCTTTAGTCCGAAGTGTCACAATCAACAAGATGGATGTAAACCCTCGTCAATTAAATTGTGACGTGAAATGCTACGTTTCGGTTATTTGCGCTTGCTATGACTGGATCGGGGATGTCAATCAGCAGAAGTAAAGTAAAACGATCTCCTTGTTTGCTCCTCCTCTCAGACCTAGCGACGGATTTTACTCCTATGTTTGGTCTGGGTTTTTGTTTGTTTTGACATTGGTCGATAAAAATGAAAATTGTTGGTGTAACACCTAAATTATTGTTACGTTTTATTTAGGAACCGTGGAACTTATGCTGACCAAAATGCCGAAACCAGCCAAATCTTCCAAAGCATGTAGTTTGGATATGCTACCGCACCTTGACGATCAGGCTGCCAGCACCGGCTCAGAACGGGTTGACCTGTTTCAAATGAAGAGAGCCAATGGTTGGTGGCCTATGTACGTAGAACAAGGAGAACAGCGCACTTTAGCGGTGAGTTCTGTTTGTATTTCCCAGCGCGCGCATCAGCGTCCTCGGGTTTTTGTTCTGTAAGGAATATGTGCACTGACTTGATATGATTTCAATAACAATAGCGACTGGCGAGCGAAATAAGAATAAATATAGCATTGGCTCAGGAATGGTAACTATAGAATCGAATTTTTACAAATGTATGAAGTGCGGCTTTCGCATCAAAATAGCAACTTAAATTTGAAATAACTTTATGTATGACCGTGTGAAGTGGTGTTATAAAGAATGTCCGCGCTGAATCCCATGCAACAGCCAACTGTATAATAACTGGCATGTTGATAGATGACAAACTGGGCAAATATAATGAAGTATATATGTCGTCCACGATATATATGAAATAGGCCGAGGGAGGATTTTGGAAAGAATTTGAAATTGTCAGCCCGAGAAGACGATTCAATATCTGAGACGCCGGACAAGGGACCTCGTATGAAAATCCAGTGGCACACTGTGCAAAAGCACTTTTATTCTGTTCGTATAAACGCTGCATTGCCTGAGACAATCAAATAATTTATCAGTGTTTGGGACTCACATCTCAAATTCCAAGTGTGTTTATAGCTTCACTTGGAGAATACTTGTTTAACCATACGATGTCCGATCATTAATCAGTGTTTTTAAATTTAGGGCAAAATTGAGATGACTCTGGAAATTGTAGCAGCAGAAGAAGCCGTTGAAAAGCCAGCTGGAAAAGGAAGGGAAGACCCAAATCAGAACCCAAAGCTGGATCCACCAAAGTAAGTCTTGATAGAAATATTGCGATGCTCATCATCTCGTATTTTGATTGAGAATCGTTTGCACTAAGAGAAGTACCTGTTGTGGTCGTTTGGAGCCATCTTGGATGTTGTAGGGCATGGCAGACGTAAATTCAGCAGATCAGGTTATTGTATCGAGGCTGCGAAACACAACCTTGTGGCAATTAGCGGATGTAGCGCTTTTCGAATCAGCCCCGCGTATGATTTCTGAGGAACAAATAAATAGTCGACATCTTTTCCCCGGTGTTTTGTTTTTTGTCGGCTTGTAGATTACTCCACGTTGCTCCTCGTGTGGTGGATGTGTTATTGTTTGGTTTTGATTGGGGTTTTTGCCCATAGTTCTTTCTGTATCCTTGTCTGTCGCAATTATTTGCTCAAGCAGTAGCAGTATGCAAAAAGGAGAACTTTATTTGTCTTTTACCAATTATCGAGCGCGTTCAAATTGTTTAGTGCCCAGTCTTATCGACCTCGCTTTTTCTATTTAACAGCCGCCCAGAAACATCCTTCTTGTGGTTCACCTCACCTTGGAAGACCTTGAAATTTATCATCTGGAGAAACTACAAGTGGTACATCATTGGGTTTTTTATCCTGGTCATCGTACTCCTGCTGATCATCCTCTTCATCTATTCTATGCCTGTAAGTATCACAACATAAATAGACAAGACGGTAACGCTAGGGGTCTGTCATTTATGACGTCGTCTCGGAGGTTGGGAGGGGGGCTTAAGGATTTCAGATGTTTGATGATGTAGATTTAGGGAGAGGACAGTCTACAAAACCTTTTCACTCTTTATCTAATACAGTTTTTTTACATATTTTTATAATCAAAAATAGAGAATACTCCACATTACGTCATATGTTCTTCACGTGTAAGTGAAAATGCGCGTTCAGCGAATAGTGCCAATGGTGGTATGCTGCGTATGGGATCAAATCGTTCAACACTATGTTAGCTATATGCTCCAGCCGAAATCAAGGGACGCAAAAGAAGAAATCTTAAGCAACCAATCGATGAGCTGGTCGTTTTGTAGTCTTTGTTTAGTACTCAAATGTCGCCAATAATTGTATACCACAATATACGGTGCAATTTTCAATATGTTTTAAAAATTAAGAGGTTCTCCTTTCCTCGTCAAAAGGGGTAAAATCTCTTCCCGGCTAGGAAGAGTGCGAACGCGACTTGAGAGGAAGATAGAATTAGACAAAATATGTGACTATGCGAAGACAATGCGAAGTGCTGGAATATATTTAGTGTCATTCCTTTGGGAATTCATAAAAACTCTCTTTTCTCTTCAGGGGTACACTGTGAAGAAGATCTTCGGTGCATAGGTAAGTTAAAAGGATTTAATAAATGCTAAATTTAGGCCTTGCGAGTCCCCAAAATACTTAGATATCTAGAGGTACCAGGGTTATACCAGAGGCCCCGCGAGACGATAAACATTTTCAGCAATAATTAAGAGACGGAATGTCAGTTTTCATTATGTGAAAACCATGTGATTCATCATGTATTCGTACAGTATGCAAAAAATTCGTTAAAAATAGGGGAACGATCATCTAGTCTAGTTAATGTATTTGGATGAAGTAAGGAAGCCAGTCTTGTGTACGTAATTGTGTTCAACAGTTGACAAATTGGCCAAACAAAGCGCAGTGACCTAAACTACGACAGTCTTCGCTAGATAAACGTTACCCAGGGCTTTGCTCACAAAAACGCGAAAGTATTGAGCTATCAGTATAAATGTGGTTGTAAATTTAGTCTTTTAGTGCGGACACAGAACCGTGACTAGAATTTCACTAACCTATTTTATTGCTTTGTGTTGATGAAGAGGGCCGGAGGTATTTCGATACAGTTTACCCAACCTCTCGGGCCTTTTTTTATATTTTTTATTTTTATTTTTATTTTAATTTTTATTTTTTGGGAGAGGAGAGAGTGAATCACCAGGCGCTCAAATCGGCTATAGAATAAAGACATCAGTCCATATAACACCTTTACACCACATACATTTGACTCTTAGTAACTATAAGAGGTTCTGTTACACAAGTAGTTGCACGGAGCGAACGGCTTCGCTCTTTTTATGTAGCGGTCAAACCACGAATTTGTAAGCTTCAATTTAGCGGTCATTGTGGCGCACCAGAACATTACCATAATTGCCGTAATACATTTTCTACCGTGGTGAAGAAGAGCCTGTCTCAGCCAGCAAGCAGATTGGATTGTAATTATAGAATTAAATAGTCTTCCAACGGTTTTGCTCGCTAGAAGTGTAACTTAATTCCATGAAAAAAGGCCTCTTTGATAAAATAGACAGACGGGTTTAGGGTGAAAATTCTAGTGGTCTCACAAGTGAGGATATAGGTTTCTCTGTCTCTATTTCTATGCAGAGGCTTACGTACTTTACCTGCTGATTGGAATAGGTAGATAAAAGCAAATCCTTGGTCTTATGTTCTAAATGTGGCATTTCGTGTTAATACATTCATATCCTCATGACCATGAAACAGGGCTTAAGAGCATAGAAAGTCGCATATTACCCCTTTACATTACACTGTCTGTATGAAAAGTGTTATGTGTAACGTGACTTGCCCATTATATAAAGAATAGGACAATGAAAGGAGCAAAATATTTGCAGCTGTACTGTATCCACAAAGGTTACGTTTAGCCAAAAAAGTACACAGTGTAGTGGTTTCAAGTAACCTTGTGTAACGTGGCAAAAATGGGTTTCTAAGAACATAATAAATTCTTTCAAACTTAACGGTAACCAAGCAGTAAATATAATAACTGTATGGTATGCATTAAGATAATACTAATACCAATTTAATGATGCCAAATACTGGGGTAGGGGTCAATTTTCTCATGCGTTCTGATGATGTGCACCTTTCATCATAATCTGCTGCTGTATTCACTTCTGTGAACCCATAGAATATTCACTTATATAATCGTGCGGAGGCTGAAGTACTCCAAGATGAATTTCTGAGGTCGGTTACAAAGGTGAGTGATCATCTCGCGTGCCTTAATGATATATAAGGCGTCGACAAAAGCCAGCAAAATCTTCAGACCTCTTTTTACCCCCTTTTTACCTCGTTTTACCTCTGGCTGTAAAGTGACAACGTATACCGTAGTTTAAGAACGGTGGACCACATGAGGTGACCGTTGTAAGTGTAATTACTCGCCTTTACCCGAAGCTTATTATTCCAATCTAAATAGAAGAATTATAATGGTCAATAACGTGAAGTACTCTAACAAAATTTCTGTACTTGTGGTAATGACTGCATCTTCTTTTTGTCCATAGGATGAAGGAAAATGGACCGTGATTGTCGAGAAGGACATTTGCATGTGCTGGTGCCCTTCTACTACCTACATTGACCGTTGTTCGGTCTGCAGTTTTCTATACGACATTCATATTCGAATTTATTGACACTTATACTTCCATTTAGCAAAGAATATTTCTTCTCGTATTGTATGTACTAGTACTATTCTTTATGTCAGTTTGTAAGGGAGCCGCAAATCTTAATACAGTACAGTATGATTTGATATTCGACGTCAGGTTCTTGCATGGTCATCCCCTTGGTATTAACCCTGCTTTCAGTGGAAATGGTTATGCTTATTTCTAAGAGGGTTAAACCGTTAATGTGGGACCTACTGTGTTTGGCGTTCCAGAAAGCTCGGTTTAGTGAACCAAGGGATAACAGTGCATGTATGCATTTGATGATCTTTGGATGCTTCAATTATAACTCAACAAACATTTCACGTGCACGAAGTGGCTCAAGTGACTTTAAGTATTGGTTAAAATTTTGTGCTAGGGGAGCGCAACAACTTACAACTTCGAGTTTGCGTAACAAAATGTCGCCACCCAACAGACAATTAATTATAGGATATTCCCCTTAGAGAGGATAATGTGTACTATCTGGAAAAAACAAGTTAAATATTTACCTATTCGAAAAGGTACGGAAAAGCATATTTCGTCATTAGGAGTTCTTTTGTATGAGTGAGAGCCTTTGTGTCTTTCGTCGTGTTTTCGCGAGGCATTTACTCGTAGAATTTTCCCATTTTTTCAAATGCAGTCTAAAATTTCTAAGATAGTTGGATCAGAGATCGAAATACAGGCGTATGCTTGTTTGCTGAGGTGCAAGGGCATAACTTAAGATCGCTTTGCCAATTGTACTTTTGATCCATGTAGGATGCTTGGTCTTTATTACTTCTTTGGAAGGTAATAACCATTTTTCTGTCGTTAGTTGTTCACGTGCTACATAGTTTTACCTCAGCGATCTTTTTTAGTCCGTACAAGTATGTTCTTCAAATTTTTGTCAGTGTTTTTGTGTTAATTTAGGATAGAATTGAGCTAATGATTTGGGGGAGGTAAAGGGGTTCCTCTAGAAATTGTCACTGGGGACGTACTCTGAGTTCGTTATATTTTCATGGATTGTCTCCCCTTGTAAAGCAAATAAACTGCCCCATGGTTCCCATTTGGGAACTTATGTACCGACGTTTCTTGGTAGATGCAGAACAAAAGCTTCAAATAGAAGATACCCAATTTGGAGGGAGAAGGAATGGATGGGACTTTACTTTTCACTAAATCTAATCTCCAGTACTTTACTAATACCAGACCATTTCTTCCATGGAAATCGAAATTTGAAATGCACTTCAGTTTCCTTTTTATTAGTCTCCGACAATTTTGTAACGACAGGGGTAGTTTTGTATTTGTAGCAGACCGCTAGGAATTGTTTAAAAGATGTTTTTGTGTGTGGGTATAGAACAATTTAGTTTGGAAGTCGTGGGAATTTTTTTCACAAATACATTTGGTGGTAACAATACTCCTCTTGTTTTTTTTACGATTGTATCCCTCACCATGTACATTGTTGCATTCTAGAGTATTTCTTGCTGGGAAGCTGTCACACCCTTGCTGGCAACCTCTCATTTCTGTTCCCTTTAAAATCAGCGTCTATGTACTTTATAAAGAGTAGTAAGTAAATGTAAAAGCGACGGCCATTGATATTTCACGCAGGCACGCAGCCAAAGGGAGGTGGTGGGCTGTGCCTGCCCAATAGGTAAAACTTGCCCACGTTTGCCCCCCGCCCCCAGAGAATTTCTTACGGGCGTTTAAAAAGTGGATTACTTTTGTATTTCAATGCACTTATGCAATGAGATAAGAAAGACGGGAAAGAAAGTCTACGTCTCTCAATTGCGATTTCCAGCCTTCTAGGGACTGTAAATATTCAAAATTTTCCCACCCAATATAGCCATGGTGGGCTGGCTTGGAAGGAAGGAGGGGAGGGAAAATATTTTGTTTTGAATTTGCCGCCCCATCAAAATTTGACTGGCTGCATGGCTGATTTCACGTTGAGTAATATAAAGATTCGTTTGTGAAAACCAGAAAATTTTTAGATGTTCTCTGGTGAAAAGCTTACCAAGATTGTCTAT